>JAWMAG010000029.1:3180000-3557500 GCA_037013455.1 Ceratitis rosa
GTATATACACGTATCTGTAAATGTATATATGTATGTCTGAAGATAAGGAGGTAATAAGAGGGAGAGCAAACAGAACAGGTGTAGTGTCATAAAATAATAGACAAGTAACGAGTTTACAAGACCTACAGTGGTTATGTACCTATGTATGTTTATTTAAACTCATATGTAGGTAGCCATGTGATTTATGCGTAAAACTCATAAATAAAGTGGAACATTAAACTGTGTAATGAATTGCTGGCCAAATAAAAAATATCCATATTACTAATGCCAATAACGGTATTAAAACAAATGGCACAAAATGTGCATAGCAACAAAGACCAAAGTGAATATCGAGTGGAATAGAAATGAAAAAAAAATGAAAAAAAATATTAGACTTTCTACGCACATGTTGCCAAGTTGTCTTTTATCGCATAAATTTCTTTGAACACTTTATGGTTAAAATTTATTAGTTGGTAAGTAAAAAAATATGAAATGTTAATGTTTAGCTTGGAAATATGGTATATCAAAACCTCAATCCGAAATATTAGGTTTATTAAACGGAAATATTTCAATTTGGATTTATATTAAAAAAAAGAACAATTCTTTGCTGAAAATTTAGGAACCACTTGCATAAAATATAGTCCACTAACATCCACATTATTTCAATATTCACTACAATAAATAATACATTTTCGTATCGTGCTACCGTAATCGATTAAAGTAATCTCATATTAAATTGTATACTTCAGATAACATTTGCACTTAGTGTTTAGTAAATTTAAAACCTGAGCTAGCTATCTAAAGCACATAAAAAGTATATAAATAAATATGTAGATATGTACATACACGTATGTATTAGAAAATAAGCATCTGTTATTATAAACATTTCAAACTATGACTCAGTAATTTTGTAAAAATGCGTACAGATAAGTATTCAACAATTACGGTTACTTTAAACTTGTTGCAATTAGGTTTCTTGTAATCACAACAGGGTGATTTCTTTTACAAATGTATTTATGTGGTTAGCATTGCGAAGACCAGGGTACGTGAACTGGTTCGAAAAATAAACTGCCATAAGAAGTCTGATGAGGAGATGTGGTGATCTCCGAAACAGCTGTCACTTCTACCATTTTTCTTTGTTGTATAACAAAATATATTCAATTCATACAAACAAACCAGGCCTTTTAGCTCACTATAAAATTAACAAACATTAATAGTATGTATGGCCGCAAAAAACAATTATTAATTTATTTTAGTTTGATTTAATTTAATTTAGTTTTAATTATTCGATATTAATTTTGTTACATTTAGTTTTATTGTGTTTTTTTTTTGTTTTTTTTTTTTTGTAACATGTCATTTTTTTGCATTGATTTTCTTAAAGCTGCTCATAAAAAAATTACAAATTTTATACAAATGGTTATTCACACACATAATTCATAATGCGCAATAAGCTAATGCTAAGATTAAAAAATTTTATTGTTTAAGTTTTTTTGACGCAAATTATAAAATATTGCGTAAATTTCGGCATTCTTTTGCGAATATACATTAATATTTTTATCGCATTTTTTTTTTTTGCAAATATTAATGTTTTTTGTTTAGTCAAATTTAAAATAACGTAGATGACAGTTTTATTTATTCGAGTAGTATTTTCTAGACGACAGAAACAACATGAAAAAGTTGTCATGAGCAATAAGAATGTCTGGAATAAATCAACAATTAAGCAATACATGATGTTGAGGGCACTGAACTTTCGAGAAGCACTATAAACGCGCTTCCGCACAAATGATAAAATAATGAAAAATAAAATTCAAATAAATAAACTTTATATTTGCAATTGCAAATCATTTTCTGTCAACAATAGACAAATTGTGCTAGTTTAAAGCAGATCAAAATTTAGAGAGAGAATTTAATTGCATTTGGCCAGGATATAGGAAGCTATAACATTCAAAAAATAAATAATATAACAATAACAAAAAATTACAACTATCAAATTTTAGTATCTTAATATAGTAGGGCCTTATTTACTGTATTAAAAAGAATTAAAACAAAAAATATTGTACACACTATAATCTGTTATTTATTTTTATCTTCAGTGCAATACTCCTTGTATGAATGTACATATGCATGTTCAATATATGTATGAATAAAATTCATTGATTTGCGTA
The DNA here is from genome assembly GCA_037013455.1 of Ceratitis rosa. Lineage (NCBI taxonomy): Eukaryota > Metazoa > Arthropoda > Insecta > Diptera > Tephritidae > Ceratitis > Ceratitis rosa. The sequence continues at coordinate 3,182,145 of JAWMAG010000029.1, forward strand.
CCATTGTTTACCAATTTTTAAAAAGTTCAATAGCCTTTTAGGCAAAATAAACAACTGTACATATCTTAATAAATATGTATTATAAATTTACCTAAATTTAGCCGGGAATTCACAATGAAATTTTTTGTTTATATTTTTATGCTAGCTGAGATTGATGCAAGAAGCAACCTTGCGAATAATAAACAAATTAACGTCAAATTAAATCTATTTTAAAGTAATAATTTTCATTTATTTTATGACAGGCAAAAATGTTTGCAACACTTGGCTTTTTTATTATATTTAATTTAAAAAAAAAGTTGAAATGAAATGAGTAAATCGTAATTTCAAAATCACATAACATTTATATGTTATTTGTTCCATAAAAATATATTTCACACCAAATGTTGAATTAACCTATAATGTTGCCTACAATTAGGCGCATGACAATATTTAAAAAAAAAATAAATTAATTATCTTAAGAGCAACACGGCGCTAGATGATAAATTCAGTGGCATATTCTAAAAACAGAAAGTTTAAATAATCAAGATAATCATAAAATTATATTACAAATGGTATTTAAAGCTTTTTTTATCATATTTAGAAATATTTTATCTCATGCTAGCTTTATATGGTTAAGACAATTAATTTAGTAATAGTTTCGCATTTCAAATCAATAAAGAGTGTTGTTTAGACGTATGTTTTTCGATGTTGTTATTTCGGAATTGGTCTTTTTAACGCATCTCGCATCCAATATTCGGTCCATATAATCGCCTAGCAGAATGGGTAATTCGATCAACCATGGATCGCACCACGTTTACTGGATCACGCGCATTCTCAGAGACGCAGTGGCATAGCTCACTTTTGATTGAAAGGGTACATCAGTAAACAAAATTGTCCCATTTGAAGTGGATGCTAATGTTACAGTCAATCAGGGACGCTACAGAACCAGGATTTATGACGTTTTCTGGCCTGAATTAAAGGATGCTGAGCGTAAGCCTGTACCGTGGCCTCCAAAATCGTGGTACTTAACACCGTTGTACTACTTTTTGTAGGGTCGCTTGTCTACGCAGCTAAATATGAAACAATTGACGAATTGGAAGAGAATATTCGGCGCGTTATTGCTAACATACCACCCCAATTGCTGCCAAAACCTAAAAATGAAATTCCTAGAACGTATTATACGAGATGTGCTTAAAAAATACCGAGAAGTTTTATTCTTTGATCAAAATAAATATTTATTTATTCGTCCACATACTGCACATTTTTAGTGGATTATCGAGATCTAAAAGTCATGAACTATTTTTCCGCAATTCCCGGCGTTTTTCTCAGATTGTTTCACCAAAACAACGCCAATAAGAAAGAAAAACGGTAACGGAACTTCTAGGTATTACTCCTTATTGAACGTTTGATCTGGCAGCAGGACTTTATGATGAAATTTTCCGTCAAAGTCTATTAACACAGTAAGTATAATCTTAATGCTCGACCACACTTTTCGAACCTTTTCCGGTTTAGTAAGCAAGAATGCTTGAGCTGCTATGATTGAGTCTTAGTATCGACTTCATATTCGCAAACCCAAGTTTCTTTAGTAATTTTACATCTTCGCTGACTTCATTTAATGACTACTGAGCAACTTCTATTCACCGGTATTTTTATTCAAAACTCAACAATTTTGAAACAAATTTGCTGTCATGACTTTCATATCGAAAGCATTGAAATAAATGTCATGACATCAACCAATCGTTCTGCCAACAGCAGCTGCGACTTTTCTAATTGTGATTCGGCGATCACTAAAAAGTATTTCTTTAAATTTTTCCACATTTCTATCGGTTGTTGAAGTGCGTCTAGGGCCTTCATCGTTTTTAAAAAGGTTCTTTGATTCATTTCATTAAATGAAATCGCCGAGGCCACAAAAACACGACTAAGCTCAGATGCTGCCTGAGATAATTTTTTTCTGTATACTATTGTAGCTTCAGTTTTTAGATTCAGACTTCTGTACCATTGTGTTTTAGACAGATATCGAGTTATGTTACGACATCGTGAATTACAATATTTTGAGGTAGTGCCAGGTTGACGGGCACGAGCTCTATGAAAACTCGGAATTTTAATAGCGAAACAGGAAAATCATCCTACCCAGAGTTGATCACGAAAGTAGAAGCAGGTTTCTTATCTCACTAACAAGATTCCCGAAATTCCCATTATGTGATCCATACATAAAGAAAGGTTTGAAACTGTATCTAAATCAGCTAAACATAGATTTTTAGCCAATGCTATTGAATACTATCGATTTTGAAGACTTCTGCGCATAACGTAGGCATCCAATAAGAAATAATTTTTGGAAAGCGGACCTGGGAGAGAAAATCAAATTTAGTTTTAAATCATACGATTTAGAAAGGCAGCTCTTTGTCTAGATTCACATGGGGAATAGTTTTTCCCCCGGAAAAGGAACTTAGGATCGATCTACACGTATTCAGACAAATGGTACTTATGATTCGAGTTGCATCAATACTTAGAACATAGATACCTCTTTTTCATAGGTCAATATATGGAAACTATTTTTTCCGAGATAAGGATCAATGATCGAGCTGTTTGAAAAAGCGAAGAGATAATGAAACCATCTTAAAATTATTGTAACATGGTTATGATATGAATTAAGTGTAATTACGTTGTGCTTATATTTTGCTAAATTTGATATAAAAACACTGGAATTGTAAGAAATTTTCAAAAGTTCTGTTTCCGGGTCAACAATATTTTTAGGAAAAAAGGGAAACACATGATTTATCGAGCTATAGCACATACCAAGTTTAAAGTCTTTTATAATTACTAATTTTATACCCTACAATAACAATAAAAAAACACAAAACAGTTCGTTATTAACTCACTTTCTTATCATTCACTCTTTACTAAAGCGTTTCAAAATCGTCAAAAAAAAAACTAAAATAATTCAGAGTGGAAAATTTTTGTGATGATAAATACATTTTATTTAAAAATATTTAACTAATACACACACTCAGACGCACGCTACTAGTAAACTAAAACAGCTGGAGTTTCGCTCAGACAATCAGTCGGTTAGACATTTGAGTATTTACATATGTATGTAGGTATGTATGTACAGATACTTTTCTTAAGTTTGCAAATCAAATCAGCTGCGGTGAATTTGTCGAATAACAACAATGCAAACAGTAATAAATATCAAAATAGAGCAAGCGAAATATCTATGTATATGTATATGAATGGTAAATAGAAGCTTAGTTTTATTACCTTCACGGGGGGTAAAAAGTAAATAATAAAAAAATATATAAGAATTCAACAAAAACATGCAAATGCAAATGCAAAATATTATATGTACATACCTACATATGTACGTGTAAGTGCTTGCGTTTCCTTTGAGATTAAATAAATTTAACAATTTTGTTTTATTCAGAGTCATAATGTTTATATAAAATATAGGTATATATAATTGGCTCTTTGTAATCACTGAAGCGAATTTCGGCCGAGCTTCTCCTGCCATTTGTAGTTTACGCCTTGAATTTTTTCTAACAAATGGAGGAAACTAAAGTTTTTTCTGAGCCGCCTTCGAAAGGACCTTTTTATTTTATGTCAGAAATACTCCCGGAGGGACTGGCATTTCCTGCCAAGTGGCGGCCGCTTTTAGAAAAATTAGTTTTCTATAATTTTATATGTTGATGGAACCAAGACTCGAACCCTGGTCTTCTGAATGGCAATACGCAATGCTAACCACTCTTCTATTGCGGCCGGCATATGATAATATTTTGTGATATTATTTTTATTTGCTGCTTATTTCATAATTATATTTTCATAAAATTATTATTTTTTTTTTCTATAATCGATTGAAGACCAAGTTTTTTTAGTGAGTGCAAATTCCATTTACAGTTACTCACAGAAGTATTTTGTTTATCAAGACGGATAAAAATAAATATTAAAATGTGAATTTTCTGTTTGTTTTAACATACAATTTTTTTTCCAATCTATAGGTAGATACGAGGATTGCCTTTTAAACTTCAATATTAGAGAACAAACTCAAATATTAGTAATCGAAAATCACTTTATTGTTTTGCAAAATATTCTCCATTAAGATCTATATACTCTGATTGAGTTGTATACTATATCAAAAAAAAAAATGCTTTCCGAACTCATCAATTTATTTTTTACTTTTAGGAATAAAGGAATAAAGAGAAGTCACTCGGTGCCTAGTCAAACCTATACGGCGGTTGACTCATCAAATCGATGTTTTGCAGCTGTTTCAGTTGCTGCCGTCTTCGGCAGTTGATTGCACACCAACCACTAAGAACCTACTGTTCTGCATTGTTCTAGTGGTACGGTTGTGACGTGCCCAGTTTTTCCTAAAAAAAAAACCAGTCAACCATTTGTTTCGATATGATTGGTGTACGTTCAACTTTTGTTGTATTAATATCATCTTTAAAAACTCATACAGTCGGCTGCTGTTTTGCTTTTCGTAACTCCACGATACATATCCTGTCACGATGTCATGAACAAGTTTCGAAGCCCCGCTAACGTATTATATTATATTAAATTTCTTTCAACCAATCGACATGATATTTTTTATAAACGATTAACAAATTGTGTGGGATCCAATATGAACAAATTTTTTTTACAACAAAATTTTAAGAAAATATTCATGAAATATTGATTGCATGCTCTTCCCACTATAGTCGTCTTAATCACACGATAGATCGCATTAGGACGATTTTCCAAGATCTTTTTGTGCACAGCATCAATAGTTTCTGGAACAACAACTGATTTTGGCCGATCTTCACCAAATTCATCTTGGAGTGAACTACGATCACGATGGATATCTGTTATTGACTTTCGCCTGAGTCGTGTTTGCGTGGGATGATAATTCTGCAATGGTGAGTGGCTTGGAATGATTTAATAATCTAATCTTAATCTTAGTAATTTTTAATTTCAACTAGGGACAGTTAAGACAATCAGATCATTTGGGATGTAGTACGGGAGTCGGCAAGCATTCTGAGAGCTCTCGATTTATATGATTTATATCTTTGGAGAATTTCTATATTAAAGTTAGCTGCTGTGTCCTGCAGCTATATTCCGTAGGTCCAAATTGACTTTATTCAAATGTATTCCAAGATATTTCGTACTTTGTTTTGAGATAAGCATACATATATTATTAGTTGTAATGGGGGACAAGTTTTTCGCTTTAGCGTAAATGTAATTTGAACAGACTTAGCTTTTTTGGCTATAATATGGCAGATTTTCAACCATTTAGTAATTTCAAAAGGAGCTACCTTTGGAAATTCCAAAAAGCTATTACTACGTCGACAGTGTCATCAGCTGGCGTATGCTGATGGCATTGATAATATAGAGCATATCAATTGCGCCGTTAGCTCTGCAATGTCCATGATTGGCAAAGAAGTGAAGCGAAAGGGTCTTGTTGTCAACGAAGATAAGACTAAGTATCTCCTGTCATCAAACAAACAGTCGTTTCACTTACGGCTTGGCTCTAGCATTAATACCAACAATAATAGATGTTACTTGAACTGAGTACGCAATCGAAAAGTACAGTGCTTTCTTCTACGAATCAAAACCAAATTCTATCATTCTCGTCCTACTTTTGACGCAGAAGCCTGAACGATGTCGTCATTGGATCAATCAGCTCTGAGATTTTTCGAGAGAAAAATGTCCCAGCGATTTATGATCTAATACGCATTGGCTATGGTGAATACCGCAGATGGTGGAACGATGAGCTGTACGAATTATATAGTGACATTGCCATAGTATTGGAAGCAGAGGAAGACCTTCACTTCGTTGGAAGGATCAAGTAGAGTAGCAAGATATTGTAAAAAGAAAGTTGTCAACCTTTAAGTCACTAACACACAAATATGTATATTAAACATACTACATGCTATTACCAAAGCGTAACACACAATGCAATAAAAAATAAATTTCACTACATAATTTTCTACCGCTGCGTCTTATTTTCGTACGAGACTGCAAAAACAAATTTAAATTTAAATTTAAAAAAAGTATACCATATATATGTACGTGTATGTACAAAGATAATATGTATGTATGTACATATTTACGAGTATAGTATAAATGAAATATAAATTCTATAAATATATAAATGCTTATCAGCATCTAATAGTTGGGCATTAAAAATACCGAAGAGTGGGAGTACACATGTATATATATATATTGTACGTGTATATATATAAAAATTTAATATTTAGTATAAATATTTATTGCGTTTATTTGTGCAGCTACATACGTAAATAGCAAGCCCGAAAAGCTTAGTTAGTACAATCGAAACATACAAACAAACAAACAATGGCTAAGGAACAAAGAAAATAATAAATGTTCAACGAATTCCCGCTGGCGTTGAGCTAATTTATAGCACATCACTTTGCTGCTTGCTATGGCTATTCAGCGTTGAAAGCGGCTGTTGATGTACACCATTGAGATAAATGTACATACAAATATACATACACACACATGTGTACAAACAAGTGTATTTCTTTTGTTTATTGTGTCCTAAAAATAATCAAGAGGCAGAGTAAATATGCTACCGATTTGTGGTTGATGATACAAATAAGTGGTTTATATTAATAAAATATGTTTATGTGTATGTACGTATGCATATGTGAGTGAATACCCTGCAAACAATACGACTACTCCATGCGGACCATGGAATAACTTAAAACTAAACATTGCGAAGTCTGAGAGCTAGACCATATACCTAGGTTAGTAGCGAGACGCGAATTGGCACAATAGTTGACTACAGGATGTGCTTGGAAAGAATATGGGTTTAGTGTCACTGTGGTTTCCTTCATTCTGACTATACTGTAAGCTGGTATACACAAATAGGTAGCAATGTCGAGTAGTCCTTTTGGAACTTGCCAACTACAGACCGCTCGCGTAACTGACGCACGGGCATCAGCTGTCTGTAAACTAGCTAAATGACACTTCAGAGTATTGTTTAGAAGCCCATGAAAGCAGTGAACGCGAAGAAAAGAAATCAGTAATGGATTTAAAAGTAATAGTGTGATTGCATTATATTTAGTTGCAAAATCACAACCATCGATTGTTTGAAAGCTCAAACACCTTTTAGTGAATAAAGTTTTCGTTTATCGCGCCATAACTTTGATTCAAAAAGTGAAAAAGCAATTTTAGCAAAATCCTCGACGAAGTGCCAATCAAATGACGAAGGAACTGAAAATATCTGACCGTAGCATTCGCCGCATACTGATAAATGATCTTAAGGTCAAGCCTTATAAGACCCAAAAGGCGCATTATCTAACACCCTAGCAGCAATAAGTCAGACTTGAGAGAGCGAAGGAGTAGCTTCGCTTAGCCGAAAGTGGGCTATTTCCGCTGCTTGCGATTCGTTTTTGGACAGTCTAAGGGACATAGCCAAGGCAAAAGTTAGCAAAATTAAAATGTTTCCGAATTTTGTATTATTTTCACACTTTCTGTACTTTGAATTGATTAAAAGTAATTTTCCAAACTGAATTTATGGCCCTTTTTATTCAACATCAGTAAAACAAAAGTGATTTAAATATAATTAAAATTTGTAAAAATTTAACCATTTTGTCTATTTTTTTGGGTTCAAAAAAAAAAAATATTATTCTTCATAAAGCTTGCTAGTTTATTACCAATAATATCCGTTTGACTAAGTTAAGCTGCATCGCACCCATTTGAGACTAGCATTAAGTACTACATCTTTCACTAATCTCCTAATTTTGCTTTAGTGAAATTGCTTTAGAGAAATTGTTGCTATATTTTGATATTATTGATGCAAAATGCCACTAAATATAATATTTTTCCAAACATAAAATATTAACCCCTAAAATATTGTTATACATTGTAATAGTTAACTTGATCTGGATTAATGCTGAAATTTTAGAAATTTATTTCATCGTTTGATCACATTCCTGCAGGGTATTTTTGTGGCAAGATTAACGCACATAAATAGACAAGCATTAAATAAAACATAAAACTTTGGTTTTATGAGACAACGCTGTGTTATAGGTATATATATGTATATATGTATTTATATTATATTTATTATATTTACCTACATTTCTGCAACCGCTCACCCGCGTAGCAAAATAAGTTTAACATGCCGTGTACAAATAACTTCACATCATAATAATGTTTATTTAATTAATTTAGTACAAAACTAGAAAAACATACATACATTTGTATGTACATAATTACAAAATCTATAGATTACAGCAGTTGTGTATGATTTTGTCTTTGTCTTCTTTATTAAAATTATCTATGTATGTTTGTTTTTATTTAGAGCAAAATAATCTCAAACAAAAGAACAAAAAAAAAGAATTCTTTATTTAGGGTAAGTAAGTAAGTAGTTGACTGATAAGGCAGAACATTATTTGTTGTCTGTCGTGTAATTAATAAACCGTCGCGCTCGCCATGAGATAACGCATGGAAAATGGCAAAAAAATTGCTATAATTGAAAACTGACAAGACATTATCTAGTCACATTTTTTAGTTAGAAATTATAAAAAAACACACACTCACACGCACCCACATGTAACTTGCTACAATCATCTGTGCAGAAGTTTATGTACATACATATGTGGGTGCCCCGCAAAGGCCATTTGTTTTTTGAAATGAAATAAAATGATGTAAAAAAATAAAATAAAAATAAAATAATATATATATAAGTAAATAAATACATAAAATGAAATAATTTAAACCAAAATAAAGAAAGTAAGTAAAGTAAAGCAAAAATCAAATCAAATAGAATAAAAAAATTAAATAAAAAATTAAATGAAATAAAAATAAAAATAAAATTGCATAAACTAAAATAAAAAAAAAAAACAAAGTAAAATAAAATAAACTAAAATGAAATAAAATAAAAATAAAATAAATAAAATAAAATAACATAAAATTTTAAATAAAATAATGTTAAAAAAAATATAATGAAATAAAATTAATAGAATTAATTAGAATAATATAAGCCACACTATAACTAACTGAAAATATGTAAAAAAGACCAAATATTATTGATATATAATAATAAACTAAAATTTTATAAAACAAAATAAAATTGAACTAACATAAACTAACAAAAAATTAAATTACAAATGAGAACGAAATAATACTATGAATTCAAAAAAAATCAAAAAAGGTAATGTAAAGCAATATTAATGCAAGTAAAATAAAAGTGAATAAAATAAAACTAAAAAGTTAAAATAAATTAATTAATTTAAAACATACAAACTAACATAAATAAAACAAACTTTTACAACATAAAATCAAATAGATGAAAATAATAAGAAGAGCTTTGTTCGGTCATACCCAAAACTTTTTAATTCTTTTATGACCATATCAAATTTATCGTACTTCATTTTAAGATTGCACATTAATTCTCATTTCTGAAGAATCGTTTATAGGAGGAAATAGAATACAAAATCTTACGCTTCTACATGCTGTTTTGACGGATTTTCGACCCAAAATCTCAGAATTGAATAAATCGGATGTATGTATAGGGGATATTTAATATAGTCATCCGATTTCAATGTTTTTCGGTGAAAATGTTTATTTGTAAATACGAATGTATAATACGAAATTTCATACTCTTGACTGATTTTTTAACGGAGTTTTGACAAAAGCCTCATTTCTGAACAAATCGGTGTATAGGAGGATTATGGTTTAGTAGTCAGATTTCAGTACCAATGTGTAAATCATTATATGTGTGTAGAATACCAAATTGTACGCCCTTGGATGGGTTTGTGACCTAAAGTTTCAAACCAAGTGTGGTTGAAATATCTCAAAAACTGAGGTACTAATTTGCATACAGACAGACAGACGGACATGGCTAAATCAACTCAACTCGGCATTCTGATCATATCGCTACGAATTTCTCTTCTCCTTTTGGAACTTACGTACTTCGGACCAAAGTTAAAATACCATTTCATGTGCATGAAAAGTATAATTAAATAAAACAAAATACACAGTTCAATATAACTAAACAACCACATATTTTTTGTATCTAAAACCATCTATTTCATTTATTGATTTATTTATTTTTTTTAGTTTCAAACGGAATAATATATAGATATTTACGATTGATGCCATTCGGTTGTCTTTATCACTTTGAATATATCCAAGAAACTCTTGACTGCTAGAAATTGCAACGCCCGTCTGATTAATATAAACATTTTCGTACTTAACATATTTCCTCTTCCTATATTAATTAAGTGGAAATGAAATGGGAACATGTGACTTAATTTTGTATTACTGAAAATGGTATGCAATATTTATATAAACACATTTTGTTTGTGAATATTTGAATTAGAGCGGAAGCAGAAAAAAAAATTCTAAATATTTTCGTGTTTACAATTTCTTTAGGCAAATCAATGGTGGCACACTATAACCGCCTAACTGGAGCTAAATTAAATTTGTTATTTATGAAATGATTTCTCGGAAAATTGAAAAACAGACTTATAGAAGTAAATTTATTTTTAAGTTATAAGTCTATAACGTCAGCTGTCGCTCCCCTTAAACAATATTCTCAGTACGTGCAATTATTAAAACTCATTCCGAAAATATGCTAAAGTCGACGACCGACCTAAAATATAAATAACACTTAAAAAATAAAGTTGTACCTAAATAGAGCCAGCTGTATGTACTTGCTTTCATATCTGAACGTATTGAAATCGGTGTCTCCTCCATTGTAAGTAAAAAATAAGTCACCGACAACAGAGAAAGAAGAATTAAATTTGTTTTGAATAAAGTTTTTTGGAAAATTAAGTTTTGTTTTAATTTATTTTATTTAATCGGATTTTTTTAATTTTATTTTTTTTATTTTATTTTATTTTATTTTATTTTATTTTATTTTATTTTATTTTATTTTATTTTATTTTATTTTATTTTATTTTATTTTATTTTATTTTATTTTATTTTATTTTATTTTATTTTATTTTATTTTATTTTATTTTATTTTATTTTATTTTATTTTATTTTATTTTATTTTATTTTATTTTATTTTATTTTATTTTATTTTATTTTATTTTATTTTATTTTATTTTATTTTATTTTATTTTATTTTATTTTATTTTATTTTATTTTATTTTATTTTATTTTATTTTATTTTATTTTATTTTATTTTATTTTATTTTATTTTATTTTATTTTATTTTATTTTATTTTATTTTATTTTATTTTATTTTATTTTATTTTATTTTATTTTATTTTATTTTATTTTATTTTATTTTTTTATTTTATTTTATTTTATTTTATTTCATTTTCATTTTATTTTAATTTTAGTTTATTTTATTTATTTGTTTTTCTTCTATATTTTTTCCTTTATTTTATTTCATTTTGTTTTATTTATTTTATTATATTTAATTTCATTTTATTCCCTTTTATTTATTTTTTTTTTTGTTTTCTTTTATTTTTCTTATTGTACGTCCCTTCAATATAGAATACCATAATTATTTTCGATCAAGGTGACATTTTTATTTTGTTTTTAATGCACATTTCACACTTCGTAGAGGCGTGCCGTGCCTGACCTCGCATAAGTCGTATTTTCTTGGACAAAATGCAATTAATAAAATAAACTAAATATAATGACAACAACAATGGTAATAAAACATGCTACAAAACAAATTACAAATACTTGCTGCTCAGTTACATGTTCGTGAAAAGCGTCCGTGTCAAAGTGGCTCGTAAAATGGAATCGTAAAAATTGTGCAAGTCGACAAAGTGTAGTAAAAATAAATTACCCACATTATCAACGACAATGGAAAAAAAATGAGAAAAAATGTGTAAATAATTTTAGAAAACCAATTATCTCGGTATTCACATTTTCAAAAAAAAAAATTATTTTAATAGAAAATATTTTTGATTTTTAAAATTGAAGCTTTAATAAGTTTTTGGGTTGAAAAAATGCTTATTTATATTTTGAGCTTAGTTAATATGTTAGGAAAAAGAGAGAAAAAATAGAATGTATTGACCTAACCTGTATTAATATAACCTGAAATTTTTGTTCATAATTTCGTTTATTAATTGCAGCTGTACGTCAGCTCAAGCTGAAATATATCAAAGGCCTGGAAATCGCACTACACGTATGCATTCCACTCATTCAAACAGCCTCTCGAGGAGTATGTTGCTGTATATATTATTGTTTTCGCAGTGCATTATTCTCATATTGTATTTCACACCTTCAGCGGTTTATTCAGCATTCTAGTGGTATGAGGTGACAATTCGTCTTGCTTATAAAAACAATCAACAGAAAATCGTGCCACGAAATCCATAACAATTTTGGCATGAAATGCAAATGTGCAAGTGTAAATATAAAAAGCAACAATTTTACGACCGTCTCACTGCAAATTACTACAATTATAGATGAAGGTCTGACCGTCTGGTTTGGTCTGCGCGATAACCGGTGGCGTATGAGTGATTTGAGCGTGTTTAGAATTAGCAAATAATGCAACGCCTTTACATATATACATATACATATATGAGTATATGGATAGCATCAATGCATCTACTGCTTACAACTTCCCTGCAAAAAATTTTTTTGTATCATATGGTCCATTGAAGTAATCCAATAGGTACTCCTCTGTAGTTAGCTATTGGGTCAATTCGCGTCTCGCTATCAACCTGTTGTTAGCCGATGATTGCTCGTGTTTTAACGATGGCAATTACTAAACGAAGAGGCATGTGTGCAATAAGATTTTTGCTGCTATACGGAAAATGTACAGAAATTGAGTCAGTTTCATTTCATCGGGGTGATCTGCTGGTACACAGAGTGCTTGCATGAGTTTGGGCTAATGTACTCCAATGTCATGCAAAATAAATACTCAAATTAAAATATCTACCGGCATATTTATTAGTAATAAATAAATAATTTGACTATTAATATACATTTATATGATAAATATTATGTTCTACTAATTCTTCACGCATTGCATGCGAAACTAAATGGTATGACCGAATGTACTTTTTCGTATATACCATAATATAACCCACTGTAGGTACTCCATGGAGTAATTTTGTGGATTAATTTCAAAACTAATTTAAAGTATGTATGGATTGATTACACGGTTGTTATGCAGAGATGGAGTACATGATCCAGCGCTAGAATATCGCAATGTTAATTGGATCAAATATTTTGTAAGTACATATGTATTGTGGTTAGTTAGATTTTCTTCATAGACTGCGTAGAGTATATACCTTCTACTCAAATATAAACGAGCCTTTTGCCAGGACTATTATATGTTTACATGTCAAATTTGAGCGCGATCTGTCACATAGTTTTTTTTACGGCACTATAAACAAGTCAACCTCGAGTGTGTTTTTCGAATTTTACTATGGAAATTAACTTTGAGCAAAGATGTTTGTTTGAAATTTTGTTATTCCGATGGAATAAGTGCGACGGACGCAATGAAAATTTTGCAGAAGGCATATGGGGAGTCTTGCCTATCACGTGCACGTATTTTTGATTGGTATAAGTCGTTCAAGGACGGCCGTACATCGCTGGAGAACTTGCCCCCTGATCGTCGTCCAGCGACGTCAATAAACGAAGAAAACGTCGAAAAAGTAAAGAAAATTGCGTTGGAAAATCGTCGTGTGACTGAAAGAGAGATAGCTAGTGAGCTCAACATATCAAATGGATCCACTCATAGCATTATTCACGATGTTTTGGGCATGAGACGTGTGTCTGCTCGACTTGTTCCAAAATTGTTGTTCATACGTCTCGTCTTGTACGCGATTATTTGACCAAAAACAACATAAATATTGTTCCGCAAGCACCGTATTCACCGACATGGCACCGTGTGACTTTTTTCTTTTCCCTAAACTCAAATTGCCGCTTCGTGGAAAGCATTTTCAGTCGATTGAAGTCATAAAAGAGAATTCGAAGAAGGAACTGAAAGCCATACCTAAAGCGGCCTAAGTGTTATGAAGATTGGAAAAAAGGTGATATATGTGTATCGCCTCTAATGGTGACTATTTTGAAGGGGATAAAATAAATATTGAAAAATAATTAACCGTTTTTGTTTTATTGAACAGTCTCGTTTATATTTGAGCAGAAGCTATATATACATATTTCACGTGTACATGGAGTACCCGCGTTGTTTGCAGGGTTATAGCATATAACACATACACACATATATATAAATACATACGAAGGCACAAAGTAATAAGAGAACTTTTGACAAAAAAAGAAAAAAAAACGAAAACGAAACAAAAAATGCAATAAAATATATTTAATTAGCAATATGCAAACACTTGTACTTGGAATATACTACAACGGCGCATTTCGTATTTCGCTGCCACAAAACATACGTATAGGTATAACAATTGTGGTTAGTGGCCGTTTGCCGGGTAATTAATGGCGCGGCACTAAATATATGCTTGGCGTAGGTCATGTTTTCACTTCGTCGGTTTTTTTTTTAGTTTTTTTAAATTTTTTTATGTTTTTCGGTTGTGCTGCTCATGTAGGTTTGTTTCTTTGCCTGATGATTAGTTAATCGCATTTCGGAGTGGCGACGGTGAGGGCGACGGCGTCAATTGCGGAAATCAGGTTGTTCAATATTTTGGCCCAAAACTCAGTTGAGGCGACTGGCGCCACATTTCACATTCAGAAAATTACAAAACTTTTTATTTTCGCTTTTAATTGCATTTTTCATTTAACGATCATATTTGTTGAGCATTTGGAATTAGTTTCATTAAGTGGATGCTTTTGTAAATTACAAGTACATATACCTATATTTATAATGGGTCTAATAGTACTTATGTACTCGTGCTCTATAAGCTCTATAGCTTACTCTATGTAAGTGAAGTGTTTGCCTTTGGCGAGATCGATATAAAAATTTTTTAATTTGACTTTTATTTCTGAAGAGATCAGCGTATCTTGAAATTAAATTGAAGGTCTCAAACTGTAGAAAAATTAATTTGTGACGAAAGCTAACCAACTAATAGTTGCAGAAGACTCGACCTATTTCCCATTATCTATATTCCTGCAGCTAAGCTATAATTCATCAGTGTCCAGTCATTACACCGGCTGTTATGCTAATGAAGATATACCCTAGAAGTAGTAGAGACTTTTCTCTCTTCTTCTCGAGCGATCTGTCTGGTTAAAAAGCATGTGGTCTCTGCTATTAGCCGTACTATTGAGGGCATATCTTAGCATTATTAGCAACAGAAAATAGTAGTATGTTCACATCGTGTACAGAGTTCATCGTCGTTAGAACTTTGCGAATTCCAGCTAGCTAGTTGACTTAAAAACTCCCTGAGAAGTTTCTGTATTCGAAGATCCAAGCCGAGCTCTCTCGAGATACCCGAGTTATACTGGCACAATTAAGATCTGATTATTGCAGTCGACTAAATTCCTACAATGATACCACGTACACCTCTTTTTATACTCCATAAACCAACTCATCTAACTCCTTCTCTTTGACCCAATCCCTTGAAACAGCCGGTTTCGTGGATCTCTCGTTAGATGACATCGATGCTTAGACTAGCCTTGCCAGCCCGTAAGCGGGGCTAGCGATCTCCTACAACAGTATGGTTACGGATCTTTGATCCAAAACTGTTACATGGTATTTTTGTTGAAAAAGGTTTTCGGAACAGAGAACTGAGGTGGTATAGTCCCCAGTTAGTCAGCTTTGTGTAGTGCCGGCGACCGGACCATGGCTTTGTAGAATAAAGTGGCAATCGCTGACTTGCAGGCGTAGAGAGCAGTAATAACTTTCTTACTCTTTTTTTCTGCCGGTTCCAAATAAGTTTACTGTCTAACATTATACCTAGGTAAGTGTAGATGGTTCGTATCTTCTGATGAAGAGCATATAACGAAAGCTTAATTAAGACCACTATCGGAGTTGGGCACAGTTGTACGAATATATTTCAAAAGAGGAAGTCCTCTATACTTCAAGTGCAACCCAATCTAAAAAGTCCTAGGTGTAGTATCATCGAAAGTGGTTGACTGTTAATAAGCTTTAGATCAATTGCTCAGGGGCAACACCTTGACTGATGAAGTACATAAGCAATTAAGCTAACAGTTTTTCTTCCATCATAGCCTTGCAAATTCTTCTAAGACACCAAGGGCCCATTCAAAAACGTTTGAGCTCGTACATGATACATCTAGCTACTTCCCGAATCTCGGTTGTCATATTGGAATTGCTTGGTTTTTTACGACTTTTGTTCAGTGACAGAAAGTGAAGTGGCCACCTAAGCTGTTGTTCTGGCAGATCCATGTCTTCTCCACGTATATTGGATTAAAATAAAAATTATAGTTACGACTTGGGTCAAAGGTGATTCGTACACTAATCCTTTAAATATTGAATATGAAAACCTGACGCCAAAACGAATTTTTTATCTGATTTAAAAGCACTAAATAAAAGTAGTTTCATCGGTTCAGTAATTGTCCAAAGTCGAAGAATAATGGCACGCGGCCTAACCTATCCTAAGATAATACCAGGCGCCTTAGCCTTATCTAGTAGCTGGTGTGCTCGAGAGCTGGCAGGACCAACATTTAAATGCTGACGATGCCAGACACCGCGATTCTTCCCTGCCTGCTTTCATGTGATTATCCTTTAATCCCTTTCACACCACTACGTTAGCCGAACTATCGCTTAACAGCGGTTGCTTCAGCTAACGAAAATCCAATCCAAAATTTACTTTGAACTTAAATCTAACTTTTTAATAAATCGAAATGCAACTCCATCTTGTTGTAAATAAATTTGTGAAAAATAAAAAAAAATTAAAATAAAAAAGGCCGGATACACTATATACCTCGATGTATGGGTACCACATGAGTTAACAAGAAAAACCCTCATGGATCGAAGAGCAGTAAGCCGACACAAAACGGTATCCAAGCCAGAATTAATAGCCAGGAAGTGTTTTTGTGTGTTTGGTGGGATTGGTGATACCATGCTATGAGCTGCTCCCCTACGGCCAAATTCTTAATTCGGACCTGTACTGTCAGCAGTTGGAATTGTGTTTCACCAGGACAGTGCCAGACCACACACATTGACAGTGACTCGCCAGAGCTGGGTTAGGAGGTTCTATGCATCCAACTTATGATCCACGTGATTACCATCTATTCCTGCTGATAGTGAATGGTTTGGCAGGTGAAGAATTGGCCTCAAGAAAAGCCTGTGAAAATCGATTCTCCCAAATGTTCTCGACCAAACCGGTGCATAAAGGATTAATTTTTACTAGACTATCTTTTTATATATTTCTGGGCCGATTCTAAAATCGGCAAACACTACAGAAAGGCTGTCTATTCGAATCCAATTAAATAATTCTTTATAAGCACATTATCAGTAATTTCTTAATTTATTTTATTTACACTAAATAATTTCATAGTTTACATGTTCACTAAAAATCCTAATCAACTCTTATCAAATTACAAAAAATTGTTTAATTGATTACAATTATTGGTTTCATTAAACTCGGACTCTGGACAGCAAATACAAGTCGAGATAAGTTAAGTAGCCAAACGGAGCCGAAGCTCGAACTCCGTGGAGAGGCTAGCAGCAAAAAAATAATAACAACAATAAATCTACAAAAAAAACATTATAATAATAATAAATAAAACAGATCACAAAGAGTGCAAAAAGATTACAAGAAATATATGCACATTTAAATAAAACAGAGACAAGTGCCAGCCTTTTTTCATACTCAAACTCGCTTATCACTAAAAATAATGCAATCTGCTTTTGTAAAATGAAAAGAAAAAAAAACAGCAAAATTAAAAAATAAATTGCTGATAACAGTGCTTGTGAGTGCATTTGTATGCTTTTTGCGTTTGCAATTTTATTTTTTATGTGTTGATGCTTTACGACACTAACCGATAGCGCGCTAAGCGCTCTACAGGATAGGCGTAATCATATATTCTTCGAGTATGTACAATATTTAGGTCAAAGTAGATTAGTTATTTTACAAAACAATAGAAAAACGCTTCAAAAAATATTAAACTGTTTTTCTGTTATGTTTCCTTTATCTCCTTAACACTATTGGCAGCACACGCTGGTGGTCGAAAGCAGCTGTGGCAGGCATAGTAATGAATCTGCTAAAAATCGGCACTCAAAATTTCTTAGTTAGATATAATTTTTTTTTTAAATTAATTTAAATATTTGTTGGATGAGCAAACATAGTTAACAAGTATAAAATAATTTAATGCTCAATATAGCTGCCTTATTTCTCACACCTGAACAAATCGGTTGTATGGGGGCTATACGACATAATCCTCCGATTTCAATAATTTTCAGTGACAATACGTGTCGTATATAGGCTATAGTTGTCCAATCTGGCGACACCTTCAGTAATGCCCACAATCTCAGCTTGGAAGGCAGAGTTATAGTGGAAGCTAAATTCTTCTTTGGGAAGGTCACAGTAGACCCTTGTTTATTTACCTGCCTCACATTTAGACCTATTTAGACCTGTATAAATATCTTCATAATTACTGATATCCTTGTATTCTGCCAGATCTTTTCTACCTCGGGAGAGGAGTAGATAGCATCCCCTCGGACGAAAATTTGCGTCTCGTTTGAAATATCACGAAAAACACATACTAGGTTTGCATACAAAGATGGACAGATGGGCATGGCTAAATTAACTCAACTTAAGTCGTCATTTTGACTCGATCGTTATAAATTTTTATGGTTTTATACAAAAATACTTCGGGCCAAAGTTTAAAGCTAAACAAAATTGCCTATAATTTGGAACTTTAGCCGTGGAAAATATAACACTGCAGTCGGCTAAAGTCCGAGTCCGAGCCCAAGGAAGTGCTCTAACAGATTCAACCATAGCTTGATTCTGAAGATGGTATCTCCGAGGTACACGCTCCATCAATATACATACCTATAAGGGTACAAATTTCTTCCCTTAGTTCTAGTAACAATTTATTCTATACGCAACCCACACAGTAATTTAGTGGTACGTCTCACGTTGGAAATACTACATGATTATAAGTGTTCCTCTAGAGTCCACTACCTTAGGAAAAATTTGAAAGCACAGGAAAGTCTGAAGTAGTTGGCCATACTGCGAGCCTGTTCGTCATACTTTTCGTTACTTTCTATTGCCGTGTGCGAGGGTCACACCAAAGTGATATTCTCTGAATGATAGTTGATGCCTGCTGTTATATTAATATAATAAATATCTTTACAATTACTGATAGCCTTGCCTTCCGCTAAAGCTTCCTTGCTTGGAAAAGAGAAGGTAGCTAGTACTTGGTAGTAACTTTCCTTTCACCGGCCGCAAGGGAGATTTAGGTCGATCTTTTTATATTTTTTATGAATAACAACAGACTATACCCAGTTGTCTATAACTTTTGAGGAGTAAGGTATTCATACTTGTATCTTAATTGTCATTATATCATGTAGAGTTTATATTACGGCCTTCGTAAAGGCAACCCTCATCTCGCCTCCCTTCGAGCTCAATATGTAAGATGGGTCTTTAGGCTGCATAGCCATTCTGCTGGTGTTACAGTCAGCGATTTTAGTCAGGGACCGAGTTGTAGGGTGTTAATATTAAAGATAGTGAGTTAAATTTATGAGCTTTTGACTTTTTCTAAAAGAAAAAGCATCAAATTTTTCGGGGCTTACAGAGAGTTCTTATTTTTAAGTGCCCTCTCTATTATCCGTGCTAGATTGAGATGCTTGGCCGAAGATACTATGAAAAGATCATATGTATTAATATTCCTATATTTCCGCTGCGAGCAACTGGAGTAGTTGATTAATCAAAAGCCCCTACAGTTGTAGAGGCAAAACACCTTATATATTATTTTAAATAGATATAATTTCACCTTTTCTTAATTTTACAATATAAAAGTAAATATAATAAAAATTGAATTAAAATTATAAAGGATAACTACAAAATAGGATCGAATATATACTTATATATATGTATACATCTACAATCAAACGTTCAATCTCAATATAAGAGGAAGTCATAAAATATCAATCAATTAAAATTTATCGAAACTCAAGAATAGTAAAATATTTGATATAAGCAAAAATACCTGAATAAAAGATACTTCTCTTACACACATTGATATTCTCGAATTTGAATTTATACGAAATTGTTTCACTTTTCTTTTTTTTTTGAAAAAATAGAACTATATAAAAAAATATATTATATTCGGTGACTAAGTGTATGTATATTCATTGCAATAAGTTCTCAAAATAAGTTTTCAATCATCAGGAATTATTACTAATATATTGAGTAATTAAGAAAGAAAATAATGAATACAATAGTAGTTCTTATCGAATTGATACTCCAAACATGCATATATTTCTTTTGATCATCAGACCGATTGCTCCTAATCTCACACCCAGAGTTAACGCTACCGAAAACATACCCAAACGGGCATGGAAAGCTTAAAATAGTAGTAAGACTAACAGAGGTTCCATCCGAAGCATCATTCACAGTCTACTCGATATTTTGAAACGCTAATTATTAAAATTTTAAACATACCTATATTTTTAGAATTAATGTATTAAATAGTAATTCCTAATTAGTTTTCACCTAATATCTTAAATATATATGTATATATATATATATATATATATATATTTAGAATTAAAAAACATTTGATATACTCACCTCTTGTGCCAATTGTCCCATATCCGCACAGTAGTCAACCATTGAGAACATAAAGATTAATTCACCGTCCGCAGTACGTTGTAGTCAAATAAACGAAAATCGAGCCGAAGAAAAGACAGCCAAAAAAATATAAAAGTTAAAAAAAAAATCACGCGCAAGCCGAAAAAAAATATATTTCCTTAGCGCTACCAACAACAACTGATGGACACGTGCGTTACGTTTCCAGTATTGCAGCAATCAGCAGTTAACCTTTACAAATGCAACTTTAACGCGGTGCGCACACACTCACGCATACACGCCGAACCACTGACAAATAGAAACTTGCTACTTATAGCTGACGGCAAATCAGGTTCAGGCGGAGCAAAAGCCAAAAACAGAGCTGAACAGCTGTACGCCAAGCAAAAAGCAAAAAAGAAGTAAACGGGCCAACAAGTCAGGCGAGCCTACTCGCTGTTAGCAGCACAGCGCATGCGCCGTTGCACACTGCTGCATACAAAACAACACAAACGAAAAACCAAGAAACACACGTTGAGTTCGATGCGTGGTGGACTGTGTTATGTGCGGTTTTTTGTTGTTATTATTATTATGACTTTTTTTATGTGTGTTGTTCGCTTTGTTGGAGTGTGTGTGATATTTTTAGGTCTTTGCCTTCTAGATTTTATGTGTTTTCTTTTTTGTTTTCTTTTTTAGTTTTTTTTATATGTTTTATTTAGTTAAGCTTTTTGCTTTTATTTGCGTTTCACGCGCAATCAGATTTCTCCACTTGTTTGATTGCTTTTATTTTACTTCTTTTATGACACTTTGTTTGTTGTGTGTTGCAGTTGTTGTTGCTGCTGCTGTCATAAGCAATGCTGTTGTAATGTGGGTGCCTGTTTTTGCTGTTAGTGTCAATTAGGGCGCGCTTTTCAAAGTTTTGTTAGTGTCTTGGACTTTTTATTTGATATTTAAAATTTTCAATATTTACTTGTTTGCCTACAATTGGCACCCACCAACAAAATCGTCTATTTACTGCACCTTCGTCTCCTGTCGCGGCTCACGTGCTGCAATTTTTCTTATTCTTCGGCTACACTAAATCGTTACAACAGCTTATACTATGTAGTTAACTGCTCACGCGTGCACTCGCTACTGCCAACTGCTGCCTGACTAACTTTTTTTGGTGCACAAATCGCCCGGTCGCTGGTTGCTACGCTATGTGCCCTTTTTTGCACAATTTATAATTTTTTTCTTTAATTTTTCTTTTTTTTTTCTTTCCACACTCTTCACCTGTGTGTTTTCCTGTGCGCACGCTTTTCCACAGCGCTTTTTCGCTGCTCCCTCTTATTCTGCTCCTCGTTAACAGCTGAAAATTCGGCAAGCAACTACAAGTTGCTTCTTTGCTAATCGTCAAACTGGTTTGTTTTCAATCGCCACGCCGTTGCACCGATTTCTCTTCGTTTTACTTTGTTGGTACTGGTGCGACTACAGCTGCAGCTGTCAATTGCTCTGCTGCTTGCTAATTTACCTGTTGCTCGGCTGCGCTGCTATTACTCTATGGCGCTCTGTTGCCTTGTGCTGCTCGTTCGCTGCTTTGAACTACTCGCTGCACTGCACTACACTGCAATGTGTACGGTTTATTCACTCTTTCAATCAACTCTCAGCTGTTCTGCTGACGTTTCTTGCTTAGTCGTTAGTGTTGTTGGCACCGTTTACTATCATACAATGTTCCTATTGCTGCTAATTCTGCTATGATTGTCGCTACTGTTGTTTGGGTTTCTGTTAAGTTTTTCAGCCTTATACCAGTACAACTGTTACTACTAATATCTGGGTTGTGATTGAGGCGCTTGAAGGTGAAGATTTCTCGTCGTATATTGATGAAGCTTAACTCTTCAATGCGTTGTTGTAACTGTTGCAGCTGTTGTATTGATTTAGGAGTAATGGTTTTATTTTTGATTTTGCTATTCATTTGTAAATGCAACAACGTGATGATTCAAAGCGCGGCGTTTGCTGCTGCGTCAAATTGTCAAGTAAAAAATACAAAAAAAAAAAAAACAAAAGAAAACAGTTAAATAGTCAACTTAAAGAGTTTGCGTTTTTTTTTCTTCTTTGATTTTGCTGTGTAGTAAAAAAACTAAATTGTCTATTATCTATAACGTGCTCGGAGAATGTCTTTTTGGAGCCAACAGTTTATTGCCAATACGTTTTTTTTTTTCAAATCTCTTGTATAATAACACCTTCGATTTTTTATCTCGATTAATTATTTAAAATTGTTTTAATGTTCAAATCCATGGATATCACTGATATTGCTTTGTCTGAAAGAAAATAATAGAGAGAAAAAGGAACACATTAGATATAATTGGTAAGGTTAAGGAGAATGTTATTATCGTTCCAAATATGGTATATTTCTATGCCAAAATATGAACTTTATATGTCTCGAGGATTTAGTCCCAAATTCCTTCGTAAAATAAAAACAAATGATGCAAAGCTACATGAATCCCCCGAAAATCAATTTGTTAAGTAAGGCGACAGTAAGCCCCAGAAGGTAAAGGTTTGCCGAGGTGTATAAGCAACGTCATTTACAACATGGAATACGAATTTACAATTATCTATGTAGGTTTGTGCATGCACTCGTATACAAGTTAGTTCAGCTCACTATTTTTCATGCTCTTTCGTTCATTCTTTAAGCTCCGACCGAATTTACTTGCATCGTTCCGCACTTGAAAAGTGCGGTTCACTAACAAGTTTAAAAATAAAGAAGAAGAAGAAATTTTTAAAAAAATTATTGTATTCGTTGACATATTCATACTTGTAAACGTATACAAATTCGCATACGCTTTCGAATTCTTATTCGTATTCGCGTTCGCATCCGATTTCGTATTTGTATTCGTATTAGCAATTGTGCTCGTATTCACATTTGTGTTCGTACGTATTTATATTGATATTCGTGTTCAGATTTGTATTCCCTATGGAATTCGCATTTGTTTTCGCTGTGGAATTCGCATGCGCTCTTCCCGACACTAGATAGACCCAGATGAAGAAGTTACAATCCTATCAAAACATCGCCTTGAGGACTGTAAAGCCACCTGATGTTGTCTTTACACCATCTACTTTGTAGGTTTCTATCGCGGTGATCACAGATACCAACTCAAAGCAGAGTCGCACCTATAAAAACTTTATACAGCAATTCATTAGAGAACCGTTGGATACCTTTGAGATACATGTAAACATACTACCGACAGGATTTGCCCTTCATTAGCAGAAAATGACTAAAAACCTTCATAAACTCTCCTGTTATGAATGGAGTTCGATCACCACTTATGGGGGACGGAGAGCTCGAGCGGTCTCAAACGAACCCATCCCACTTGTTAGCAGCAGACCGTAATTATATTGTCTAAAAACAGTCAGGTTCCTATTCAGATGTTATCTTTAACAGAAATGTCTCATTAAGCCTTTTAGCTTCATTTTGTATGCCAATCGCGTTTCTGCTAATTTCTCAACGAATATTTCAATATTCGCATTTGCCATCTGATTACACACGTCATTGAATGGCAAAAGACTGGAGGTAAGCTAATGCATATGAATACCGCGTTCAAGTAATGGTTGAGACGTGACAATTTTTATATCTGTAAGCTGTCGTCAGGCAGAATTGTGGCAAATAAAATATAATTCTGGCAGAGAAAAAATTATAGGTTTGTTTGCATATGGTATTATTTAATTTTATTTTACTTTAATTAATTTTAATTTTTTATTTTATTTTAGAACCATTCAAACTATTTTTGCTCGCTGCACGTCATTCACCACTGGTTGATAATGTGCTGAGCAGATTTACTCGCTGTCATAAAAGTCGCGGCAGCGTTGCGGCAACTGAAGCGCTGACAGCTAGTGACAAACATTCAAAAAAATAATAATAGCTGAAGCTAACAAACATCAACAACAAACAATTCAAGCAGCGCAATGACACTGATAATCCAGCGTGAATCCAGCAACATATGCATGTGTGAGTATATGCACACAGTTATACACAAAAAGCTTCTAAAAGAACACTGGCATGACCTCAGTCACGGCAGCAATGCTACGAAAATTCCCACACTGATTAGACTTAACGAAAAAGAAAAAAGAAGAAGAATAAGAGAAATATTTATGCATAGAGGCGGAAGCAACAACATAAACAAAACTTCAAATAAGAATTGTATGAAAAAATTAACAATTAAACAAAAAATGCTAATTTCTGTTAAGCTCAGCAACGATGCCTGGGCCGCTTCTTTGTGGATTTCTCGTTTGCCACTTCTATTAATTCTACTCAAGTGTTATGAAATTCTATCTACGCTGTTTTCTGTTTATCTTCCTTGTTTATTCGCTGGAATGCGCTAAAGAAAACTTTTAACACGTTAGCTGGCATGAGATTAGCAACTTCAAAAAAACAAAAGAAGCTTCTAACTAAGAGTCGTTTTGCATGATAGTAGCAATTGCGGTTCTAATAAATAGTTTTTAGTTTTTTTTTACTTTTATTAATATTTATATTTATATTTATATTTATATTTATATTTATATTTATATTTATATTTATATTTATATTTATATTTATATTTATATTTATATTTATATTTATATTTATATTTATATTTATATTTATATTTATATTTATATTTATATTTATATTTATATTTATATTTATATTTATATTTATATTTATATTTATATTTATATTTATATTTATATTTATATTTATATTTATATTTATATTTATATTTATATTTATATTTATATTTATATTTATATTTATATTTATATTTATATTTATATTTATATTTATATTTATATTTATATTTATATTTATATTTATATTTATATTTATATTTATATTTATATTTATATTTATATTTATATTTATATTTATATTTATATTTATATTTATATTTATATTTATATTTATATTTATATTTATATTTATATTTATATTTATATTTATATTTATATTTATATTTATATTTATATTTATATTTATATTTATATTTATATTTATATTTATATTTATATTTATATTTATATTTATATTTATATTTATATTTATATTTATATTTATATTTATATTTATATTTATATTTATATTTATATTTATATTTATATTTATATTTATATTTATATTTATATTTATATTTATATTTATATTTATATTTATATTTATATTTATATTTATATTTATATTTATATTTATATTTATATTTATATTTATATTTATATTTATATTTATATTTATATTTATATTTATATTTATATTTATATTTATATTTATATTTATATTTATATTTATATTTATATTTATATTTATATTTATATTTATATTTATATTTATATTTATATTTATATTTATATTTATATTTATATTTATATTTATATTTATATTTATATTTATATTTATATTTATATTTATATTTATATTTATATTTATATTTATATTTATATTTATATTTATATTTATATTTATATTTATATTTATATTTATATTTATATTTATATTTATATTTATATTTATATTTATATTTATATTTATATTTATATTTATATTTATATTTATATTTATATTTATATTTATATTTATATTTATATTTATATTTATATTTATATTTATATTTATATTTATATTTATATTTATATTTATATTTATATTTATATTTATATTTATATTTATATTTATATTTATATTTATATTTATATTTATATTTATATTTATATTTATATTTATATTTATATTTATATTTATATTTATATTTATATTTATATTTATATTTATATTTATATTTATATTTATATTTATATTTATATTTATATTTATATTTATATTTATATTTATATTTATATTTATATTTATATTTATATTTATATTTATATTTATATTTATATTTATATTTATATTTATATTTATATTTATATTTATATTTATATTTATATTTATATTTATATTTATATTTATATTTATATTTATATTTATATTTATATTTATATTTATATTTATATTTATATTTATATTTATATTTATATTTATATTTATATTTATATTTATATTTATATTTATATTTATATTTATATTTATATTTATATTTATATTTATATTTATATTTATATTTATATTTATATTTATATTTATATTTATATTTATATTTATATTTATATTTATATTTATATTTATATTTATATTTATATTTATATTTATATTTATATTTATATTTATATTTATATTTATATTTATATTTATATTTATATTTATATTTATATTTATATTTATATTTATATTTATATTTATATTTATATTTATATTTATATTTATATTTATATTTATATTTATATTTATATTTATATTTATATTTATATTTATATTTATATTTATATTTATATTTATATTTATATTTATATTTATATTTATATTTATATTTATATTTATATTTATATTTATATTTATATTTATATTTATATTTATATTTATATTTATATTTATATTTATATTTATATTTATATTTATATTTATATTTATATTTATATTTATATTTATATTTATATTTATATTTATATTTATATTTATATTTATATTTATATTTATATTTATATTTATATTTATATTTATATCTATATTTATATTTATATTTATATTTATCCTTACATCATTCAAATCGAAAAGTAATGAATATGTTCATCTTCAGGTGTTTGTTGCACCCTGTACTTAGAAGCAATATTTGTTGTATTACAATTCCAGTTACATTACTTATCAGTTAGTAACAAAGTCCAAACTATTTTAAACCTTGATATAGGCCACACAGATGTTCACACCACTTTATAATATACATACATATGTATTAGCATATATGATAGTATATATGTACTTACATACATATCTGTATTTGTACATTAAGTGAAAAATATTTACTCATTTTATAAGCTATAGAGAACTCTGAGATCCGACGAAGTCACGGCTATTAACTGCTTAGCAGCTGTCATCGCCTGCAGCCATGGCTAACTGTTAACAAATTTCTTAATTACCTAAACCTATTGTGTTCCTAAGGTAAATTAATATATTTGCCACTGTGTTACTAAGTGATGCAATATCATCAATAAATTCATGAAGAAATATCTATATATGAGTACTCATATATAAGTCCGCTTGTACTTAAATTTATTTCTTAAAATAGTTAATGAGAAAAAATTAAAATAAAATAGATGACTTAATTAATGAAAAAAATTTAACCAAATATAAAAATAAAATAGTATAAAATAAAATTAAATAAAACAAAAAATAAGTAATATACAATGAAATAGAACATAATAAAATAAATAAAAAATTAAAAAAGTAGATGAAAAAATAATATAAAATAAAAGGAAATAAAATGAAACAGAAAAATACTCAAACAAAAAAGGCAAACAATAAATATAAGTATATTAAAGTAAAATCAAATAAAATAAAACCATATGAAAATAAATAAAACAAAATAAAAATATATAAATAATAAAACAAAATCATTGAAGTAAATAAAATAAAATAAAATGAAATAAAAAAACTGAAAATAGAAATAAATTAAATTACATTAAATTAAATTAAATAAGAGGAATAAAACAAAGTTAATTTAAACTAAATAAAACAACATGAAATAAAATTAAACAAAATAAAATTAAAGAACATAAAAGTAGATTTAATTAAATAAAAAATAAAATAATAGAAAAAAATACAATAAAGTAAAATAACATAAAACAGAAAAAAAACAAAATAAATTAGCTAAAATAGAAAAATACAAAAATAAAAACTCAATTGAAATTAATTTAAATAAAATGAATTAAGTTAAATTAAAATTATTTTAATTAAAATAAGGAGAATAAAATATACCAAAAGAAAATGAAGAGGAAAAAATTAAAACAAATTAAAATTGTTAAGAAAAAATGAAATATGTTTATTTTTATATATTTGTTTATGCATATGGTTTAAATGATTTGAATTAAAATTAATAGAGGCATCTCGTATAATTGTAGAAAGACAAAAAATGCTAAAAATATCTGCATATTTCAAAACACATTTATGCACTAACAAAGTAGTCAAAATTTGCACAAAAATTATGTATTACAATTTGAGCTCATTCAACATTGTTTACTCAAGAATTTTATTTTCAATCGTTGTTGAAAAGCTAATGGACTATAAAATGAAATTGATTTTGGCACAAATAGTAATAATAATATTAACATTAGTAGTGGCAGACATTCATATGCACTTAAGTGCACTCACACGCATATAAACAAATGTACATATATAAAATAATTTCCCCCTACCGTCACAGCCCTTTTATCAATTTGTTGTAATAAAAAATTCTATTCAACCGCTTGTTTTCAATTTTGTTTTGATTGAATTTTGTAAATTTTTCGTAAATAAAATACTTTCCATTGACGTAAATCGAATGGCGCATGCAAAACTAAAGCACAGAAGACAGGAGATGGATGCAAGTGTCTGTGCAAAAATGCAAAATACAAAGTTTGAAGCGTTTCAAAATTGCATCAGAAGATGTTAAAAAGTTACAAAGTATTTTTTTCTGATTTCATTCTTTAGTGTTAGTGTTTAGAGTTTATGTAATTTATTTCCGCAGGTCTGTGGAGCAGTAATCGGTTTCGTCGAGGGATCTCATGTTTCCAGACATATCAACAGAAGAATGGCTCAGGACAGTTTTTCTCGCTCACTCTTCCTCTGGAATTTATGCTGAACTCTCTTCTAATTTGAGCTGAATGCTTTTGGTTTGGTCACTGTCTGCGCCGCTGACATAGCCGTGGTATACAAAGGTATTGTTATATCTATGGACTCTGCGTTATCTCACACAAGGTAAAATATTGTTATCTTTACTTGGATTGTCAGCTTATTGGATGGCAGCATGGTCAGCTCTTCGCTTGGGATAATCGAAATTGTAGAGCTTTCAACTATCAGAACACTCAAAAATCCTACACGGTCACATGTCACTGCGGTTCACTAGGCATTGAGTAGTGTGAAAGCAGCTTTGATACTCCAGCTAAGAGCATAGAGTTCGAAATTTGATAATACAGTGAGAGGGAGCTGTTCTCCTTTAATTGGACCAGACTCTTTCCGAATTCTCCGCTATCATAAAAGTTATAAATTTCATTGAAACAAAATACTCTGATGGAGATATGTATCTTCATCTTTGATGATAGCCAAGTTGCACTGAAAGATAGCAAACCTCTGCAGGAGATAGCTAAACAAAACAAGCTATCTCCGTTGCGGTTGTTGTTGTAGCAGTTCGCTCAACCCCGCCTAAGAGTCTGGAAAGTCTAGGAAACGAGCTGTTACAACGGGTTCAAGCCATTTTAACTGATTAGATTTTAATGGGCATGCTAAGAGGTGGTTTGCGTCATGCAGGGACTCACTATATTACAGAAGTCAGGATAGGCAGGATTTGATCCGACTATAGTATCCAGATCTTAATTGTGTCTGCATTGCTCAGTTGGTGGTTGAATTCAGAACACGCCATTGACAATGGCGTTTAAGATCTGTCGGTGGTACATCCTGTTCAGCGGTTAGGTGCTGCTCAATAGAGTCCCTTAGGTCAAGTACTATCTTCCTGATGTCGCTGAGTGGTGCTTCGCTTCCAGTAGATATCTTTAAGTATGATCCCTACGGTAGCATCTCAGCAGAATTGTTCTATATACCTAAGTGATGTACAGGTTTTGTGTTACGGCTCTCAGAACGGTATATTCACATTCTTGTAGCTTCTTCATCTGTGTCCCGCTAGGCCCGGTGTCCAAATATACGGCGCATATTTTATGGCCGCTTGCCTTGTAATTTGCAAGCGATGTTTCTTTGTATTTTTCCCAGGCCAACCAAATTATATTTTAAGATATTTTTTTTTTTTAAACTCACATCAAAATTGGAACGAAACTCGTGCTGCCTGAAATAGAACCGACGGTGGTGGTATAGCTTATACTTCCTGAAAGAAAAATATGATTTCGAAGCGATTAGGATCCCAACGAAACATTGTTTTATAGAATAATAATAATAATAATAATTGACGCTTTGTAA
The DNA here is from genome assembly GCA_037013455.1 of Ceratitis rosa. Classification (NCBI taxonomy): domain Eukaryota; kingdom Metazoa; phylum Arthropoda; class Insecta; order Diptera; family Tephritidae; genus Ceratitis; species Ceratitis rosa. The sequence continues at coordinate 3,212,739 of JAWMAG010000029.1, forward strand.
CCGCTTAAGCGATTTACGGCCGAGCTCCGCCTCAAATTTGTGGTTCTGCTTCTTGATATTTTTCCAAAAAATAGAGGGACCTAAGTTTATATTAATCCCCTCCGAGCGGCGCCTTTATTTCATGTCAGAAATACACTTGAACTATTCAACCAAAAGTAAGCTTCATCATTAAACAAAATTTTATTGTGAAAAACGAAATCGATGGTCATCTCGTTTAGAGCCCATTCACCTAACGTGCTTCGCGCTTCATTTATTTTTACCCAAATTAGATTTTGCAAGCCTTGAAACCAGATCTTACCGCAACTCTGAAGGAAGACAATATCCACTAGATTAAACGTGGTGTGAAACCGATCTACACGTATCGTTACTCGAATTACTGATTCTGCTAGGCGATTACATTTATAACTCGCCTAGCCGATTACATCGACCAATCAAGTAATATCTGTAAAAAAGATCGACTCCGAAAAAGTATTGTCACATTGAAAACCAAACGTCTAAAAAAACCCCTCTAGAGTCAATTGATATAGATATAATTAAGTTTTTAATGTACCAAAAAATTAAGTTCTCAATTTAGAAGTATTAGAAAATTTCATAAGTTATTCCCTTTCCAATTCTTTACGAAAAAGAGACCGGAAAATTTGCACTTTCTCTGCTAGAATGTATTACTCGCTCTCTTTTTCATCTACATGGCATTTCACAGCATAATTTTTGGCGTTTTTTCTAATATTTCATTCATTCTAAAAGTATTATTATACAAACTTTCTAAGGGGCTTACGATATTATAAATTTAAAACAATAGAAATTAAATCTTTCTCCAGAAGCTGATGCAATCGAAACCAATTGATTGCTAGACCTACATTCATACATACATACTCGTAAGTCACGCAACAACTCGGCACTTAACCGAATGCAACGCATGACATGACAACAGCCAATATTGTTGCCAAGAGAATGCGTCAACAGCACAGGCACATTTGGCAGAGCCGCATCAACAGTTGGTAGAGATGATTCTTTTTTCTCTTGGCACAAATCCTTTAGAGGCGGAGAGGGAATGTGACAGCGGAATGTTCGACTGGTCGATTGCATCTATGGCGTGTTGAGATATTGTCAGCTATTCGAACATTCTGTTTCTGTTTCTTTAAATATTTTCTTCGTTTCTTCACATTTTATTGGTTGAGTATTTAATTTATTTAGTTTTAATTTATTTTATTTTAAAATTTCTTTACTTAAAATTGTATTTTTTTGTTTTACTTTGTTTTGAACTTTTATTTCTGCTTATTGCTCAGTGACATCTGTTGAATTTGTTTTTTGAAATAAACAAAATTTATTTGTGTGCATTCTTCTTGCATTGCTGACTATTTTAAATGCACATCTGTTCGAATTCTTTGCTTATTTTCGTTTCTTTGTTTTCTGTTTTTTTTTTGTTTTTTATTTTGTACAATAGTTTGGTCGTTGTTGTTGTTGTTGTTGTTGAGCGTTTGCGTGTGAACTTTTAATTTAAGCAACACATTTTTGCACTTGCAAATGTTTGTGAATTTCACGCTATTTTCGTATTGCATCAGCGTAATGTGTTCAGCATTTTTAGCCAGAGTAAGCGATAGTAGATAATTAAAAAACACGTGATTTGTTTGGTGGCATCGTGACGCATCGGAAATGTGTATGCAGGTATTTTGAGTTACATTTACTTGTATTAGGGTGGTTCCTATTGGGTGTATTTATAGCCCGACCTCCGAACGACTGATGGATTTTTATGAGAAGATTTGATTTCATGCCAGAAATACACTCGGAGGGGTTGACATCCTCTACCGATGAGCAACCACAATTGGAAAAATTAATGTTCTATAATTTTGAAGGACTCGGACCACGGCCTTCTGAATGATAGCTCACTGCTAACCTCGCAGCTATGACGGCTGCCACTTAGAAGCACAGCACACTCGGACATATGATGTGTGGATTTTGATTTAATCAGTTTTTTTCGGCAGCTGGGTCTGTAAAAAATATTAAATTGTTTACGTTCACTGAAGGGATGTCATTATGCGCCAAATCCCGTGGGATTAGCTTTTTCAATATCGCAGATAAGGTACAATCGTACTATGTGAAACACTAAAGCCCACAATCAACAAACAGTTGGAGACTTTACAGTGTGACTTTAGAACTGGTGAATCCACCATTGACCAGATATTCCCCACGGGTCATGGAAAAGTCCTGTGAGAAAAGAATCGATACACGACAACTTTTCATCGATTTTAAAGTTGCCTACGACGCTGGACAATACCAGAAGCGCAGTTAGAAGTTGGAGCTATTTGGTACCAAATGAAGTGTCAAACAAGTTGACTTTTTATCGTGTTATTTCTTCAAGAAGAAAATAATAGAACTGGATAAAAGCGAAGCAAATGGGTCTGGTAGTAAACAAAGACTAGACAAAATATTCCCAGTCATCAAACAAACGGTCATCGCATTCGCGACTCTGCTCCCACATCACAGTCATAACTTTGAAGTCTATCTATGGACCAGCCTTAACAACAAAAATTATCTTAGCCTTAAAATCTAACGCAGAATCACCCTTGCCAACATGTGCTACTTTTGACAAAGAAGACAGTTGAAAAGCAGCCAAAACCAAATGCTACAAATCTCTCAGCACTCCTGTCGTACTATATGGTGCAGAAGCGTGGATATACGTAATGTGGACATCCCATGAGTCCGCCTCTGTAGTCTTCGAGCGAAAAGTTTTTCGAACCATTATGGTACGATATATGAGTCCGTCTCCGTAGTCTTCGGGAGAAAAGTTTTCCGAACGATTTATGGCCCCTGTACGAGATATACGGCGACATTGACATAGTTCAGTGAATCAAGAAACAGTGGCTGTCATTGGAAAGATCAGGCGGAGAGCGACCTGGTTTCATTTGGTATTTCCAACTAGTGCCAAACAGCGAAGAGAAGGAACGGAATACTAGTATGGATGTTTATCAGATTTAATATATATATATAATTGGCGCTTTGTAACCGCTGAAGCGATTTTTCGGCCGAGCTCCTCCTCCAATTTGTAGTTTTGCGTCTTGATGTTTTTCCAACAAATGGAGGGACCTGCAGTTTATACTAAGCCGCCTCCGAACGGCTGACGGTTTTTTTTACGAGGAGCCTTTTATTTCATGTCCGAAAAACACTCGGAGGGGTAGACATTCCCTGCCGAGGGGCGACCGCAATTAGAAAATTTAACTTAATTTTTTTTTTTTAATTAATTTACCATAACTTTTGGATTTTGCTGGCACTGGGATATGAACCCGAGCCTTCCGAAGTATGAAGTACGCAATGCTAACTACTCGGCTATCGCGGCCGCCGAGGTATAAATGACTTGAGTAATCTAAATATATAACTTATATTAAAAGGCGACAAAAACAACTGGATATCTTCCCAAGGCTTTTCAGTGTTCTCTATCTAAGAGGAGAACAGATCAAGTTGGGCCTGGTTACAATAGTTGCTTTGTGTAGGCAACTAACGGGTGTGCCACGAAAAATTTGCTTTTAAGAATTGTTATAAAAAAAAGCGTGCAAGTGAATGCATAATGCATTTTGTACTGTCCGAACCGTCTCTGGAGGGTTGATGTAGCTCTTATCGTTAATTATTCTCTACCAAAAACGGTATAAAGTGGAAGAAGTGGCAGAACTGGGGTAAGGAAGCAAAACTTCCCGCCGTTTACAGCAACGCAAAGTGGAGCCCAGGTTGAGCAGCTTTGTACCTGTATATAGTAATGGGCAAAACCACAACCGCCTTCGGTCAAGACCAGTGCAGAATGTCAGAATTCGATCGAGTTAGGGATCTTATTGGTTCAAGGGTCTGCTTGGCGCTTTCCTTGGTGACGGACCGTCACGACGAGTGCTCCTTTTGCGATATTAGGATTTACGGTTTTGCTTTTAGGGCTTTGTTGAATTCTGATACGAAGAGAACACAAAAAGCATTTCTCTATTTTAACTTCCTCAAATTTCGTGTGACAAATTTGTATTTTTGGTTTACTAATTTTTTTACTCGATTTATATATTTAAATACATTTCTATGTATGTGTATACTCGCATGTATACACAAATATATAAAAATTAAAAAAAAAAACAGAAAACAAATCAATCCAGTTTATATTCCGCTAAAGCTTCACCGACGTATGTACATACATACATATGTACTTAAATATTTTTGCACATACTCGTATGTATGCCAGTGTGTCGGTATTAATATTTGGCTTTGCCTAATTGCCAGTCTATCTGTCTACTATTTTTATACATACTCATATACATATATATGTATGTATACAGTATGATAAACATAAAAAAATGTAGGCATGCTCGAGTATGTACTATTTGCCCATACATACATACATACCTATGTTTGCATATTCTTATGTTAATTCATTTATTTGTCTCCACGCGTGCAGCGACAATATGCGCCAACGCAAACAAAAATTTCTAATTCCAAGGTGAGGGGAGTCAAAAGCAAATATCAAAATTTTCCATTCACACTTTACTCAGCAAACATAGGTATGTTCATATGTATGCACGATGAGAGGGCCCTCCAATCAGTATGCCATATTTTATTCGCTCGGTTATATCACTGGCATACAAACAATAAGTACTTATGTATGCAAGTACATATGTAATGTATGTACCATATATATTTGCAAATGAAATTATATCACTCAGGGTATGTTTTGGTAACTAGTACGACTCTGGAGCAAACTCTTGTAGGACCCAGAGAGATGATCGAGCGCCTGATGCTCAGAGTATACTGAATTTATGGAGGGTACACTTACCCAGTCTGCTGGACGGAACCCCAGAAGATGATGAACCCTATTCCTTAAGCGATGACAATGAAACAGATATTTCATTATCCGACTAAGGTGTTCGAATAGCCATCGCCCTTTTAAAAAACAACAAAGCAGTGGAGGCCGAAAGATTAACGGCGACGAAGAGCTGGCTAGGTGCATGCATCAACTTCTTTGCAGAAACCTAAATTTTCTCTTCCTCGTCAATGAAAAGAGGTACCATATAACGTCGCATCGTGTGCAAGACTAAAGCCCACAGTCCACAAACTGATTGGATCTTATCAGTATTTACCATGCCCCAATTATTGAAAAAGGCCTGAGAAAAGGGGATCGACACACACCACCTCTTTGTCGATTTCATTCCAACCTTCGACAACACGAAAGGACCTCCCTCTACCTCGCAATGTTTGAATTCGGTGTCCTTGCAAGACTTACATATATGGCTGTGTAAATTGACGTTAAGCAACACCGGAAGCTTCGTTAGGATCAGGAAGGGCCTCTCCGAATCTTCGATACCAAACGAGGTTTCATAAAAAGTGACTCTTTACCACGTGATTCCTTAAATTTAATACTGGAGAAAATATTACGAGCTGCAGAGTTGACTAGGGAAGGTACAAGCTTTTATAAGCATGTACAGTTGCTAGCGTACGCCGATGATATTGACTTCATTGATCTCAACAACTGCCAGATTGCTTGAGGAAGCGAAGGATATGGTTCCGTTAGTGAACGAAGGAAGACGAAATATCTCCTGTGATCAAACAAACAATCATGGCTCCCACGACACTGTTGACAGTCATAACTTCGACATCGTAATTAATTTCGTCTATCTTGATACCAGTTTTAGCAACAATAACAATGTCAGCCTGGAAAGTCAACGCAAAATCCTTCGATTGAACGATGAGTTGTACGATTATATATTGGCGACATTGGCATAGTTCAGCGAAACAAAAAAAAAACGGCTACGCCGTGTGGTCCGAACACCAATTTAATATTATCCGATGCAGTACCCACCGGTGGAAGCGGGAGAAGAGGAACACCTCCACTACGTTGGAGAGAACAAGTCCGTAAAGTAAAGTTTCGAACGTTGTAAATGGTTTTAGGTTTAGGTTTAGATATTTAATTATTCGCCAAATTTTGAATAATAAAAAATAAAATAAAAAAAAAGTAATAAGAAAATCTAATTAAAATTACAATTAAAAAATATTATAAGTTAAAACAACTATATAAAAAATATTAAATTTTTTTTTCAGTTTAATTTTATTTGTTTTAAATTACTTTTAACCTCGGACACATCAATTATTTAATGCAATCCAATCAATTTCGCGCTTATTATAAATTGTTTGTACAAATAATCGCTTAAATAAATTAAAATGAAAAGTAGTAATAATAAAAAAATAAAAATAAAAAATAAGAACAAAAAAATAAATAAAAAAAATAAAAAATTATTTGCTTACGCCGGTTTACCTTAATTAAATGAACACCAGTAGCAACCCACACAATTCATTAATTAAATTTGTATGTATATTAACGTTTGTATCAAATATTTGATTAATTAATGTAAACATGCGAAAAAGCGTGTACCGGATTAAGAAATACAAATCAAGAAAACAAGAACCACATGTAAAACAAAAAATAAATCTGAATGTCACTAACAAGCTTAAAAAATTAATGAATTTGCATATATATATGTATTCATGTATATATATATGTAGGTATGTATTTAAGCTTTTAATTTCAACACGCTCATCGAATTTGCAACGAATTGATTTGCGAAGAAATAAAGAAGTTTAGAAAAAATTATAATAATGAAAATAAGCGAATCTGTTTTTTTTTTTTTTTGGTAAAAACGTTATTAAGCTAAGCTTAAGGCATTAACGGTCACAATAATGTTGCCAGAATCGGCGATTCAAAAAATGTTGTCAAATGATGTTTAAATAAATAATTTTCATGAAAATATAAATGTACACACTAAACAATTCACAATAATTTCACCTTGAAGGCAAATATTTACCTACTACTCTTGACCTAGAAGAAAATAACGCCGCAGCGAGTCAGAACTATTTTTCGCACATTTTTTATTAAAAAAAAATTCTGCACTGTGTTGTTAACCACTTGAGTAATTTTGCGCATTCATTGTCATTGTTATTATTATTTTTTTTTTTATTTAATTTACTTTTTTTATTATATATCTAAAGATCTAATGTTCGTTTGTAAAGGTCTGCAATCTCCAAAAGTTGCCTATCGAGAGTGCACCCAGAAGTGAACTATTCGAAAAAATTTTATTTATGGTTCAATTTAATTGAAATTCGTTTTTGTTTAGATTAACAGGAAGACTACTCGGGGAAGTGAACCATGTACTGACCTATTCCAAAAAATCTTATTTATGGTTCGATTCGGTTTAAAGGTGGCTTTTTGCTTAGACTAGCAGGAAGACTACTCTTCCCTCCACGAGGTGGACTAGGGACTGTACTATTCGAAAAAAATCTTATTTGCGGTTCGATTATCTTGAAATTCGCTTTTGTTTAGATTAACAGGAAAACGACTACTCTTCTCTTCGGGAAGTGGACCAGTGACTGAACTATTCGAAAAAATCTTATTTATGATTCGATGGACTTGAAATTCGGTTCAAAGGTGGCTTTCTGCAGGAAGACTACTCTTCTCTCCGGGAAGTAGACCAGGGACTGACATATTCCAAAAATATTGTTTATGGTTCGATGTGCTTGATATCCGATACATAGGTGGCTTTTTGCGAACAAGTTTTATTTGTAGTAGTTTTTACTTTTTTCCAACATGTGGATCGACCTATTTGAAAAAATATACATATTCATGGTTCATTTTAGTTAAATTATTGGATGCTTTGTTTAAAATGATTAATTTTTTCCGAAAAGAGACCATAGTTCTGGAGTCGAGTCCGATTTGCTCGAAATATAATTAATACTTTCTTTACGTGAATGGAATCACCGGCAAATTGGTAAAAATTGTTAGCATTTTGATATAAGCATAGATCGTATGTAGGTGTGTTCGAGGTACAAGCAATCCTTATAAGAATATATACGTTCAACTTGAGTCTGAATAAGCATAGATCCGAGTGGTATGTTTGGCTTACTTCGAGCATCGAAGAAGTAATTGGAGTTTTTGTCGTCTTTTGCAATACCAATGAGAGAGAAATTGAATAAAAGACAGAAAGCCACCGCAATTTGTAGCCGAGTCTACTAGTTTTCTCATAACTTGTTTTAATATTTCATTATAATATATTTTTAAATTTTTTTTATCTTTTATTTTTTCTTTTAACATTCCTCCCGACACGAAATTGTGACATGCTAATTTCCTCACCTTAAATAGTAAAATTTGTACAATAAAAGTCTAGCATCCATTTTGCACTTCTTTCTTTCCATACATTTTTTTAATTTTATTTTTTTCTTTTATAAACTTACTCTTTGCCTTTTCGGTTATCGATATTCAAAGTGATTCTCAATTAATTGCAACAATAATAACTAACACTTTATTTTGTTATATTTACACCGAATTGCAAATTATTTTTTGCACTCAGAAAATGATGCCTTGTGAAAAAGTGCTTGCGCAAGAATTTTTATAATAAATTTATGTGCGTATGCACTAATTAATTGGTAAATTGGTTTGTTGACAAACAAATAGAAAGTACTCGTGGTTGATTTTGATTTTATTTCTGATATTTTTTTTGTCTTTTGGCTTTTGAAAAATTATATAAATTTTTTAACATACTTATTCTTAGAGCTGTGCTCGTTTGTTCAATATTGAGTACAAATGTAGAAAAGCAAAATTTGATTCCTCTCGATAATTTTCCCGAAAATGGAGTTATCTATAGATTCCAGCCACCCCCGAACGACTGGTGGATTTTCATGATGATATTTTTTATCTAATCAATCTTTCCATAATTTTTTCAAAAATCGATTAGACCAGGGTTTGAACTCATAACCTTTTCGGTAGTTACGTTTTACTGATCGCAACAAAAAAGTATTTTATTTGCTTTGTTTTACCTAAGGGAATACCCTTGACTCCAAGCGTTAACAGTGACATCTGTCGGCAAATAATCGTAAATTTTGATGACATTTAATTGATGGCAAGGGTGCATTCGGTTGGTGTGTACCAAATGGTAAAAGTATATATTGTTTAATTGTTTTAGTTTCATTTTCCTTTATAGTGTTGTTTTTGTATTTAGATCCGCGATCCACGTCAACTCCACTCAGCTGGCCCGTCGCTTAGGATAACTTTTGTCACTTTTCTTTTGGGCACTGAGCCGGCGCAGGCAATCTTCAAGCCAGAGCCGATGACCAGGGAGGTTTTGTTGTGTATTTGGTGGGATTGGCAAGGAATTATCTACTATAAGTACTCCCCAACGGCCAAACTCTCATTCGAATATGTACAGACGGCAATTGGACTTTCTGAAGAAAACAATCGCAGAATGGGAACTATGTTTCATCAAGATAACGCCAGACCACACACATCGATAGTGACTCGTCAGAAGCTCCGAGAGCTTCATGTATACCTTAAAAATGGCAAAAATTTATCGTGCAAGAGGGTACCTATTTGACATAAATCGGATAATTCTAACTATGGTAATTACACAAAGACTTCAATTTAATGCAAAAACAATTAATTTTTACTAGAGCAATATTATCGAAACTCAAACTTATTATTTATTTATTTCCATATACATATGTACTTACCAATGCCTTTTTCTTATCCAGAATTATTTAAATGCAAGCCAATTTGGGATTTTCCCCAAATCTAAAAATAAAAGAGACCAAATAATAATAGCACAATAATTAGTTGTTTCAGACATTTGCAACAAAACATTATTTTTTAAGCAATAAGAACAATTGTATATTTATAATGATCTAATATATAAATATGATTAATAATTTAAAAGAAAATATTGGTGTAGTAAAAATAAATCCATTATTTTTGCATCGAATTGAATGGTTTAATTTTCACCTTCGTATCCAGCCTTATTCAAATTGTTCCCAACGGTGTTTTGTGCAATCTTTAGCTAATGGGCAATCGAAACAGTGCTTTCATGACGGTCGAACTCGACAATGTTCTTGGTTTTATCGACATTTCTGACAATTGGCCTTCCACTCCGTGAAGCATCTTTTGCATCAAACAAAACTAAATCAACCACAAAATCACAAAACTGTCAGAAAAAAATGTATTCCGCCATCTAGCGTAACCCAATCGGTCTTATACAACGCGAGATACAGATAAATAACGCCATCTATTGGAAAAATAATGGAATTCCTTTTACTACACCTAATATATACATATGTACATACACTGCGCATCATCAGATTAGCGCCGCCGCCTATTCCGCCTCCGTTTCTACTTTTCGTAAAATTTTTTGTTTTTTTGTCCAATATTTTTATTTTACTTATTATTGTCTTTAACTTCCATAATTTGTTAAGCACAACAACCAATTTTTTTGTGATAGTGAATTGAAACGTTTGACACAAATTCCTATTTGGAGGAGAAATCCAAAATCGTAGCATATTCAGAACAAAAACAAATATTAATATTCGAAAATCTCTGTATTATTTTTCAAAATATTCTCCATCGAGATCTATATACTTTTGCATACATTTGAACCAATTATCGAAACACTTTTGTCACCCTGATTGAGGTGTCTCCAAAAAAAGTTCGTCCTGAACAGATAAACAGCCACTTTGGGTGTCGAAAAAAGTTGGCCTCACAGTATATTTTTTACGTACAGAAATCAAAAGAAGTCATTCGGTGCCAAGTCAGGACTATACGGTGGACAACTCATCAAATCGATGTTTTGAGTGCTAAAAAATGCAGTTGTAGTGGTGGTTGGTTTTTGTCGATTTCTGGAAAGACAACTAGCAAACAAATGGTTGTGTACGAATTTTCCCAAAAAAAGCAGGCAATGCCTGGCTTGGAAATTCATCAACTTTTTTTGGATTCATCTCATCTTTATATACACATACAGTGGACTCATACGCGCAACTCCACGATTCATCACCTGTCACGATGTCACCATATATGATGGTCCCACTAATGGCTATAGTTATCTAAATCTCACGATAGGTCACATGCCGATTTTTCATTATCAGTTTACGCACAACATCAATAGTTTCACGAATTTCGTTCTGTATAATTTATAAACTCGATTGAATTCGATAAACAATTTTTTGGCCGAGATGAATATTTTATGTTACTGTAAACAACAAAAATAGCGCTCGTAAGTCAAAATGTTCTGAATATGTATAACATCAAAAATGTCAAACTTAATGATAAAGTTGTCAGTTACCAGATTGCAACACTGCTCACTTTCCTGATGCATCCACAAGCAGGACATCAGAACTAGCATGGAGTGAACCAATGCCTATACTGAAAGATCTCTAAACAGAGAGCAAGATTAAGTGGACGATTAGTACGTTTAAACCCTATAAAAGCCCTGGACCTGAGGAAATTGCACCTATTCAGTTACAGCAGTCCTTGGTTATCAGCGTCAGCTGGCTGTATGCTATATTGAAATGAGTCTTCGATCTAAATTACATACCCAAACTATGGAGGGAATGGAAAGTTGTCTTTATTCCCAAATGTGGGAAGGTCACTCATAGCAAACTAAAGGATTTTAGATCTATAAGTGTGACATCCTTTCTACTTAAGGTAGCGGAACGATTGATTGAGTTTCACATCAGGTCCAATGTGGATCATAATCTCTCGAAAAAACAGCACGCCTATATGAAAGGCAGATCAACGAAGACAGCGCTGGATGTATCCCAAATTGAGAAATCTATCTCGATCAAAGAATACAGCCTAGTTGCTTTTCTGGATATTGAGGGTGCCTTCAATAATATAGCGCCAAATGCAGTTACATCTGCCCTGACTTGCTTGGGGTTCGACCCTCGAGTGATTTATTTTGTACGCCAAATACTCAGATGCAGGGTTGTAAGATCTGAGATTGCAGGGGTGATGGCGCTTAGGTATGACAGCAGAGGAACCCCATATGGCCGAGACATATCGCCTCTTCTATGGGTCTAGGCAGTGAATCAACTGCTGAGATATATGGAGGAAGAGGTAGGTAGGGTCATAGTGTATTCGGACGATCTGGCTGTTGTTGTGAATGGCAAATTCCCACAAGCGCTGAGCAATATTATGCAATGCGGACTGAGGAGGATAGAAAAGTGAGTCATTGATACCGGGTTAGGCATCAACCCACAGTAAATTGAACTCGTTCTTTTCACTAGGTAGTATAAAATTCCCAAGTTCACAATACTAACTATATCAGGAACGCACCTGTGCATTGCTGAGTCTGCGAAATACCTGGGACTCATTGGGCATTGGCTTTATATCACAGTTTTTAGGCCTATACTTTTCTATGGGGTGGCAAGCGCCGAATCGATTCATTTTTTACACGGATGGGTCAAAACTTGACAACAGAGTCGGTGAAGGAGTTTACTCGAAGGAACTATGTATCTGTAAATCCTTTCGCTTACCGGATCTCTGTAGCGTTTTTCGGGCAGAATTGCCGCAAATAACTTCACGTGATGGCTAAGCAGTTCTTTCTGAACCTTATATTGGGTCCGGGTGACAGTAACACATCGGATAATGAGATGGCGAACGAGCTTGCAAGGAAGGGTACTTCCCTTCCACTTTCGCCATTATGGAAGAGTTTGGGCATGCCGCTCTTGGCTTGTAAGCTAACTTAAGATGGAGAAGTCTCAACACATGCAATGTGACCAGGACAATATGGCCAGAATGGAACAGTAGGAAGTCATGTGACCTTATCGAGCTGAAAAGGAAGGATATATCTAAAGTTAAAAAGGATATGTTAAAGACAGAAAGAAACGCCGGAAACTTAAGGCACTTACTTTGCGAATGCCCGCACTTTGGAGGAGTAGGCTGAAGTATCTAGGAGCGGCAAACATTGGAGACCTGAGCGAGATAACGGGGCTAAGATGCGGCAACTACTCCGTTTTGCAAAGTCCACGCACTGGTTCGATTAACGGGTGGTGATCTTTGGGATCCTCAGTGGTATCACAATGGGCCACTTCAACCAACCAACCAAAACAAAACGCAGGTCCTTTACTCAGAATACCCCAACTTTCAGCGCCAAAATAAGAGAAAATACGGTGTAAAAATCTAGTTTTTAGAGGCAATACTTAACGCAAATGATTATAATGGCGTTTTTAAAAACGAACTACTGTTTTTAAGCATTTTTTGTGAAATCAGCACAGTCCGATGGGTAAAAGTATGGATTTGTATAGTGATAATATAAAAGTTCTGGAGTGACCACCATACTCCACAGACCTAAGTATTATAGAAACCTCTGGACATGGTTGGTTAGGAAGATATACAAGGATGGCAATATATGTATTGATCACCAGTATAAAATTCGTTTGGTCAATGATTACATTAGATTCCATAAAAAACCTCTACGATTCTCCCCCAATCGTGTTTGTAAAGTTCTTGTTAACAAGAGAGAGACTGCTCATTATTAATTTTCGTACAAAATATTTCAATTGAAAAATAAAATTATAGAGTTGAACTTTTTCTATTAAATAAACTGATGAAGTAATATTGATTTACAAAATTTTGTATTATTTTTATTTTTATTTCAATAAAAACTATAAAAAATGTAATCGCACTCTATTTGATCTTTACATTAACATAATTAATTAAATTATGTTGGAAACAAAATTTCATAGCTTTAGCTGAAAGAGTCTGCATAATAATCCACAACAAATAAGCATGCTCAGGGGGCGCTAACCTGATGACGCACAGTGTATGTACACGTCTATATGTACATAAATATAGTGATAATAGAAAGAGTGAAATCATAAAAAAACCTTCTGTATCACACTGAGTGTAGATTAAACCATAAAATAATAAAGATATGAATGCGAACAAACACTAATTATTTTATTTTCCTAAGCAAAATAGATAATTCAAATGATAGATAAATGTTGATAAATGTTGAAATAAAATAATGAATAAAGACACTAAATTATTTAGTTCGAGATAAAATTGAAATAATTAGTATTAGTTAAAATTAATTAATTACTTTCCCAGCAATAAACACAATAAAAAAATTATCATAAGATTTAGAGTAAAAAACGAAAAAAGATACGGTTTTGAAAACTTAAAATATTGTCTTTCATGGACAGAGAGACTTGGTAAAAGAAAGGCAAGAAATTAATACATATTAAGAGTGTTTTCAAAGAAATAAATGTTACGGCTTATTACAAAGATAAAAAATCAATGCTGGCGGAATAAAATAAATAAAAAGTATTAAAATCGTTGCAAAATCATCTAAAAGGGTCGTTCATTTTATCTGCTTAAACATAACGAAAGGGGCCTAAAGTGTCTAGATGATCTTAAAGGGATGGTTAAATTAAGCTCGCTAATTAGGAATGAGCTATTAGTAACAACTCTTATCATATTAGTTAAAAATAAAACTCCAAGTATATTTTTACGACTATGGACGATAGCCAGTTTAATGAGCCGTAAACGACTTTTGTAAGAAGATAATAATTCGGTAATGTATGGGTCATTGAACTCCTTAGCACAACTTTTAATGAAAGCTAAAACGCTTCTTGCCTTATTAGCACAAAAATTTATATGATTTCTAAAATCTAGCTTAGGCTCTATTGTAACACCTAAATCAACGAAGTCAGTAAGTTGTTAAACACATTTATATAGGTCAAGTTGCAAAATAAAAAAGTTCTCTATCTTTAATAGAACAAACTGATTTAAAGAGCTCGACATTATCTGCGTACATGAGTAAATTTAGAATGAAGAACCACATTTGAAAGGTCCTTGATGAATATGTGGAAGAAAAGGAAGAGTAAAGAGACGAGGTAACTACCTTGTCGAACACCAGATGTTACTGTTATTTCACGTGATTTAAAAATTACTTTTTTTCCTACCAATCAAGTACGATAGGTTCGGTAGGTTAGATTTGCCTTTATAAAACTCATGCCGTGAGATGTCAATAATAGATAATTGGCACAGTATGGTTCGGAGATAGAACATAATTTTGTCATCCCCCTATAATTCCCTATAGAAAATCAATTACCAGATTTATATAGAGGTGAAATATAGACTCTTTCGAAAATGACTTGTTCGAAAAAATCATATTTATGTTTCGATTTACTTGAAATTCTTCTTCAACAAGAAGTGGATCGATCTATTGTATTTAAAAACATATACATATTCATGGTTCGTTTTAGTTAAATTTTTGGATGATTTTTCTAAATGGAATACTTTTTTTCGTGGAAATGAAGATGAATGGAGAAATCACCAACAGATTGACGAAAAATTGGTATATAAGCATAAATCGTTCGTATGTATGTTCGTTTCGCATTTTCGTTTAGTTTACTTGGAGGCATTCAAATTGACATTTTCGTGAAAGATTTTGTGCACCGAAGAAGTGACACCATACAGATTAGTAGTTAGATCAATAGTATAATAAAAAAAACTTAATATTGTGACTTAGATGCTTAATTGAAGTTTTTAACCGTTATTTACAATACCAATTAGAATAAAAATTGCATAAAATACAGAAAGTTATAGCGACGTCTGGCCGGGTCTGCTAGTTAAGGCAGTAGTCTGCTATAGATGCTTCCAAAAACAGCACTTTTAAACCTCGAAAAAATTTGGAATTTTCCAACTTCTTCGGTATTTTGTTAGTTCATATAGAAGACACACTCATAAAAAACTGAAAAAAATTTGGTTCGGATGTTTCAGATGCATCGCACGACCTCCATTACCGGCACCGTTTCACGAGTTCAGACTACAGCCGCTTCAGAACCTCATCGCAACATTGGAAAAATTCAATATTTTTTTGATAATAAAAATAGTTTTTTGAAGTTAAATATAGTACATTATTGTCTAAAAATTTCGTTTACAGCAATAATTTTCTTCCCTTTCAAAAAAATTGCTGACAAACACTTTTTTCGGGTTCTGAAAGAGACTATTGTCTTAAGTTAATAAAATTAATAAGAAATAATACATAAAAAATTTGTTTATGTACTCTAGCTTAATGCCACTCTTATATTAGCATTTTTATTTCTATTTTTTATAGAACTCAATTTATTACTACTTCTATTTTACTGTAACTAATTTTAATTTCATTTCTATTTCTGTTACTAATTTTGATTCACGTAAAATGGTAAAATTATAAAAAAGAAAACAATATAAAAAAGCGGATTCTGTAGGTCTAAGCCCAAAATGATATTCACTGAATTTGTCAGGGTTATTTTGGTGTTACTCCAAGCTAATACATACATATATGCTCCAAGTCTAGACAAAAGTAGCAATTAAAATGGAAATAGTTTCAAGCCACATATTAACTGGTTTATTTAAATATTTTTGTTTTAATAATGTATTCATTGAGAAAAAAAAAATTATTATAACTGTTAAAAAAAATTTAAAAAAATATAAATTTTAGTAATAAACTTTTGTTTTTATTACTGAATTAATCAAAGCAAAATATTTGTGAACATCTGTGGCAAAACTAAAATCGAATTTGTACATCTTTGCCATTGCTTTATTATTGATTTGATATATGTACACACACACATGCATACATATGTATGTATGTTTAAATTCTTTTTGGGCTCATAATTTTCTTAATCTATGTATATCTATATATATATATATATATACATATATAGATATACTTGCAAATGTATGTTTGGTGAGTACATACATAAACACAATTAAAGGTAAAATCGTTTACTGAAAAAAAAAATTGCGAACAAATTTAATGAACTTAGCAACAAGTGTGTGAAGTTTAAAATATGCCCACATACATAAATATAGGTATTATATATGTAACTTAGCTATATAATTATATAAAAACTCGCACATGCGCTCCCCATAGTAGAGGAGGATATGTAAATATTTGTAAACAAATATGCTAAATCCCAAAGCATTAGGGTGTACTAAATTTTTTTTTCAGTACATAAACTAAAAGATATGGTGATAAAATATTTAAAAAGTTTTCTAAACATACTTATATTCAAAATATTGCTGGCTTTTCTGTTTAAAATATCTCTTTATCCAAAATAAATTTAATTAAGGTTAACTTAATGTCTGATATTGCATGCGAAATTAGTTTTGTTGCGTATACGCACTGTTGGACTACGAATAAATAACTCAAATTTTACCTAAATTACTCTAATAATGTAATATCCACAAGAAAAAAAATATTTTTAATTTCTTTTCCCATTCATTAAAATTTAAAATAACATAAATAAAAAAATTTAAAAAAAATCCGTACCACCCTAATGAAAAACCAAGCATAAATGTATGATTACGTATGTAATCAACTTGTTGGCATAGTAACAGTTTTTAGCCAGCTGTTTTTCATGCATTGAGATACATACATAGATATATGTATGCACATAGGTAAATGCAATTGTCGGCTACCGATACATGCGTACTCGGAAAATTTACGTCGTACATATATACGCACATGTACATAAATAAATACGTAGAAATGTGTGTGCATAGCACAATGTCATATCGGCAAAAACAGTTCAACAAGTTCATTCAACTCTTTTTTTCGAAAGTTGTTGTTTTTGCAATGCGTACCTACAGTTATTGAAAAGTACAAAGGTATAACGAGTACATATGTATGTATGCGCATATGTATCTATTATGCATCGGGTATACATGAATAGATTAAAAGTATTTTTGTTTTATGCATGAGCATGCATTACTAACGCTAAATGAATGTACATGCATATGTATGTATTGCTTTTTCTTATTCCTTTTTTCGCTTTTTTTATTTATGAAATTATTATTTTTTGTAATTTAATTTGATTAGTTGTTAACTTTTGGGAGTTTTTCGCATAATTTTGTAGATTAATGCCGTTTAACTAATTTAAAGCCTCAATTATCCAATTGTAAAAGTTTTGAAAATAATTATAATTATAATAGTAATTAAATATCCAATAATCTAAAAGATTTAAAATGCTCCCTCTGTTTAGTTAAAAGAAAATACAAAAAATAAGCTATGTTATTTTCCACCAAGCGTTGAAAAGAACGCAAAAGCGGCCATTAGAGGGTGATGGGTTCTGAAACAGTATTTTGTCTCCTGGATTTATGATGTCACCTTGTTGTGGTCGACACTCGAAAGTCATGAAAACTCTTTTTACTTTTCTTTCTCTAGACCTATACGGCAAACCACAAACGAGCTGAAGGTTTGCTCAACCCTGAAGGAAATACAATATGGAGAAACTGTATTATACTTTCTTCAGTATCTGCCACGACAATTTCTTTTCCACAAAAATCTGAAACAAGAACGGATGGAAAAACACAAGCCTCCTGAATCGGAGAACCGTTTGCTATCTTTATAATTGATATGGTCTTTAAAACTCCATACAGTCGACTGCTTTTCACTTTAGGACTAATACGCGAAAATTCACGATTCGTCACCTATCACGATGTCATAGATATGTTAGAAAGCTCCGCTATCATATTTTTTCACATTTCTCTCGACGATCGATACAGTCAAATGTTCCCACTTATGTCTGTAGTTCTCAGAATCTCACGATCGGGCAGATGAATTTGAGTAACCTTCACGAATTCGTCTTGGAGTGATCTATGACCTCGATATTTAGTATGAATTAATATTAAAAGTAATTGGTAAGCCAACTTACCGAATTTTTTCGTATTCTGTGCATAACAAGATTCAAATATTTCTGCCCTGCGATATAAAGTGTGGATGAAACACTAATAATACGAGTATTGGAGCACTACATGTGTAGTATAACCTTAGGCGCATTAATCAAAAAATATTGCCTACATTTTGGCGAAATTTGATACGAAGTATAAATATAATAAATAAATAATAAAATGAGGAAAGAAGAATAATCTAATTAATAATCTCTTATAAAATATCTATTTATCTAAAAAAATATTTGTACCATTTTTTATATTTCAGTAAATGCATTTTATTTTTTTTTTATGATATAAAAAATATATAAAATATATTTAAACTAATTTCTCATATTTCAGTAAATCCTTTTTATTTTTTTTTATGATATAAAAAATATATAAAAAATATTTATACCAATTTTTCATATTTCAGTAAATACTTTTTATTTTTTTTATGATATAAAAAATAAATAAAAAATATTTATACTATTTTTTCATATTTCAGTAAATGCTCTTTATTTCATTTTTTTTATTGTAATATAAATTCGAATCTGTAGTTAGCAAGACCATAAAAGAGGTCAAAAGCTCAAGTCGGACAAATCTCTAAAAACAGAAAGAATATTTTAACAGCAAATAGTAATGGTAAATATGTGCAATACATGCATACATACATACTTTACAAGCAATAAATTCAGTATCCTTTGGATGTATATTTTCCAACCTTTAACTCTCTTATATGTAAGTCAAAACTTTAAAACATTTATATATCGAAGAAAATTAAAAAAAAAAACATATTTTTCCTATATACGGAAACCAACGTAAGCAACTGAGAAAAGTTTCAGCAGCCGCTGTTGATGCGCTTAGCAACAAGTGAAATATTTATGGTATATTGATTTAAAAAAGACATAACTCAAAAATTATCAGTAACTAGAAAATTCTCAAAATAATTGTTGCTATTGTTGTGTATCTGTCATGATTTATTTATGTTCTTCTATCAGTATAAAATAATAATAAAAATAATAATAATGAATATTTTATGAAACGGAATAAAATAAAAAGAGCCCATTTTTACAACAATTTAAAAAATCAGCTTCCCCCAAAGAACTTTTTTCCATGGTCTAAGTTTTTTATTTTTTCTGCCTTTTCTTAAATATAAAAAAGTTGTTTCGAAAACTCCCAACGTCGACTCAACAGATGCTCTCATCGTCCAGGCCTCCACCACTATACAGCATACAATAGAATGGGAATGATGAGCGACTTGTAGAGTTTGGTCTTTGTTTCTTAAAAATAACAAAATTTGAGTTGTGTCTCTTTTGCAGACGCTGCACGGTATGTAAAACTATACATCTGTAAATGTATGTATGTAATTTATATGCATGCGCATAGTAACTGCACACATTAGTGTTGCAATATTTTGCTACAAAATAACAAGAGAAATGTATATGTAGAAGGTGCTTGGCAACAGCAACAGTTGCTTTTACCGCCACTCTTGATGCGTTGCGCATTCGCGGAAATTGGCTGCCGGCAAGTACATACATATTTAGATGCATGTGGTAAACAAATGTATGCACATACAAATATGCAAGTTCACAAGCATGCATTTATAATATGCTAAATACATACATACATGCATATGTACATCCAGATATACATACATACATACATATTTATTTGCTGGTAATATTTAATACAAATATGTGCAGAAATGCATTGGAAGAAAAGTGTAGCTGCATAAATAAGTAAATGCATGCATAATTGTACATATGTCTGTATATTGCGTTATGTTTCAAATGCAATACCTCTGCATAATATAAGAGTTTTAACACTAAGCTGTATTTTATTGGAGAAATATCACAAAGAGTTTGAGGAGAATTTTCCACAAAACATTTTTGCCCATGTGAAGCAGTCTTTGAAAGGTATTTGACCCCATAGAAACAATAATTGTAATACGGTTACGGAATCTCCAGTATCTAAGAAGCTTACACTTTGGTTTAATTACTGTTATACGGATGAAACTCGAGTCGAAACTGTTGTCAGAGAGCAGCGAAGGATTTTTCTGCTAATTATATAGTTAATGTCTTGACCACCCTCGCCATAACCGATACCAAGTGTGTTGGAAAAGTGTCCTCATCGGCATTTAGTAAGCGTCTCGTTAAGTAAGAAGATGAAAGGAAGAGTATCTTCTGAAAACCCATCTACCTTGGCAGAAGAGATAAACTTCAACCCAAATGAAAGTCCACCAGCAACCTCAGCTGCGGCAGGGAAACGGATTCTGGAGGCCTCAACCTCAGTCAAGTTCGTCAAACAAAATAAAAGAAAAAGTCGAAGTGAAACCTAGCAAAAGGCCGACTCGAAGGAAATGTGACGTCTGAGCAGCAAACTTTGCTGGTGATGGCATTCAGTGATAGTCTTATAGATTTCATTCGGAACTTCTCCATTAAAAAAGAGAATATTAAGAGTAGTAATCTACTCTGTTGAAGAGTCTTCCGGAGCTGTGGGACAAGCCGCACGTGACGAAGATGTCAAAGAATATATCTTTATCAAGAGCAAAGTGGCTGCAATGACAACGGAGTGTATCCTGAAGATATTAGCCAAGCAAAACAGTGAATTGAAGACGGATCATTGGGTAGTATCCCAATGCAGGGGCACTTCGAAAGGAGATGTCATCGTGTTGTCGCGTTGAAGCCTTAGTACATATATTATTTTGCATAGCCTGTTATTCTATTAGATGTCAGTTTTTAAGCTGTAACTTTTTGACATTTGACAAGTTTTTACTACGTAAGTAAACCTGAAACGAACCGTGTAACAACGCTTTGAAATTATTAAAATTCATCGATAATTCATCTTGACTGATGAAGTCCATTTCCACCTCATGGCTACGTCAACAAGCAAAACTGTCGCATCTGGGGAGGAAAATCCACTGTTTGGCGCGTATCGGACCTTACTTTTTCGAAAATGAATGGATTGTGGTTTTGAGAGATAATTAATGATTTTTATGACCGGAATGAGATGGTTAATTGATCCGGACAACGTTTACTTTCAACAAGACGGCGCTACGTGCCACAAGCAACGAAACCAACGATATTTTAAAGGAAAAATTTCTTTGAATATCAAAATGACATTTCTCACTTAAATTTCCCTATAAATAAATTGTATTAGTTTCCCCTATTGCTTGAAAAACGCTGTAAAGGATTTTGTTTTTCAGCTTAAAGTTTGACGCCGTATTAATCGGCGGTTTCCATACAACCTCCAAAAAGTATATTGGTTTCAACTTCTTCTTCTTTCCTGACGTTGGCCCATTCCCTCTCTCACCCGTGAGGATAACATGCCTACTCAATTCAAAATAGCACCTTAATTTGTTTTCACTAACTAACCGCAGTGAGCCTATCAGTTGGACTCCCTCTAAAATGCTGAATCCATTAACTCACTTCCCAGAACTTTGTCCAGCATATTATAGAAACCATAAACTCATAAAAATTACATAAAAAAGGGGTTTATGATCAGCTGTCCTGGAAAATATGTATACCATACATACATTTCTTACATATAACTCACTTTACCTCTATTTTACTAACTAACTACTTGAGCATCTCTACATAATGTGGAGCAAATCATATATGAATGTACGTAGATATGTATGTCATAAATGGACAATAAACACACTTGATGTATAAGTATCATACAATCAAAACGATCAACTGCAAATATTACACAAGTACGAGTACTGCTACTCAAGTTAACTGGCAGCAATGAAGACCAAAGCAGCCAAACGATCAACCAGAAGAGCAACTACTGACAAACACGTTCCCAACCATATCAGCAAAAAGAACAACAAACAACAACAGCTGTCAGAAATGGTTATAAAAAAATAACAATAACAAAATACTTACCTATATGCATATATACATATGTATGTATTTACAAATGTAAGCATGAAAACGACCAAGTGTGCAAGTGTGCAAGTGGAAAGAAGTTCAATTGTACTGAACTTCTTCTATATATAAAGGTATCACATATATGTATGTATGTATGTATGTATGTATATTTATTTATGTGCATATAAATATCGACATACATATTGACCCAACTCTTGGATTTTTTACATAATATCTACAGTATCAGCTGATACTGTCGTTTTTCATAAACAAACGAGTAAGCAAAAGCAAATGACGAATAACAAACGCAAACATAAATAATACTTCAATAAAATTTATCATTGAGGAATGAATTAAAAAAAAAATAACAAAATAAAATAAATAAATAAAATAAAATAAACATAGAATAATAAGGAATAAAATGAAAGGAATTAAAATCAAATAATCTAAGATGAAATAAATTAATATATATATGTATATATAAAAGGTAAGATATAAAAGAAAATTATAAAATAATAAAATAAAATAAAATTGAACAAATAACTTAAGTTAAAAAAATAAATACAATAAAATACAATAATATGATATTAAATGAGATTAATTATCAAAAAAAATATCATAAAATAATATAAAAGTTATGAAACTTACAAAAAATAAAATGAAAATAAATAAAAAATTGTATTAAATTAAAAATAAAATAAAATAAAAAAATGGAACGAAGTCAAAGAAAACTGCAATAAATAAAATTAATAAAATAAAAATAGCTAAAATAAAGCAATATAAAATTTTATAAGGAATAAAATAAAAAAAGAAGTAATAAATTATAAGAAATAAAAATAAATTAAATTAAATTGAAATAAATAAAATAATAAAAATTTAAAAACAAATACAATAAAATAAAATAAAGGCAGTAAAATAAAACTAAGTTAAATAAAATAAAATTAAATAAAACAAAAATGTAATAATATTAAATTAAATAAAAAAAATAAAGTAAAATAAAAAATTATATGAAATAAAAAACTAAATTGAAAAGAGGTGGCGTGGAACAAAATAAAATAAAATAAAATAATAATAAAACTCAAATTAAACTAAAGTGAAATAGAATGGCATAAAACAAAAGAGAATAAACTAAATTCAATTAAGTAACAGATAAATAAGAAAAATAAAATAATAAAACAAATTAAAATAAAATAAAGCAAACAAAATGAAAAAATTGAATTAATTGTATAAATATGAATAAAAGTATAATTTTAAATAAAATAAAATAAAACAAATTTACAGTGCGCGCATTTCATTTAACCGAATGTCAAGTTGTTCCTATTATTTAACGTTATTGTGAAAATTGCTACGTTATCTTTGCACCTTTTTGACCTGCTGTAATTTTTTTTGTTACCTTTAGTGTTTTTCTTCTGGTCATAATAAAATAAAATAAAAAAACCAAAATAAACTAAAGGAAATTAAGTAACATAAAATAAAATAGAATAAACTAAATTAAACTGAGCAACAAATAAATTTAAAAAAATAATAATAAATTAAATTGAAATAAAACAAAACCAATATATTAAAAAATTTAAATAAATATAGATTAAAATAACTAATTTTATTAAATTAAAATAAAGTGAAATAAAATGAACTAAAATAAAATTATAAAATAAAATAAAATAAAATAAAATGATATTAAATAAAATAAATTAAAATAAAATAAATTAAATTAAATTAAATAAATATAGAATAAAAAAATTAATTAAAATTAAATTAAATGATATAAAACAAAGTTAAATGATATTAAAAGAAATAAAATATGATAATTTTTGAAAAGTTTTTTACTTTCAAAACCGAAACACACTCGGAGGCAATAAGAGGTGACGGCAGCATGCATTCCCACCCATAACCAATAAAAAATAAACAAATAGAGATAATTGAAAGGACACGTGTGTCTCCTTCGCTGTTCTGCTTTGAGGGGTTAAGGTATGTCTGAAAGCTCATTCACGATAATAAGTATAAGTAAATTTTTCATACAAAAAAATATTGAAAGACTACAAAAATAGTCATAATAACGATTAATTCAGTACAGGCTAATAATATGTGTAAAAAATAATTTAAAAAAATTGCTGATATTTGTGCAAATTTCGTAGTATAGAGAAGCAGAAAATAATTCAGGATTTTCTAAAAGTGATTATTCAAATTTCAAATATTGCTACAATTTCAAGATATTCGGAAATAGGAAATACTATATTTTCAAGTCTGTTTCAAAACTTCCACTTTGTTAAATTCAAATGTGTGAAAAAAGTTTACCTTTCCGCAGTATGCTATTTTACAAATCACGAGCTCGAGTGCGTTGATATTTAGCAGCTTGCGTACCACTGTCTGTGACGAAGTAAAATTGAAACGCTGCACCGAAAATTAATATACCTACATATGTATGTATTTTATTTCCTTTAATATATGTATATTCTGTATGTGTTAAGGTGTGTTTGTAAATTTGACGTTGTTTATGTCTGTGCTGTTGTTGTCGTTTACGTTTCTTACTTTTTTCTTTACCGCTGAGAACGCACGTTTTTTCAGTTTGTAACGTTGTTTTGGTTGTTATGTGCTGATAAGCTGATAATAATAGTACAATACGTTGTTGCACTTGATTTTTTTATAGCTATAATAATTTTTTACTCTTTATTTGCCATGTGTTTTTCGTATATTAATTTATTTACAGGTTTTTTTTTTGCTTATTGTATTTTCGGATTTTTTACCTGTGTGCTGTTAAATTTTTTATTATTTCACTACTTTTCTACAGACACACACACAATATTTATTTCGTTTAATATTTAAATTATTTTTGTATTTTATTTTATTATTTCATTTAACAATTTATATAGTTTATTTAATTTTTAAGGCCACAGGAACACATTTACATGAAGAAGATGAAGAAGACGAAGGGATATTGCTACACCTTGCACATACAAAATTAAACGAACACATGCCGATATATACACAATAGCTTAAGTACATATGTGTGTATATACATATGTATAATATATATTTGTTTCAATATTTAAAGTGTGTACAATTTTTGTTGTTTTGTGGTTTTATTGATTCACTTTATATTTTTTTTTATTAGTTTTTATTGATTCGCTGTTTCAGTTTTTTTTTTCGATTTTATTTAATTTTACTTGAAAATTTTCGTTTACTTGATTTTTATCACTTTTTCATGGTTAACAATTTTCTTTGTTCAGCAGTCGTCAAACTTTTATAACATTCTGTGAATAAAATAAGAGAGAGAAAATAAAAAATCAGAGTTATATAAAAGCTTGCAAATCTCAATATATATGTAAGAATTATATGTATTTATTTAAATTAAGGTATTTAATATATTTTGAATTATAACTAGCGCTTTGCAAACAGTGAAGCGATTTTCGTCCGAACTCCTCCTCTAGTTTGTGTTTGAACTTTAATTTTAAGAAATAAAAGGGCTTTTCTACTTTAGTTAGCTTTCGGTTTATCTAATGAAAGCTCAAGAGATCTTAGTAAAAGTCTTATTAGGATTAAAACAGAGTTGCTCAAAGCGTGCTTTGAACTTTGAAAGAACCCACCCAATTAATTCTACAGTTGAAGCTTAGAAGCTCAGCTTATAAACTCAATTCAATTACTAAACCAAAAGTGGTAAAGGCCATGTTTTGAATTTACACCATAGATGAGAGCACTCTCTTCATAGAACCAAGTGTTGTAGTAGAAGTTATGGTGCCAATTTTATAAATTTCCTTTCCCTCAGCAGACTTAACATAAACCCTTTTCATAAAGTTTCCTAGCAGCATCTAATAATTATTGAGTTCTATTTTTACTCCTTCTGCATTAAAACATTGCTAAGAAGATAAAATAGATACCACAAAATGGTTCTGGAACCAGCCAAAACGTTGTAGAAATTGACTTGATTATTTTTTTTCAAACTTTTGAATCAAACTTTTCAAAAATTTGTCTTTCGAAAAGCGTTTAAGTTTTAATAAATTTTAACAAAATCTTTTTAATAATTCAAGAATTTTTTAATGAAAAAAAATTTTAGTGAGCTTTAGTATTCTGTAAGTTTCATATAATTTCAATTTAAAAAAAATTTAATGAAAACAAAAATTAAAATGAAAAAAACTTTAAACAAAAAAGTTTTAATGAAAAAATAAAAATAATTTTTAGAAATTTTTTTTTCAAAAAAAATTTAGCGAATATACAATTAATAAAGAAATAAATTTATAACTATTTTTATTAGTTTCAAAAATTTGAATGAAAAATCTTTGGTCACAAAATTCAACTGAACTTTAATTTTCTGAATTTTTAAAACAAAATAAAATTTTGGCCAAAAAAAGTTGTGCGAATGTAAAATTATTAAAGAAATAAATTTATAATCACACACACAGAGAATGCAAGATTAGAAAAACAACAAAGAATTAAAAATATCTAGTAATAATAAAATATCCAAACATTTGGCCATCCAAACGCCAAGAGAACAAAAGCAAAATAATAAAATTAAATTGAAATAGCGGCAGTGAAAATCAAGAGATATAATAAATACTAAGGCCAAGTTTATTTCAAGAATTTTTGGGCAATTAAAATTATAATAAATGGAAAAAAATGCCTACAAGCCAATTTTCTTTTCTATTTTATATTATTAATTGTATAATAATAACAACAAAATACAGTTTCCAGCAAAAAAATAAATAAATATATCCATCTCCCCAGCACTGCATTAATAAAAAAAAAGTTCACTAACACACACAAACTTGCATATTGAAAAAAGTCTTTGCCTGTCAAAAAAAAAAAATTTTTTTAATTTTTCTTTCGTGAACACTGTTTTGTTTTTGTTAAAATTTTAAGCCGGTAGGTGTCAACATCAAGCAGTGAATTTGTACTCTAGAGGAACAATTTTTTATATTTTTTTCTTCATTTTTAGCCGTGTAGCTTTTAAACTTTTTTTCCCAACTCTTTTCTCTAATCATTTGTTTGCCAAATTCGTGTTAAAAGTTTAACTTAACGTACTATTTTAGTTGAGTGCTTTATAGGAGCTACCACACGATATCAATACCGTCACCGTTCGTTACCAGACTTCAACTGATTCGCATCGGCTAATTTTGATGCCGACTGAGCTGGGTCTCTGCGTTTGTTGTTATTGTCAACTTTGTTGATTCTGCTTCTGTTGCTGCCTTTGCTGTTGATACCGGCATTCGCTTCACAAATTGTCTTCATATTCTAGCTGATTTTGTTACTGTGCTCTGAAAATAAATTAATAGGGTGTGTTGCTGATTATTCGTAGTGTTTTTGTGGAGAACGGTAGAAGCTTTTTATGGTTGTTTCTAAAATTTTAAATATAAATTTATCTGCTTATAAAAATTGTAAAAAAAGAGAGAATTCAATCCGTTGAACTTTTTACAGCTTTCTCTTTGCTAAATTCATGACTATACAAGGGTTGCCTTTTATTTAGGGAACAAAAACATATATTAGCAATCCAAAATCACTTTATTGTTGTTCAAAATATTCTCCATTTTCCCTTCGTTTGAACCAATTGCCGAAGCACTTTTGCCACTCTGATTGAAATAACAGCAAAAAACATGCGTTCTGAACGCATCAACCGCCACTTCAGGTGTCAAAAATGCAGTTGCTTCAGTCGATGTTTGAGAGCTCGCATTGCGGTGGTGAAGAGTTATCCGCCTTTCGCGGTTGGAATTTCCGATTTCTTGAAAGACAACTAGCAAACAAATGATTGTGTACCAACCACTCAGAACTTACTGTTCTGCGTTGTTCTTGTGGTACGGTAGCAACATGTTCAGTTTCTCTGCCGGCGTCCTTTGCTTCTTCAGCAGTTTCTCTGAAAGTAATTCAAAGATTCTCAAAACAATTTTTTTATCTTCAATATTTTCCTCGGTTATTGATATGTTGAGATATCCAGGACAAATGTCATCGTTCAGATCTTCTCAACCCGCTGTCAAAAACTTTAAGCAACTATATCTAGTTCTCAGACTACACGATTGACTTAATGACGATTATTTGGAGCAACAGCCGGGGCAACTTGATTACCGATAGGTAGATATGTATCTACTACAATAGTTATATGGATGGGGAGTCGCTTTTGGAATTAAACCCCTGAACTCGTCCACAGACATTGGGCATTATAGGTACCATAACCATAACCATATACTAAATCAGCTGATCCAAGTAAATTTATAGGCAGTACTGATTATCTGATATCGTTGACCGGAGATTTTTCATGCGCCGTCAAAGGAGAATCAACGCACAACAGCTCTTCATCGATTTTAAAGTAGTCTTTGACACCACGAAAAGAAGCTGCCTTTACGCCACTATGTTTGAAATTGGTATCCCGGCAAAATTTATATCGCTGTGTAAACTAACATTAAGAAACAAAGCTTTATCAGTATCAGGACCTTCCCAAGCCCATTCGATACCAAAAGAGGTTTCAGACAAGGTGACTCCTTAAAGTGTGACTTCTTTAAGTTATTTATGGAGAGCTGAATATAGAAGATACAATCTTCTAAAACATTGTGCAGTCTCAAAGCAGCGCCTTGAGTTCAGCTTTCGCTGATAAGGAAGCGAAGCTTATGACTGTGGTAGTGAACAAGAGCAAAACGAAATATCACCTGTCATCAAAGAAACAGTCAACACATTCGCAGCTCGGCTCCCAAGGCACTGTTGACAGTCATAACTTTGAAGACACAGGTAATTTCATCCAACTTGGAACCAGCATTAACAACAACAATCACGTCAGTCATAAATTCAACCCAAATTCACTCTTACCAAAAAATTCTAATCCTCTCTAAACGAATAACCGCCAAACTATACAAGTCGTTTATCATTTTCGTTCTCCTATATGGAGCGGAGGCATGGACGGTGGCAACATCCGATGAATCAGTGTGAGAAGTTTTCGAGAGAAAGTTTTTGCGCAAGATTTATGGCATCTGCGTGTTGGGTACGGTGAATACCGCAGCCGATATGCTGTATGAGATATACGGCGACATTCAGCGAATTAAGGAACAGCGACTACGCTGGCTAGGTCATGTGGTCAGGGTGGATCAAAATACATCAAGCCTTGAAAGTTTTCGATGCAGTACCCGCTGGTGGAAGCAGAGAAAGGGAAGACCTCCATTCCATTGGAAAGACCAAATGGAAAATGACATGGCTGTATAGAAGAAGAAGTGTCAGTTGGTTATGATACCCAATAATCGATTGATATATGTAAATATAAAAATCGTTTTAACTATAGTTATACCTATAGTGTTATGGCATGGCACCGCTAACTTAACCTTTAAATATCCACTAGATGTAGCGGCGACCGCTTTATCCGAGTTGTTACCAGAGCGTACTACCATGCGGAAGGTCATGGGCTTGAACCATGGCCAGATCAACATACAAAATTCATATGGACATACATGTAAGGGTAACTTTAGAACAACTTTAAGGTAAAAAAAAAATTCAAATCAAATTATTAATATTAGTTTTAAAAATTTAAATTTCGTATTGGATCACCCTACGACAAGATGAACATATATACCTACATATATACCACAAAAAACACAAACAAATATTAATTATTTTTATTTGCACCACCAAGTAGATACATATGTATGTATATAGATAGTTCGCTAAATTGATACGCTAGTTCGTGTGCTCGCTTGACTTTTGCACGAACGGCAGCCTGCCAGACAGCCTGACTGCCAATCTGTATATTTGGCTTTGATTCTCTGTCAAATATACATACATATGTTTCCACATACATATGTTTTAGCAAATGTGTACCTTAATATAAAAATATTGTGATCTTCCTGCTATATACATACATACATATATGCATATATACTCCTAGGTACTCCTACAATTGGTTTGAAAATAATATGCATTCAGAGGGGCAACAGAATGATCGGCAGGGGGAGTGCTCTGTATAGAACTGAATCTCACTGTCAGCTGCGAGTTGCTTAGAGAACTAGTGTATGTATGTATGTATATAAAGTATACATATATTACATAAATGTGTAAATATGTATTACGTGCAAGTAGAGTGCGGCCATAAAAAGTATTAATATGTATGAAACTACTAGAATAAAATTACAAATACAGAAACATAACAGCGGATCTACTTCACTCCGCTTGCTTAGAACTGCAACCGAAAGCTCAAGATGCGAGACAAAAACAAATGACACATCAAAGAAGAAATGAAAATGAAATGAAAGAAAATAATACTAATAAGAAACCACAATAAAGAGAATGCGAACAACCACAATAATATCTACATAAATACTATTAAGACGTGTATAAATATATCGTATTTGCGCCACTATGCTTGGACGACTGACAACAGAGATTAGTTAGACGATTCTATGATAACAAAATACATGAACATGTATGTATGTATGTTTTTGTATGTATATATGCCAGTTTTGACTAATTCTACTAACGAAAGCGGTAAATATTTACATCGCTAATCTGAGCATGTTGAGATGACGATCGCCAGGATGGAGAAGAGCTCAGATAGTTAAAGAACGAACATATGTATAATATACATATTATATATCTACATATGTGTACGAGTATATAAATTCGTCTAGCCAGAAGCTTAATGTATGATTAGCATCTTCTCTACGATTTTTTATTGGATGAGTGCATAAGTTCGTGCCCGATTTCAAGTGCAAACTAAAATTGAAATTTTTTGAAGAAAGCGCTTTTATTAATCAATTGTGTATTCGCCATCATGTTCGGCAATCCACTCCCAACGTTCAACCAATTTACGGATGCCTGATTCATAGAAATCGCGCGGTTTCTCGTTGAAAAAGGTGTCAAGGTGGTTTTTGACGTCTTCCACATTTTTAAATTTTTTTCCATTCAAATTGTTCTGCAGCGATCGAAACAAATGATAATCAGAAGGTGCAATGTCGGGTGAATATGGGGGATGCGGCATGATTTCCCAATTCATCTCCTTCAGTTTGGCCAGGGTCGGTTTTGCAACATGCGGCCTGGCGTTGTCATGACGGAAAAGAACTCCTTTGCGATTGGCCAAAATCGGACGTTTTTCATCAATTGCTTTCTTCAATTCGACCAATTGCTGACAATACTTGTTGGCAGTGATCGTTTCTCCAGCTGGCAAGAGCTCAAAATAGATCACGCCTCGGATATCCCACCAAATGCACAGCAGTACCTTCATCGGATGCAATCCACCTTTCGACATCGGTTCCGCCCCTTCGTGTGCCTGTTAACATGTTCTTTTGCGTTGAACATTGTTGTACAGGACCCATTTTTCATCACCAGTCACGAGCCGATCCAAAAAAGGTTCGTTTTTGATCCGTCGAAGCAAAGAAATTGCTGTTGACATACGGTCCACTTTGTTCTTTTCACTCAACTGATGTGGTACCCATGTATCGAGCTTCAAAGTGTACCCAACCTTTTTTAAACGACGAAACGCAGTTGATTTGTTGACGTTCAATTCACTGGCAACCTCTTCCGTCGAAATACGTGAGTTATTCGCAACTAAAGTCCTTAGAAAATCGTCATCAAGCTCAGAAGGCCGTCCACTGCGAGGTTGATCTTCGAGGTTAAAATCTCCAGAACGAAATTTCGCGAACCATTTCTTTACTGTGCGGAGTGCTGGAGCACGGTCCAAATAAACTTCGCGAATATCTTTAGTTGCAGCGCCCACTGTTTTTCCTTTGCGGAATTCGTATAACATAATATGACGCATATGATCTTTTTCGTTGTTCATCTTCCATGCGTCTTTTCACTAAGCAACTCAAATCAAAATGAAGTTATTTTATGCTTGATTTACAGTTCGGACTGCCACCTTTCCAACGATATATAATATGTTTATATTTTTTTCACGAGCGCCACTCTCAAACGATTCGTACGGCATCCAGTGGAATCGGGCACGAACTTATGCACTCATCAATATGACCGACACGCGGCTCAATATTCTATTCGGCAGTAATTTCCCCGTGTTTAGTCTGAATATGTATATACATATGTATATAATTGGCTCTTTAGAACCGCTGAAGCGATTTGCGGCCGAGCTCCTCCTCCAATTTGTGGTTTTGCGTCTTGATGTTTTTTCAACAAATGGAGGGACCTACAGTTTATACTAAGCCGCCTCCGAACGGCTGATAGTTTTTTTATGAGCAGCTTTAATTTCATGTCAGAAATACACTAGGAGGGGTTGCCATTGCCTGCCAAGGAGCGACCGCAATTAGAAAAATTAATTTTAGATATTAGACGAGTCCGGACTCGATCCCTAGCCTTCTGAATGTTAGTACGCAATGCTAACGACCCGACTATTACGGCCGCTAACGTATCAGCAATCTCTAAGTTAAGGTAATGTCGCCGAATATATCCCGAACTGCTCATTCTAACATTGTCTGCCTATTTCGCCGTTGCAAATGCGCAAAGAACCATCATAAACTTTCCTCAAAATCTTGCTATCAAAAACTGTAAATGGTGCCTCATCGGATGTTGTCATCGTTCATGCCTCACACCATAAAGCCGACCAGAGAGGATGACGGACTAGTTTAGTTTTTATTCGTCGAGAGAGGACTTCACTGTTCAATTGCCTAATCAGACCAAAGTGGCAACTGTGTACAAGAGCGCTTCTGCATTGGATTTTAAAACTGATATTGTTGTTGGTGTTAATGTTGGTTCCAAGTTGGACGAAATTATCTATTGTCAGCAGTTATGTGAGAATTAAGGCACCATGATACCTTCTCTAAATGCTATATAACTTGTTTTAAGAAATAAGTTGAAAACATACCTTGACTGAAACTTCGACGATGAGGAAGATTTTGTTGGTACTCAGCGTCAGTTAACACAGCTTTGAGATTGACGTGGGGATAAGGTGAGTTGATCCTTTTCTCAAGGATATTTTCCAAACTTTAAGGCAGGACAAAAACTGGCAAACATAGATCTACCAGGGCTGAAGCCGCACTAATAAGGCAAATTCATTTCGTTGACTACAGAAGTACACATTATACGTGTGATAAGAATTTAGCTCCGATTTTGACGATAATTGTCGGACTATCCATAATCCATAAGCCATAATCCATCGGTTGCCCCCAGTTTGTTTTTCTTATAGCGATCAATCGCATTTCATGTTGGAATAACATAGCATCTTTCCCATCGTTCGATGTCCCCATCATCTGAGATAGCATCAAAACATTAGTCAAACAAAAATAATATGTCATTATTCACTACTAAATTTCTGAAGAGCATTTCACGTTCTCCCGCCCAGAGAGGCCTATAAGTATTAGTAATTGAGGGAATTTCCGGCACGAAAATCATATAATTCCTACTCCGACACACGCTCAAGTGTAGTGTATGTAATAGTATGTATGTTAAGTTTCCGTCTAGAATAGTAGCATTATACTCGTGCAGAAGTTGTGAGAAGTGTGTTGAAAAATATTCGAAATATTTATACTATATTCATAGCGAAAAAGTTATATTTTGTATGGTACCAAATCGATATATGTAAATTTACTTATAGGTATAGTTACTATCAAAGGGATGTTATGGAATCGTATTGCTACCGAAATTAGGTAGGGCAGGACATATGTACCCAAATGACTACAGCCCAATCAGCTGAACCTCATTCCTACTGATAACATTGTAGCGTCTGGTGGAATTCTAGGCCAAACAAACTATGGATGAGTGACTCTTCTCGAAAGTGCAGCTCGCCTATTAAAACAGTTCATCAGTAGACATAGCACTCTGCCATGCGCTAAGCATATTTTTCGATATATCTGGAACGTTTCATGACATCTTTGAATATAAGCTTTAATGTAATGTAAGGGGTTAAAATCGATTGGAATAAACTTTGTCCATCGGATCTGGCGAATCAGGCTCCCAGGATAATAATTAGCAGGGCTAACTCGGTGGGACCTACCGTCAAGACTAACAAAACACTAAGTATTTAGGAATAGTTTTGAATAGCTGATATCTTGGAAGCTCATTGTTGGGTTGCATCTGAGGACTTTCACCAAAAATTCGCATTGGTTTTCAATGCGTTTGTTAAACAAATATTTCTTTTAGGCACTTTAGTATAGTGGAGGGTTGTGGACTCTCAATGATCTTTAAAAGAGACCATCGGCAGACCTTCATTCGATCTTGGATATACCTCTAGGGCATTCCTAATTGCTCTTAGACTATGTATATGCTTTAAAGCTTTAAAAATAAAAATAGACTATATTGTGCCGCGACCGACTTTCGGAAAGCTTCTGTCAGCTACAGTAGATGCAGACATACGTAGCAAAGAGTTCAAACTCGCGGGCAAAGCTCTGCCGGTGATTTGAAAATGAATGACGGAGTGAGGGATATAGTTAACTGATTCCAACCGAGGATTAGATGGTCATTTAGGTTGCCAAGCCACTGCAGTATCTTCAAAGTTAAAATATTTGCTTTAAAAAATTAATTTTTCTAATTGCAATCGACCCTCTGCAGGGAATGTCCCCTCCGCCCTTTCTAGCATGAAATAAAAGCTTCTCATAAAAATCCATTAGACGTTCGGAAGCAGCTTAGAATAAAGTAAAAGATCTGTTCATTTGTTGGTAAAACATGAAGACGAACACCACACATTAAAGGTGGAACTCGGCTGACTTTCTTATAGCCGAAATGTGTCACGGAGAAGAAAAGCTGACCAGAGAATAAGCCGATGGATCTTCAATCGGCAAGAAGAAAAGGCCAAAACGCCTACTTCAATTCACTAAAAGTACAGTAATGCTCTTCAAACTTGAGACACAGAAGGAAGTGTAGCAGTACAGGTATGAAGGAATTCTGGTAACACTATGGACGTGGCATCGTCTATTTGGGACTTCATAAGGAGTCAACAAATCTAAACCAACCTTAGCTGAGGCGACTTAAGGCCGACAAAGCTTTTAGATTTCTTTCGTAATTTATTCAACCTGTTTTAGTGAAGAGATGCGAGAGCTTGGCACCCATTAACTCAATTTTGATGGATCAAAATAACAGCGGGTGAGAGCTCGAACTGCATATAAACTAAATGACACTTCTGACTCTGATATTAATACTTTGACAGATAGAGAGAGAGGGGGAGAGAAAGAGTGAGAGTCAGAGAGAGAGGGTGAGAGTGAGAGTGAGAGTGAGAGTGAGGGGGAGAGTGAGAGAGAGAATGTTCATTAGTTCAAAGCAAGTCTAAAGCCTTCCAGAATAATTTAAAAGCATTCACCCCAAATTCTTAGATACTCAAAACCAATCTACAGGGATCTCTTATACTCACGGTCAGCGCTGTACGAAGATTATATTATAGTCACTTGTTTCAATCAAAGAAATTACTTAAATTATTAAATAAATCAATTCATGTAAGTACTCCTATGAGCTCTTGCGAGGGGCAAATAATTTATTGTACACGCATATCGACATACGTACATACACGTATGTACATATATTTCCATTTGTGTAGCCAAGTTTTATTTTTAGCTTGGCTGGCTTGCTACAAATTAAAGTCAATAAACGATAACGTGAAAAGTTCAAATTTAATGGGTGAATAGTTGGTAAAGATTTTTTTCTATAAAAAGTGAGTACGTATTACTTATGTACGAGTTTATATGTACAAGCTAATGTATGTATTTAAAAATACTCATGTTATCTCTTCTGACATATGTCTGCTTCTCCTTGTAGTTTTGTAAAAGGTGTCGCCAATGATTTCGTGGAGGAGAATAAAAGTCAGTCTTCTAAAGATCACAGTTAGATTGTGACTTTTAAGTTCTCTTTTCGATTCATGCTACATACCTACATACGTAGAATCCTCAATATATGAAATTAAAGGGACTCCCAAATTATAACACAGAAGACCCCATTCTTAGCTTAGCTTGCCAAACTATGGGTAAGTTTTGTACAATTGAATCCCTTTAGTTTGCGGCTAAAATATCCGAGCGCAATACCTGCTGCCACTTGGAGGCTCATGGATTGGAATCCCGAACAGACCAATATCCAAAGTTAGAAAACAAATATTAGCTTCTCATGAAAGTCCTTCAGCCGTTGAGAGCAGACTGGAAATCAGCTGTACGAATACTTGGCGCAGACTCGCTTCAGCGGCCTTTGGAAATACCAAGTGAGGCCAGGTCACTTGCCACCTGATCCTTCTAACGGAGTGGAGGTCTTCCTCTTCCTCTGCTTCCAAATACTTTCAAAGCTGAAGTGCTTTCATCCATTCGGACGACATGACCTAGCCAGCGTAGCCGCTATCTCTTCATTCGCTGAACTATGTCAATGTCATCGTATAGCTCGTCCAGCTCATCGTTCCATCGTCTGCGGTATTCGCCGTTGTCAACGCGCAAAGGACCATATATCGGTCGCAAAACTTTTCTCTCGAAGACTCATCAGATGTTGACAGCGTCCACGCTTCTGCGCCATATAGTAAGACGGGTAATGATGAGCGACTTGTAGAGTTTGGTTTTCGTTCGCCGAGAGAGGTGAGTCCAAAGTAGCACCTGTTGGCAAGAGTGATTCTGCGGTGGATTTCCAGGCTGCATTGTTGTTGGTGTTAATGCTGATCTCTAGATAGACGAAATTATCTACGACCTCGAAGTTGTGACTGTCAACAGTGACGTGGGAGCCGAGTCGCGAATGCGATGACTGTTTGTTTGATGATAGGAGATATTTCACTACGAGACCCATTCGTTTCGCTTCTTTATCAAGACTGGAGAAAGCAGAACTCACGGCGCGGTTGTTGAGGCCAATAATGACGATATCATCGGCGTACGCCAGCAGCTGTACACTCTTATAGAAGATTGTACCTTCTCTATTGAGCTCTGCAGCTCGTATTATTTTCTCCAGCATTAAATTAAAAAAGTCACACGATAAGGATCCCCTGTTCTGAAACCTCGTTTTGGTATCGAACGGCTCAGAGAGGTCCTTCCTTTTGCGTTTTGCGGGGTTATCAAATTCAGACATAGCGGCATAGAGGCAGCTCTCGTGCTGTCGAAGGCTGCTTTAAAATCGACGAAAAGGTGGTGTGTGTTGCTTCTCTTTTCACGGGTATTTTCCAAGATTTGGCGCATGGTGAATATCTGGTCAATGGTTGACTTACCAGGTCTAAAGCCACACTGATAAGGTCCAATCAGTTTGTTGACGGTGGGCTTTAGTCTTTCACACAATACGCTTGATACGACCTTATATACGATGTTAAGAAAGCTTAGTCCACGGTAATTGGCGCAGACTGTGGGATCGCCTTTTTTGTGGATTGGGCAGAGCACACTTAGGTTCCAATCGTCGGGCATGCTTTTATCCGACCATATTTTGCAAAGAAGCTGATGCATTCAACTGATCAGTTCTTCACCGCCGTATTTGAATAGCTCGGCCAGTAATCCATCGGTCCCCGCCGCTTTGTTGTTTTTTACGCGGGCGATTGCTATTCGAACTTCTTCATAGTCGGGTAACGGAATAACTTTTCTATCATCATCAATTGGAGTTTCAGGTTCACCATTTTCGGGTGTTTCCTCTTCACTGCCATTCAGCAGGCTGGTGAAGTGATCCCTCCATAAATCCAGTATACTCTGGGCATCTGTCACTAGCTCACCTCCCTGGGTCCTACAAGAGTTTGCTCCGGTCTTGAAACCTTCTGTAAGTCGTCGTTTTTTTTTCGTAGAATTTTCGAGCGTTACCCTTGTCGGCCGGCTTCTCAAACTCTTCCACACCGCACGTGTTGTGGTCGATCGCGAGGTTGCAAGGTAGGCAGTCTGTTTTCTCTCCGCTGCGACACGACAGTCCTCATCGTTCCAGCTGTTTTTGCGACCTTTCCGATATCCAATAATTTCGTTTGCAGCTGTACGTAGGGAGTTTGAAATGCCGTCCCACAGTTCCCGTATACCGAGTTGCTGATGAGTGCTCTCAGAGAACAGGTGTGCAAGTCGAGTAGAAAACCGCTCGGCAGTCTGTTGTGTTTGCAGCTTTTCAACGTCGTCCTTGTGTTTGTTGACAGGCGTTCTTCGATACACAGAGGCGGGTGCGTATCATCGCTGCGACAATATAGTGGTCCGAGTCGATATTAGGACCTCGGAACGTACGCACGTCTGAAACACTGGATGCATGTCTTCCGTCAATCACAACGTGATCAATTTGGTTGAGAGTTTTTCGATCTGGAGACTTGATGAATATTTTTGTGCTGGAATCTAGTGCTACATATTTTGGGCCGCGGCGAAGTCGATCAGCCTCATCTCATTTGTGGATGTTTCGTCGTGGAGGCTGAATTTTCCGACTGTTGAAAAATTTCGTTTTGATCCGGATTGTTGCGAGACATTCATCCACCGAAGTGAATGCCAGTACTCGGCGACGGAGTCTCTCTCCCATCACGAATTCCACACCAAATTTTGCGCTCCTTTATATGGCCGCTGTAGTAAATTTCACAAGGAACCACCTTCTACCGTCCATGTCCCGTCCATCGCATCTCTTGGATGGCGGTGATGTCAGCCTTTAGTTCCCTCAGGACATCAACCAGCTGGGCAGCGGCACCTTCCCAATTAAGGGACCGGACATGCCCTCAAATCGTAAACCTTAAAACATTTACGGGGGTCGTCATCAAAAGGGGGCTCTCTCAACCGAGGCTGGAATTTGTTTTTCATTGGAATTAAGTTTTTTATGTGGTGGGTCCCAAGCGATACGCACAACCGCATAGGGTTCACCTTCTCACTTTAGCTCGCCTCCAAACGGATGTTTGTTGGCTACCCAGGGAATACGCGGTCTAAGACCGGAAGTCGTGATCTGCTTAAACCACATGCCACTCCCAGGTGAATGGCAGTCAAAAACTTTCTTCACTTGCATGAACTTCTGCACATGGCCCCGCCCCCCATGCCGTTACATCCTCAAAAAGTCACTGTTTGGTGTGTTCTATGAGCAGGGGGAAACATTGGTCCATATTTCTTCAAAAATGAAGCCCATTGTAATGTTACAATCAATGGATCAATAGAGTCATGATTAATGGGTTATTCATGCCTGCATTGGATTATGTTGTTGTGAACGACTTTTGTTTCCAACGAGATGGTTCTTCACACCATACAGCGAACGAAACAATCAATTTATTGGAGGAAACTATTGACAAGCGCATTATCTCGCGTCGTGAGAATGTGACGTAGTCTCCAAGTTCGTACGATTTAACACCACTGGACTTTTTTTAGGGGGGATTATGTGAACTCGCATGCCTACGCGAGAAACCCCGAGACAATTGACGCCTTGGCAGAGAATATTCGGCGCCTTATTACTGACATACGGCCCAACTGCTGCGAAATATGGCGGAAAATTGAGCCTGTCGGCTGGAATTTATTCGATCTCTTTCACTAAATAATTTTTAAAACAAAATGGGCGAACTCTTATCTTTATAATAAAGCTAAATTCTTGGCATAAACATGAAAACTCCGCTAAGTCTTTTGTAAGTGTAATCACTCTTAGAGCCAGGTACCGTAAGCTAATCTAAGTTAATTTTATATATTTCAGCAATTAAT
Organism: Ceratitis rosa; assembly: GCA_037013455.1. NCBI lineage: Eukaryota > Metazoa > Arthropoda > Insecta > Diptera > Tephritidae > Ceratitis > Ceratitis rosa. The sequence continues at coordinate 3,252,563 of JAWMAG010000029.1, forward strand.
AAGCCATCTCTGAATTCCCCCTTTAATAATAAACATTAGCACCACAGTTATTCCTTCTTTTCGCACGTTAAGCAAGATATTTCTCGACCTAATCTCTTCTCTTCCTCTGCTTCCTCTTTCAGCCATACAGGCGGCAAAAACTAGCCGGCATAGTCGCAGTCTCCTTATTCGCTGCCGATCTATATTCGCTGAACCATATTAATGTCGTCGCATAGCTCCTACCGCTCATCATTCTAGCGTCAGCGCCATTCGTGAATTAAACTATATTTATGTATGTACATACATTTATTTTTAAAAGAGTGTCAAAATTCGCACTACCAATTATTGTTTTTCCAAGTCGAGGTTTGTCAACTAAAGAAAAAACGATTAGTTGCCATTAGTTTTGTGACATAGGAACAAATTATTTATTTATTTATTTGTACACATATAAGAGTATGCTTGTTGTGATTTAATTGACTATACAAGTACACTACGTGCATATGGGCATATGTACATATGTATGTATACATATACATACATAAAAATATAGATATAATAGTTAATACTTAATTAAATATGAACTACTCATGAGAAACTAAGTGTCAATAGAGTAAATTGCAAGCTAAATATATTTTTATATACATACATGCTTACATGCATATAAGTATACAAAGTTAGTATGCTGTAAGTACAAGTTAACGCTGATAACGTTCAAAAGCTCCAAACATACGTTTCCCACGATATGGAAGCGCACCAACAACAACAGTACGCATAAAATGCTGATGCCATGTCTGCTACACCGGATCGACGTAACAATAGCCGGTACATGTGCAGCCATTCCGCCAACTCAGCAACTGATCACCTGTGCCCGCAACGTGACGTGGAACTTTAGTGTTAAGTAAATATAATTGTAAAATTAGTCTAAGTTTTACTCTGACAAAATAAAGACGGCTTCGGCCAAAAAAATATTTTTTTAAATTTAATTTAATGTAAAATAGAATAACTGGCGCCCAACGGCCAGTCGCGTCCACTCGTATAAAAAGTACAAATCGGTGTTTTCGATCGTCGCGTGTGACGGTGTTATAAAAAGGCCCTCAAGTAGTGCCAAAAACACGGTATCGTAAAAAGGCCCTCAAGTAGTGCCAAAAACCCGGTATTGGAAAAAACGAGAAAGGCCCTCAAGTAAGTGCCAGGACTGCGTCAGGACCCATCAACAGGGATAACTTCAGTGGAAGAACGCCCGCACCCACGAAGAGTGCGCAACGCTGGACCTTAGTAGCAGTGCAAAACGGATCACCCAACATGCGCCGTGGGATATTAGTGTAAGAATAATTTATAAGTTATTTTAGTGAAAGAAAATAGGAGAATATCGTGAAAATAAAGTTTATAGAAGAAAATTAAAATAGTGCCTCTATTACATAAAAATAAAATTAAATATTATAAAAAGTAAAAGTGAAAAAAAGAGAAAAGAAAAGCTAAATATACCAATTACAATTAACGGAAGGGAATAAGATTAAATTTTGACAATAATTTTTCATTAGAAACTATATTAAAAAGGAAAAAGGGAAAAAAGTTAATTATTAAAATAATATATAATAATAATTAATTGAGAAAGTAGAGAAAAAAAAAAACTATAAACTGAAGGCTTGTACAGCCAATAAACTAAAATAAAGCAAGGCCGCGATTCACCACCTTTAAGGGGGACCCTCCGGCTTTATAACACAAAACAACTCTGCGATTCACCACAAAAGGGACCCTCCAGAGATTGATAACTTAAATTCAATACAAAGATTTTTAAAGGAATAACTTAAATTATAAAGCAAAATGCAAAATCAGAATATTATTAGACCACCCGTTTTAAATCCAAACGTTCCCCCTCCACAAAACCTAAATGTTCCCCCTCCACAAAATCCCAATACAACTCCCGAACTAGAAGCCCTCATTAGGAGAATTGTTAAGGACGTTGTAATTAGAGAAAATAATCCAAACAGTATACTGACGAATGCAACTGACCAAACTATTGACCAGGAACACCGTGGACGACTAGATGACCTCGATAAAATTCCCGACATTATACGAAGCCTACGGGAATTCTCTGGTAATCCAGGAGAATTCAACTCGTGGAAAAAAAGTGTAGAACGCGTGCTTAAGATCTACGAAGGTATCAGAGGTACCCCAAAGTACTTCGGTATCCTAAGCGTAATTAGGAATAAAATTGTAGGCAACGCTGACGTTACATTAGAATCGTATAATACCCCACTAGACTGGAGAGCAATCTCACACTGCTTGACGCTTCACTACGCGGACAAACGCGACATCACAACCCTTGAATGCCAACTATCATCTTTAGTACAGGGACGAAAAACTATTTCAGAATTTTACCAGGAAGTTTATAATCACCTTTCCCTCATCCTCAACAATCTATCGGGTATCGAAATGGGACACGAAGCCATTCACCTTCTGACACAAACTTACAGGAACAAGGCTTTGGATACATTTGTACGAGGTCTTAACGGAGATTTTCCTAGACTCTTAGGAATAAAGGAGCCAGTAGACCTCCCGCAAGCCCTTCACCTTTGTCTAAAATTGGAAAACCAAGGATACAGGGCACAACACACATACAACCACCAAAACGCAAGTCGTAGATTATATCAACCGCCACCACCTCCAATTCCTTCAAGGAAGCCCCAGTTCCAAAAACAACCATTTTATCCACAACTAGCATACCAACCACAAATAACAACATATCAGCAAACAACACCGTATAACCAAACAAAACCATATCACCAAATGTCACAAAATTACTTCAATAGACAACCTATCGGTCAAAACCAATACGGTAGACCACAATACCGACAATATCAACAAAATTTTCAACCACCAAGACCTAACGGACCAAAACCACAGCCTAAGCCAATTCCAATGGACATAGACCATTCGCAACAAACAAGAGCAGTCAACTACATAAATAGACCCAACTTCAACGGAATTGCAGGAAAACGACCACCACCACCATCTAACCAATTAAGCAACAACTACCCGAACAAATTCCAACGAATCAACCATATTGCACAAGATACTAATGAAAATAATAAAGACTACGAAGAAGATACCATCCAATATGAGGAAATGCAATCATGGGAAGAATACAACAACGAATACATGAGAAAAGAGCAAGACAACCCAGAAAACAATTTTAATGATTTTGTAGACGTTCATTTTTTAGATTAACCTCCTCATCGCTACCTTACTTCAAGTGTAAGACAAGCGATGGAAAAATATTAAAATTCTTAATAGATACCGGTTCAAATAAGAACTACATCCAAACTTCATTAGTCAAAAATCCCAAACTCAATGAAAACATTTTTTACGCAAAATCAGTAGGCGGCAATATCGAAATATCACAACACACCGAACTCAACCTTTTCGGACTCAAGGAAGAAAAACACAAATTTTTTATCTTACCCACACTTAAATCCTTTCACGCAATTCTTGGCAACGATAGCCTAAAACAGCTAAACGCAGTTATATACACATCTGAAGACTATATGCTCGTGAAAAACAACATAAAAATCCCCATAAAGCAGCAAATATCCAAATCAGTTAACAATATTGACCTCAGAACCGAACACTTAACAAATGATCAAACAAGACAATTACACTCACTATGCGCTAGACATCCAGCACTTTTTTCAGAACCTAATGAGAAATTGACATATACATCGACAGTGGTAGCAGAAATTAAAACAACAACAGATAGGCCAGTTTATTCAAAATACTACCCCTACCCAATGGCAATGAAGGACGAAGTTGAAAAACAAATCAAAGAATTGCTAGATCAAGGCATAATCAGACACTCAAGATCACCTTACAACTCACCAGTCTGGATAGTCCCAAAGAAACTCGACGCATCAAAAGAGAAAAAATACAGAATGGTAATAGACTACCGCAAACTAAACAGTGTAACAACACCAGACAAATACCCCATCCCAGAAATAAATGAAGTCCTCACCCAACTTGGGAAAAACAAATTTTTCACAGTGTTAGACCTTAAAAGTGGTTTTCACCAGATACCCCTACATGAAAAGGATATTCAAAAAACAGCTTTTTCGATTAATAACGCTAAATACGAATTTACCCGTTTACCATTTGGCTTAAAGAATGCACCCGCTATATTTCAAAGGACACTAGACGACATTCTTAGAGAACACATAGGGACAAAATGCTACGTTTACATAGACGATATAATAATTTTTGGACAAGACGAAGAAACACATCTCCGCAATATAGAAACTATATTTCAAACATTACAAGCAGCTAATATGAAAGTACAGCTAAATAAATGCGAATTTTTAAAATCAGAAGTTGAGTATTTAGGATTTATCGTTTCTACTCAAGGATTAAAAACTAACCCACTAAAAATAGCTACAATCAGTGGATTTCCGATTCCAAAAACGTTAAAAGAACTTAGGTCATTCTTGGGAATGTCTGGCTTTTACAGACGTTTCATTAAGGATTACGCCAAACTCGCGAAACCCCTAACTCTCCTTTTGAGAGGGGAAGAGGGACGAATGTCCAAAAATATGTCAGCCAAAATAGCAATAACACTAAACCAACAAGCAATAGAAGCATTCAACAAAATCAAGAATTCACTTACCTCAAACGAAGTAATGTTAGAATTCCCTAACTTCAACAAAGAATTTCACCTAACAACCGACGCCTCTACATACGCAATAGGTGCAGTACTGGAACAGGACGGCAAACCGATAACTTTCATATCACGAACACTGACGAAAACAGAAGAACACTACGCAACGAACGAAAAGGAAATGTTAGCAATAATATGGTCATTAAAATCATTACGGAATTACTTATACGGCTCAACCGCAGTTAAAATATTTACAGATCACCAGCCATTAACATATGCCCTCAGTAACAAAAACACCAATAGTAAATTAAAAAGATGGAAAGCCATTTTGGAAGAGTACAACTATGAAATTAAATACAAACCTGGAAACACCAACGTAGTAGCAGACGCATTATCACGAATACCACCCGATCCGCAAATAAACTCATTGACAGCTACGCAACATAGTGACGAGAGTTCAGGACAAACACTAATACCCTACACAGATGCACCAATAAATGCTTTCAAAAGTCAACTTCTAATCTCAACAGGAGATATCTCTTCACACCAATTTCAAATCGTTTTCCCGACATATCATAGACACACTATAATAGAACCCGAATTTACTGAAGAAATCCTTACCACACTTTTAAAAAAATTTCTCAATCCCTCAGTCACCAACGCAATAAAAACGGAAGACAGCATCTTAGGAAAAATCCAAAATATCTACTCACAAAATTTCGGCAGATATAGAGTAAAATACACGCGAAAAATAGTGAAAGATCTAACAAACGAATCAGAACAAGAAACGGAAATTATAAAGGAACATAACAGAGCACACAGGAATGCGACAGAGAACAAAATTCAACTACTTGAAAAATACTATTTCCCTCAGATGAACGCGAAAATTAAGAATATCACAAAACAATGTAAAGTTTGTCAAGAAAATAAATATCAGAGACATCCGGCAAAACCAATATTGAAAGCTTCCCCAATCCCAGAATATCCAGGCCAAATCGTTCACATTGATCTGTATCACACTAATAACAAGGTTATACTTACAGCAATAGACAAATTCTCTAAATATGCTCAGGCAAAAATAGTGAAATCCAGAGCTTCAGAAGATATAAAATTACCCCTGCAGGAACTTCTCACAATGTTTGGCATACCTGTAAACATAGTAATAGATAACGAAAAATCTCTTAGTGCAGCCCCCATAACATTCATGCTAGAAAACCAGTATGGAATTCAGATATACAAAACACCGCCTTACACTAGTACCGTAAATGGACAAATAGAACGATTTCACAGTACATTAACAGAAATAATGCGCTGTATAAAAAGCGAAAAAACCCATAACTCATTCGAAGATTTACTTTTCAGAGCCATTCACAAATATAACAATTCGATTCATTCAACCATCAATAAAAAACCCGTAGAAGCTTTTTTCGGACGAAGAGTTACCACTAACCCAGCACAATTAGAAAAAGACAGACTAGACAACATTAAAAAAATCCGTGACAAACAGAAAAAAGACTTAGATTACCATAATAAGAATAGGACAGAATTTAAGGTATACAATACTGACGACATCGTTTATGTAAAGATTAATAAAAGACTAGGCAACAAACTTACACCCAAATTTAAAAAAGAATTAGTAAAGGAAGACAAAGGATGTACAATAGTAACAAAATCAGGTCGAATTGTGCATAAAAGCCACATTAAAAATTAAAAAAATTACTACATTACATTTACAGGATAACATATTTGATTGCCTTGTGCAACGCAGAAACACAAATACTGGACTACACGAACAACAAAATTGTGACTATAGCTACAGGAAACGCAAAGCTCCAAACAGGAACTTTTAAACTAATACATTCAATAAACTTAGATCAGTACGACGATATAATAGAAAAACTGGACACCTCAATAACAAATGACATAACAAAAAAGAATTCTCTTTACCCATTCCTATCCCACGAAATAGAAACCGTAAAATCCTTATTATCCCAATTGAAACCTAATAGACTTAGAAGAGCAATAGAAACATTAGGAACTATTTGGAAGTGGATAACTGGTTCACCAGACCACGAGGACTTCCAGATAATTAGCGATAAAATTAATAATGTATTAGAAAATAATAATCATCAAGTAGTAATAAATAAGTCAATAATTGAAAAAATAAATAAATTAACTAGTGTAACAAATATGATATTGAATAATGTAAAATCAAGCAACGAACTAAAAGATGAATTAGCAAAAATTATAGAAAGAAAAATAAGAATGTTAAAGGAAGAATTAGTAAATATTGACTATTCTATTCAATGGGCAAAGGCCGGAATAATAAATTCATTTATACTATCAAATCAAGAAATAAATGTAATAAAAGAAATGTTTGAAAAAGAAAATGTACCATACATAAATGTCATAGAAGCTATCGAATTAAGTGACGTTAAAATTGTGTCGAATCAATCTAATATTATTTACATTATAAGTATACCTATAACAAAGAATGAAATATGTAAAACTATTGTAATAAAACCAGTAAAAGAAAATAAAAAAATAATAAAAATTCCATATGAAAAATTAATAATATGTCAAAATAAAACTTATGGAATCAAGAGTAATTGTAAAAAATTTAGTAACATAATAGTTTGTAAACAAAAAGAATTAGATGATATTTCAAATACAAGCTGTATTCCACGATTGCTTAAAGGGCAACCTTCGAACTGCACAACCATCAACAATCAGCACATACCAACACAGGAAGAAATCCTCCCAGGAACACTACTCATTAATGGCTACAACGGAACAATAAACATAGATGGGAACCCACTAGAGTTAACGGGAACCTTCATTTTAAATTATGTCAACTCCACTATCAATATCCAGGACAAAAGTTATTCGAATAAAGAAGTATCACTTGCCAACCCACTACCAGCGATCAGACAATCAACTAACTTTACCACAAAAACAGAAGAGATTCTATCTTTGCAATTGCTACAAGAACTAAACGTAGCTAATATAGAGGAAATAAGCCTGCTGAAAACGAAATATAGGACCAGTCTTTGGACAGGCTCCGCATCTACTACAATAATCATAATCCTGATCCTCACAGCAGCGGCAAAAAGATATTTAAAGAAAAAAACGAACAAAACGCAAAACCAAGATTCAAACCGCAGACAAGAAGATACAATAGTCCCAAGCGTCCTATCGGTCAACGAGGACGTTGCACCTTTTAAAGGGGGAGGAGTTAACGCTGATAACGTTCAAAAGCTCCAAACATACGTTTCCCACGATATGGAAGCGCACCAACAACAACAGTACGCATAAAATGCTGATGCCATGTCTGCTACACCGGATCGACGTAACAATAGCCGGTACATGTGCAGCCATTCCGCCAACTCAGCAACTGATCACCTGTGCCCGCAACGTGACGTGGAACTTTAGTGTTAAGTAAATATAATTGTAAAATTAGTCTAAGTTTTACTCTGACAAAATAAAGACGGCTTCGGCCAAAAAAATATTTTTTTAAATTTAATTTAATGTAAAATAGAATAACTTACATACATAAATATGTAAGTATGTATGTATGTTAGTACGCGTAGTCGCAATATTTTCTCATGACATAGAAATGTTTACTTGGAAATTATCACGTTTATCACACCGGTCCCAGCATAAATACACACAAACAATTACATTAAAAAAATGGATAATTTATGTAATTTAATTACTAATTTCTTTCTTCCTTCGGCTTGAAGCATTCATACTCACATACATATGCACTTAGTTAAGCATTAAACACATGGGCTACCACGATACAGCAAGCGGCGGCTGCCAAAACACACACCACACACAACTGCTCTTATGGCAAATTATTTATGAAGCGACACGCTACAGCACGGCGAAAAAGCTGCAAGCGACCGCGTGTGTTCTATTAAATATTTTTTTTTTAATAGCATGCTTTGCATGATTGGTCTTAATTTATCATACTTAGAAATACCCGATTTATGTCAAATGGGCACCGTTTTACACGTTAACTTTTTGCCATTTTGAGGATAATGTCGTTAAGCCCCTCTCATGGAAACAGGGCAGGGCAGGTTAGAAATAAATTGAGACAATCGATTTTTTACATCCCAATTACAATAAAACGTTCAGAGAAGATTGGGATGTAAAAGACACATCATGTAGTTGCTGACTTCATAATTACTGCCACCCATTTAAAAATGTCCCGAAATACGTTTTGCTCGAACCGGTGATTCAGACAGCTATTATTAAAAATAATGCTGTCATGTCCAGAACCAAGTCACTTGCATACAAAATCCATTATTTCCATTTTACAGTACCCTTTTCTACTTCGAAAACTATTTTTTCTTCTTCAGGTGATTGGATTCTGGCATGAGTGCAATCATACACCCCAACACCTTTGGAAACTGCGCTATTCGGTAAAATGCCCGTATTTTGCTCTCAATTTCCCTGCTTTTTCGGTATTCTGATGAATGAGTGGACAAGTGCTGCAGTAGCAATAGATAATATTTACCCCCCGATTGGCAGTCACCACTTTTATTCCGCCCAACACCGGAACACAAATTAAAAAACTTCCCGATGCATAAAAGCGGAATGTTAAAAGCAAAATTTCCGCTGCTTTATTCCTACAAAATTAAATAAACTATCAACGACATTTATTTACTCAAAGCACATTATTTTCACAAACCTTTCTGTAGGGCTTCTAATTTTACTTTCTATTTTTTCTAAAACGTATTTTGCTCTAATTTTGTAAAAACGAAATCAACGAATAAAAACTTCTTCATCATATTTCTCAAAAAAATTATTAATTATTAATTATGTACAGCACGTTCTTTCCCTATAAAACGCCTCTGAATCAACGCAGCCAGATAGGCAGTGCGTTCCAAATTTTCCATCATACATTTTATTTTAAAGCCAATGTCGGAATACTATTTTCTTTATTATTTTACGATTTGCATAAGAGCTAATCGTCACTCGATGTTGGCGTTAAGTTAACCGCAACTTAATTGACAGATGCGCCTTAACCGAACATTATGAAAACGAATTTTTTGCTACCTTCCGATTAAGTTCTGATTAAGAGCTTAACCGGAGATGGTGAAAACGGCCCTAAGCCTGTTCTAAGCGGGGTTAAGGAACCGCTACAACAACAACAACAACAACGGCGTACAGACAAGCACTGAACGCCATTCACCAGGAGAAGAAAATGTCGAAAGTTTTCGAAGAAGAATAGTGTACTTGCAAAATAGAAATAACGGACTTTGTATGCAGGTGACTTGGTTCTGGACATCACAACATTATTTTGAATAATAGTTGTCTGAACCACTGGTTTGAGCAAAACGAATTTAGGGACTGCGTTTCATTTGGCGACAGTGGTTATGGATGATGCGTGAACTTTTACATCGCAATCTTCGCGCTGAACGGCTTTACAGTGAATCCCAAATCCGTACTCGAAATTGCATAGAGAAGAGTATGGAAACGCCGTTTTTCAGTGCTATACTTGTATTTAGAGTTTTGCTCAGCACAACTATGAACATCATGTTGCCTGTAGTATGTTGCACAATATTGCCATCCAGAATGACTCTGATTTGAACGAAGTAGAAGTTGAAGCGCATGAACCAGCAGAAACATCCGTTCATGCCGACGAAAACACAGCTAAGGAGCAAGGAAATCATATACATATGTATATTTCATACGTTTAATACATGTATTTCAAAACCATCAAAGCCCTTTTTTCTAACTAAAAATATATGAAATGAATTTCATTTAATTACAATTTATTATTTTTTTTATCCATAACGTAAATGTAAACAAATTTCAGCTGTCATGCAGTTTTGATGTATTCACAAATTTTTGTGAGTTCACCTTAAAATATTCACAATGATTAAACTAACCAGAAGTTAAGTAACCAGAACTTGGTGAAAACGGATGTGTCACATCAGCCTATCTGGCGGTTAGCTATCCTCCGGTTACAGGTTAAGTAAATCGGACATTGTGAAAGCGGCCCTAACAGTTATAAAACTTTAACGAACCTTATACAAAATATGTCAGATGCTTCACAAATAAAAAAATTTTGCACTTGTTACTCAGTGCTATGTGAAACGTGGACACAATTTTATTGGATAGAGAGAAAAAGTCTCGGAGTCGATCACCAGGGAACATACATAGATCACTATTTTATTTATTACCCTTAGTTACCTTACCACTGGCAAAATGTACATATAACTCGTTGAGGTAACTCCTATTCTCTCACTTAATGTGCTGTAAAGAAATAGCTTAATAATACCAAGTAACGAAATCAAATATAGCCTGGCATATGTTAACATACGTTAAAGAATTCACAATAGATTTTAGTTGAGCAATGCCAGCTTTTTACAAAATATCTACGTGTTAATTGGCTATAAGTTCACATATTCTTCAACTTTTTTAGTTTTTTTTTTAAGGCACTAACAGCTGATAAAAGCGACACGACAAGGCAATAACGTTAAGAAAGTCTGAGCTGAGACAAATGCCACCATTGAAGGGTAGAACCCACCCACTGGGTAATAATAAAACTGTAAACAAACGTAATAATTTCAAGAGTTTTTTAAAAAATTATTTAAGCATTGAATATGTTAAGTTTCTAATATTTAATCCGACCGCACTGCCTGTGGTTTCGATAATTATTTTACTGGCTGAGCTGTTTCTTAACGTTTTGGTGATATGGCGGGTGCCCTATACAGAAATAGACTGGATCGCTTACATGCAGGAATGCGAAGGATTTCTGAATGGAACATTAAACTATTCACTTCTTAAAGGTTAGTAATCGTTGTGTTAAAAAGTAGCATGGTTCTATTCTATTTTTAATCTTAAAAAGACCTTAATATACATATGCACACTTCCATAATATTGTTTTCATACACATATGCACTTCCATATACATACATGTATGATACCGGCATAGAGCAAATAGAATTGTTTCTAATGTTGTTATATGTATGTATGTATATAATTGTTGCTTTTATAAACGCCGAAGCGGATTTCGAACGAGTCTTTATTATAATTTGTGGTCTGACTTTTAATGCTTTTCCAACAAATAGAAAGAAACCCACAGTTTATTCTAAGCCGATTTTCGCACGTCTAATGGACTAGTTTGTGCGTAAAAAGACGAAGTTACACATATTTAAAATATGAAAGCCATGTTCAATCTTTATACACATCTAGTGTCAATTTTGTACCATAAACATTTTATTTATTTATAACAATATAATTAACCCCATTTATTCACAGTTAAACCCATTTCACAGATTAAGAAAACAGCTTATATTTCATTCATTACGACTAATATACATATATATTATGATTTATTTTACTTCGGTATGTTCGTCTATTAACTAACTAAAACGATAAAACATTCAATTATGTGTTCGCCCGAATCGTTCCTAACACAAATGTCCTCATTAAGCCCTACTAACAATACACACGCGCAGATCTCTAATATTATCTGTTAAAGAGCGATTTAATTTTCGATAGGAACGTTGTCGGTGTGTCCGCTGTTCTGTAACAACAAAAAATGTTTGGTAAATAACAACTTGTATTTATGTACATAAAATGTGTTAATGTGTAATTACGTAGCCTTTTTGGTGTTATCTTTTTGTCGCGTAATTCCATTGATCTGCCCCGGTGTATCTGTTTCCAACTCTGCGTATGCTTCCATCAGCGCCTTTTGTTCGTTTGTAAGATGTTTGGGTACATCTATTTTAATATTTATATAATGATCACCATGACCATGGGCATTTACACGTTTCAGTCCTTTTCCTCGAAGAAACACTTTGTGATGTGATGACGTACCGGATGGTATATTGATCCATTGATCCTCGTAAACACCTTGTACCCGAATAGTACCACCAAGAACAGCCTGTGCTATAGATATCGCTGCTTCTGTGTGAACATCAGCTCCCTCACGCTTAAAATATTTACTCGGTTCAACGCGAAACGTTACGAAAAGCTCTTTACGTCCCACCTGCATCCGTACCGTTTGACCGTTTTCGATACCTGCTGGCACTGGTACTGTTACTTTCTTACGTTGTACTGTCTGACCTTTACCATCACACTCAGTACAAGGATATTTAATATATTGACGTGTACCTTGGCAATAACGGCAAGTAGACCTCATTACAAATGGACCTGTTGAAATTGTTTCCATTCCTGTGCCATTACAGTATTGACAGCGACCAGGTTTTGTACCAGGTTCACACTTGGTGCCATTACACTTTGCACAAGTATCCACAACATTAACGTTGACATCCTTGTTAACACCTCTTGCTGCTTGGGCAAATGTCAAATCCATTACAATTTCCTGCGCGGCACCGAAGCCAAATTTCGAATCAGCAAAATCATCAAAACTATTGCTTCGAAAGTTTGCTTCTCCAAATATCTTGCGGAACAACTCCTCTGGGTCAATTGTGGATCGGAATTGCCAATTTTGTGAAAAACCTTGCGGGCCCTGCCCTCCGAATCCTCCAGTTCGCCCCATATTTTCAGATGTTTGACCATATGTGTCATATTCACGTCTCTTAGTGTCATCACTAAGAACTTCGTACGCCTCAGAGACCTCTTGGAATTTTTTTCCTGCATCTGGATCACTCTTGTTTGTGTCCGGGTGATATTTCTTAGCTAGCTGATAATATGCTTTTTTTATATCTTTTGAATTGGCGTTCTTAGCTACTCCCAAAATTTGGTAATAGTCTTTGGCCGTCAAAACATTACTCATATGGATCTCACATCGCCGTAGCTGATTTGGTATTGCTGTCAACAACAATTTCGACATTGTTTTTCCACGTCCATTCCAGCCGCTTGCGAAGCGCCGTTGTTTCATTGAATTCAAAGCCAAACATTCTTCCGTATAATAATTGACGGCACGATTTGATAACTGGCGAATTGCACGCAAATTAATAGATTTGGCTGACGATATCATTTTCACAATAGCTCCTTCGGATAGGGACATACCTATGCGGTAACAGCAACGACCATGCTTCAATCAGAACTTTTTCTTCTTCCACTTGCATTGGCTATTCACAGCTGATAAGCCATTCACAATTATAGCGAAAATATAACAGTCTGTTTATAATTTTTGTGTGGTTTAGTATTTTAATTGTTTTCTTTTTTTTTAACTTATATCAATTTTTTCCTCTTACATATATTACAAAAAAAGTATGTATATATTAAAGTGTTTACTTTTGGAAATTACCAAAAAATTATATAAATTGAAATTTCAAAACAATAGTTGATAGCAATATATATAATAAAATATTTTTTCTTCAAGGTGATACCGGACCACTCGTATATCCAGCAGCGTTTGTCTACATATATTCGGCATTATACTATATAACTTCTCACGGCCAAAATATACGTCTAGCTCAGTATATATTTGCATGTGTATACCTGATCCAAATGTGGCTAGTACTTCGTTTGTATACGAAAAGCCGGAAAGTCCCACCATATGTGCTCGTGTTTTGTGCTTTTACATCATATAGAATACACTCTATATATGTGTTACGCCTGTTCAACGATCCAATAGCTGTATTGCTTTTATATGCCGCTCTAAATTTGTTTTTAGATCAACACTGGACTTTCGGCAGTATTTGTTTTAGCATAGCAGTCGGTGTCAAGATGAACATTTTACTGTTTGCTCCTGCAATGTTGCTCTTTTATTTGATTAACATGGGCTACTTGAAAACTATAATGCAGTTAGTAATTTGTGGCGGTGTGCAGTTACTTCTGGGAGCTCCTTTTCTAGTTACATATCCGGTGCAATACTTAAAAGGCAGTTTTAATTTTGGACGTATATTTGAACACAAATGGACCGTTAATTACAGGTTTTTACCACGCGAAATATTTGAAAACAAAATATTCCACACAGTTCTATTGGTAATCCATCTGCTTCTTTTGGCTATATTTGCAAAGCCCACGTATGTATATTTTAAAAACTACGTACGTCTGCGAGCACTACAAGATCAATTGCAACCCCAATTAAAACTGAAAAATTTGGAATTGAAACAAGAACGTATTAAGGAAGCAAATAAACGGAAAAACAATAAAGAACGAAGGACACAGGAAGCGGAGGAGGAGTTATCTACTGATCAACAAAAATTTTTAGAGTCGTTCGAGAAAAGTCTGCAAAAAAGTACAGGGCTTAAAGGACCTATAAAAGATTCCAATTCTGTTGAAGAAACCGAACAAGAAGTATCAATACATTTCGAAAGGTGCACACAGCTGGCTATACTACCATTCTTTTTTTGCAACTTTATTGGCTTGTTTTGTGCACGCTCTTTGCATTACCAATTCTACGTTTGGTACTTTCATTCTTTACCATACCTCGCATGGTCCACTCATTATAGTTTGGGTGTAAGACTTCTTTTGCTTGGCTTAATTGAACTTTGTTGGAATACATATCCAAGTACGGATTTATCCAGTGCCTTATTACACTTGTGCCATTTCCTATTACTATTTGGTGTTGGTAGGAATTTGTTTAAATCAACTAAACAAAGTGCGGCAATAGAATCATTGAAAATAAATTAAAATAAGTTTAAAGTTAAATAAATTAACTGCCGAAAATGTTGAATAAAATGGAGTTTGCAAAACTTAAATTAATTTATAGATGCTTTTTCAGGTCATTGTTATGTTGAATTGTTTTTGGGTTTAGGTTTAAAATTAATTTAACTTTCTCTTATTAAATTAGTATTAAAAGACTAATCTGTAATTTTTTAATCCGTATATCGAATTTAATTTAGTCAGGTTATAAGTTTAAATTTTCTCGTATCACACTTGAAAACGTTCCTAAATTTCATAACGTAATGAATGGCAACACTGTCAGACTGGAGAATAAAGTGGGAACAGATTGAACGCTATGAGCTGCCAAATTTTCGTTCACCATAACGCCAGCTACATAAATATAATGAAAATAGCAGCGACAATTCTTGCATTTTTCTAATTTATACGCATTTCCTGTCTCAGTGGCAGAGTTTGAAGAAATGATTTTCTGCACTTTCGAGGACTGTACGTTGTAACATTAATTGTAGCAAGTGCAGAATACAGAACGTTATAAATAAGTGGGTGTGGTCGGCCCTATTTTTCTAATTTTAATGAAATATGTTTTTTGGGCAAACTTTTTTTCGTAGACAAAGGGTGCAAAGGGGGAATTTTCGAAAATTATAAAACGCTATATTTTAAACAACCAATTTTAAAAACTTGGTCCTTTTTTTTTTTTTGATGTCCATAATTCAATACTTTCGGAATTTTGAGAAAATCCAGTATCAAAAGAAAAAAAATACTATTTCTTTTATAGAAAATCTATTTTTTCTTAAAATTTTGTCTAATAAATCACAAAAGGAGCCTTTAATTTGGTATATTATATAACATAATATAAATTCTGTTAAATAATAGCTTATTCGTGGCAATCACTAAAATTTTTTTAATAGCTGTAAATACGAATACTGTTGAAAAGTAACTACAAAGTGTGATATATCAAATTAAAGTTATTTTTAGGTTATTTTTAATTAATATTGTTTTAAGTTTGTTTTAATCCGGAAAATTTTAAGAAAAACTAATTTTTCTATAAAAAAATACTATTTTACTGTTACTGTTACTGCATTTTCCAAATTTATCTTCCGGACGTATAGAGATATGGAGATCGAAAAAAAATTTACTCACCTTTCCAACGATACCACGATGTACAACTTTTTGAAATATAGTGTCTTATAATTTTCGAAAATTCTCACTTCGCTCCCATTTAATTTTTGAAGTCAAATTGAAGATAAATGAGTGCAGGCACACACTACAATTTTTATTTCTGATTTAGATATAGTCACACGCCACACGTCTAAATTTAAATTTTTGGCAGCATTTGATTTGATTTTATTTTATTTTAAGCATATAAATATACATAAAATAATACAGTAACAGCACTAGCCTTAGGCCATCGGCTGTTTTGACAGCAAAATGCGTGAGAAAAAAGAAAATGGAATGAAAATGAATATGTCTTACGACACCTGACGTCATAACTTCTGAATTGATGTTGTCGATTTCCCTATTTACTTCAAGCATTTTTCCATTTTGTACCAACACTGGCTTCATCAGCAGTTTTTGTCTATATTCATATTTTATGTATAGGTATGAACTATTTATTATCGCATATATGGGTGATCATAACTGTTTATAATTGAATGGAACTGTATATGAGACGCCATTTTGGGGGATGAAGGGCTGCCAGCCACTTCTATTAATTATTTCTATATGGATACATTTATGAATATGGCTGGCTATCTAATTTATAAACAAAGTGCGTATTGCTTGTATATATATACTTGACCTCAAAAATTAAAGCAATATTTTTATTTATTTCTTAAATAAATTAGTATTGTTTAATTATGAAACCTTTTTTAAAATTTCTCTTGTTTTAATTAAAATTTACCTCTTGCTCCTTACATGCAAAAATTAACAAAAATCTACATCTCATATATTTCAACTAACTTTAATAAAAAAAACTTAAAAAAAGTAAGGTTTTGCTTGTTTTTTTGCAACAAAACAACAAACATCTAAGTCTGTATTTGATATGCTTGCTGTGTTTGCTTGAACTATAAAATTGGTATGTCTGCATAAATTAATGTATCTAAGTATCCTAGCAAGCGCGTTAAAGCTTGGCAACCCTATTTCAATGTAGAAGCCTGTTCGCGTGCATTTATTTCTTTGTAGTTTTCTTACTTTTCGCTCTGCATTTTAAAGGGAATACCTAGGAATGGATAAATTAACAAGTGCCGGACGCTCCAGGGGCAGGGGGCGTGCTACTAATCCTCAACAACCCCGTGGTGATAATCATAACAGACGAGGTGGACAGCCCATCAATCAAGAAGCATCAGGTGCTTCTGGGGGAGCACCAGGACCTTCCAGAGGTTTTCAGCAACAGCAGCAGCAGCAACAGCAACAGCAACGACCACCATCAACATTTGCCTGGGGACAGCCGTTGCCAGGTGTTTCTCGTGGTTCTGGTGCTCCTCAGCAGCCAAGTTGCAGTACTGCACCAATGCAACAACGTGCAGCTGCACCCGTTATGCAAGGTCGTGCTACAGCACATAGAGAAATTCAATCAGGAGATGCTCCCGTCGTTAGAGAAGATACCCGTGGCGCTGTACGTGGAAAACGCGTACTAACGGAAATAGTCGCTTCTCGTCCTGCGTCATGTGTTACTAAAACTGGCGTTATGGGTACGAAGGTAGTTGTGAAGACTAATTACTTTCGAGTTATGAAAAAACCTGAATGGTCTATTCATCAATATCGTGTTGATTTTGCTCCTGAAGTCGATATGGTGCGCTTAAGACGTGCCTATTTGGCGCATCACAAGGACAAGTTTGGAGGATACATATTTGATGGTACCGTTATGTTTTGTACAGAATATTTAGTGAAAAAAGGGGAAACTATGGAATTATATACAAAAAATCGCGAAGGCGAAACAATTCAAATTAAAATGAAATATGTTGGACAACTAGATGTTACTGACGCACAGCAGCTCCAAGTGTTAAATTTGATTTTACGTCGTGCTATGGAGGGGCTCCGGTTGCAACTCGTTGGTCGCAGTTTTTTCGATCCGCAAGCAAAAATTGATATAAGAGATTACTCCCTTCAACTATGGCCTGGATATCAAACATCTATTCGTCAGCATGAGCAGGATATATTGTTATGTGCAGAAATTGCACATAAGGTAATGCGGACTGATTCTGTATATAGAATTTTACAGGATTGTCAAAGTAGGCCGGACCCATTAAATTCATTTAAACATGAAGTGGTTGGAACTATAGTACTTACCGATTATAATAATAAAACATACCGTATAGATGACGTGGAATTTGATGCTACGCCATTGTCGAAGTTTAAAACTAAAAATGGAGAAATTTCATACATGGAATATTATAAAAATCGTTATAATCTTCAAATAAATGACGCAAGGCAACCACTATTAATCTCGCGCCCTACCGAAAAAAATATTCGAGGTGGACAAGATGAATTTATAATGCTGATACCAGAACTGGCAAGATCAACAGGCCTTACAAGTGCTATGCGGAGCAATTTTCAATTAATGAAAGCATTGGGCAATCACACCCGCTTAGCCCCTAATACTCGTATACAACGTTTGATGCAATTCAATAATCGTTTGAGGAACACTCCTGCGAGCATGGAGGTGTTAAGATCTTGGAGTATGGAATTAGATAATCAACTCGTTGAAGTGCCCGGTCGCATTTTAACCAGAAGTAAAATAATATTTGGAAACGGAAATGTAAATTGTAACGACACCGCAAATTGGACTGATAGCTTCCGTAATCAACAAATGTATAAAAATGTCGAAATGAGGAGATGGTGTGTGATAACACCAAAAAGGGTTATAAAAGAAACTCAAAATTTTATAGGAGCGTTGACAAAAGCAGCTGGTGGTTTGGGAATGCGCATAGCCGCACCAATGTATCATCAAATTATCGATGAACGTGTTGGTACATATTCTTCAGCAATAAACACGGCAGGAGCGGAAGATCCTCAAATGATAATGATAATTCTGGTTTCTAAGAATGAAGAAAAATATAGCTGCGTGAAGAAAAAATGTTGTGTTGATCGCCCAGTACCATCACAGGTTGCCACATTGAGGACTATTGCTCCACGTGATAATAGGGGCGTAATGTCTGTTGCCACTAAAATCGCAATACAAATGAATGCAAAACTTTTGGGGGCACCTTGGTTAATAGATATTCCCGTAAGTGGGCTAATGACTGTTGGCTTTGATGTGTGCCATTCAGCAAAAGAAAAAAATAAATCATACGGAGCATTGGTAGCTACAATGGATTTGAAGTCTAAACCACGTTTCTTCTCTACTGTTTCGCAACATTTAAAAGGTCAGGAGCTTTCAAATGAAATATCTATGAATATGACTTTTGCTTTGAAAGCATATCGAAATGAGCATGGCATGTTACCGCGGAAAATTCTTTTCTTTCGCGATGGTGTAGGCGATGGCCAATTGCATCAAGTTTTCCACACCGAAGTTAAAGTCTTAAAAAATAAATTGGATGAGATATATAAAAATGCAGGCGAACCTACACCTGCCCCAATGGCATTTATTGTGGTGTCAAAGCGAATAAATACTAGATATTTTGTTAATAGTGGGAATCCACCGCCCGGCACTGTTGTTGATGATGTCATTACATTGCCAGAACGTTACGATTTCTTTTTGGTATCCCAATCTGTAAATCAAGGCACAGTTTCGCCAACAAGTTATAATGTGATTTATGATACTATGGGATTTAATTCCGACAGAATACAACTGCTTACATACAAAATGACCCATCTATATTATAATTGGAGCGGCACTTGTCGTGTACCTGCGGTATGTCAATATGCACACAAATTAGCGTTTCTAGTAGCGGAAAGCATTCATCGGTTGCCAAGTAACGCCTTGGAAAAACAGCTTTACTTCCTATGAAGGAAATGTTCGTTTTTACAATTTTTTTTTTTTGTTTCTCTTAACAAATAATTGGGGAGTTACTTTTTTAAATAAACTTATGTTATAAATAAGTTAAAATTCATATATTTTCTCATTCCATATATATGTACTATATATATATATTTTTTTTTTTATTAATTGCACTATTATTATACATTAAAAAAAAAAACATTTATTGGATTATATGTTTTGAGTTTTTTACTATTAATGGATTTACATATGTATTTGAAAGTTATTATTTCTTTTATATTAATAAAAAAAATGAATTATTGAAATTGTGGTTTATGTACTGTTTATCTGTATATCCTGTTTTTTTTTTTTTTTTGTTTCTTTTACATATCGTTTAATTTGTATTTTTCTATCATAAACTCTGATTTTTTTTAGTTTGAAACAGTTTAGTGTAAGACCAACTCAGTAACATTTGCAGTAAAGTATGTAAATATTAAGCTTTTTTCAAGCATCGAACGATATGTATCGCTTTCCGCAATTATTACTAATCCTTTTGAAGCGTAATGAAGAGCTTTTACCGCTTTTATCAAAGTCATGGGACTTGGCTGGTTTTTTTTATTCGAATGTATTGAATATTATTTCTTTCAAATATCACATCTGAGTATTTTAGTATGTTCCTTTTCAATACAATCACTTTTGTAGGTGTGAGTGAGAATCTTTCGGAGTGAAAACTGGCTTCTTTAGATAAAAGAAAATCCTACCATTTACTAATAATAACAACTGCTTTTAACATTTTAGGGAAATTATTTTTTATTATACATATGTAGGTATGTCTTAAGTAACTTTCTACTTTACTTAAGAAAAGTCCATCTGTTACACTTAAAACTAGATTATACTAATAATAAATGTTATATTTAATATAAAAAAACTTTTTTAAAAAGTATATACCTACGTTTTTACCACTTCTTTCGATCGGTATATGCATTAGTTAAGGCACAACCGAAGCTCATCTTAATACCAATATAGCAAGTTATTTATTTTTAAATTATCAAAATTAAGCTTAAATACACTAAAATTACTCATTACATGTAGTAGTACTTTGCGCATGCAATATGCCTCTACCGACAATAGCAAGCGTATTGGATGTGGCAGGTGATTGCGGTAGAGGTTGTAGGTCCCTAAGTGTTTCTGATGAGTCTGACGCTGACGTAATAGACTCTGTTGTGTCACGTTGTTGTTGGGTACGTACGCTAAAGAATTTCAATATTGTGGTTTCACTATTACGACGACTCGATGTGGGTGTTTTCGGGTGATGTTGATTGGATGTTGAAGGTGAGTCTTGCGCGTGAGTATCACGTGTACCGCTTGACATTCGACGTCGTGATGCAGTAGAGAGGCGTGGACTTGCCTCCGATGTACGCAAATTATGTAGTCGGGACGACGTGGAAGCTATTGGGGATTGGGGGCCAGCACAGTCTTCAGTAATTTTCTCAGTTACGGTAGCATTACGCGTTGACATAAGTTTTTGTTTTCTAATTTTCGTTAGCCAGTCAACTTTTTCTTTGTGTTTACGTTTCGGAGACATTATACCTAAATGTGGAGCTTCACCATCTAGTACATAGTTGGGCAGGTTTGATGTGGGCGAGAAAATCATTGAAGATAATGATTGCTGTTGCGCAGTTGTGCTTGTTGAGGTTGTTGTCGCATTAGGTGGTGAAGTATAGTTGACATTATGATTTTCAATTACAGCGCGCTCACTAAGCGGGGAAGCTATCGTTGGGTATGCACATTTCATTGATATATATGACAAGGTTGATTCTAATGTATTTTCCTGATTACTGTCGTTATTATGTGTATGAGTTGTTGGTCGACTTGTTGTTGGACTCGATGGTGATGTGTTGAGTTCTTCAGGTATAGGCAGAAGTTGCAAATTAATGCAACGTGTTTGTGGTGATACATTCGTGGTGGTTGCCGCACTAGAGGTCGATGGACTAAATAAACGACGACCTGCGCAATTAAAGGTTCATAATAAATAATGACTAATAATTTATTACAACGTAATTTACCTCGAGACTCTAGCGGTTTCGGTCGTTTGGGCTCTTGCCCTTCACTTTCATCTCCGACTGCGACTGCACCAAGCATTTCTAGGAAAGAACGTTTCGTAGAAACTTTTTCGACTGAGCTGGGTGTACGTTCATTTTGTTCCATTAAACGTTTCAGAGAACGCGGTGTATTTTCAAGGTCGCGCAAATTGTATTTATGTGTGGACCCTTGCGACTTTCGACCAAAACTACGTACATACTCCGCGTGTCCACGATATAAGTCCATATTCTCGGTATTTGTGAGACGTTCAGGTCCAATGCGCCATATTTTATGGCGTGCATCATCACTGCAAGTCACAATTGGCCGATCGTGTGTGGACCCCCAAGCCACACACGTTACTTCGACGGTATGACCGCATAGTGCAACTAAGGGTTCGTCCGGATAATTAAGATTCCATATGTAAGCTTTCTCATCACTACTACCACTTAGCAAGTATTTTCCATCTGGGCTAAGGCATGACTTTATATAGAATGTACTATTTAACAGGCCTTTATATCGTGCTAAAGGTTTCGGCGAATAAGAACACAGATTGTAGGAGTATATTGTATTATCCATACAATTAGCGAAAAGCCGAGAACCTGATTCATCAACAAGCAAATTAGTGAATCCTTTAAATGTACTTGAACCAGCGTATGGAAGGCTGTGCTTTGGATGTGGTTCTTTTTTATATGCCGTATAGTTGCGGCGTAAATCCCAGACTTTAATAATTCCGTCACCAGCACCGCAAGAAATAAGTGTGTTGGCGTCCTGAAGTTATTGAAAATGTTATATAAAAACGAAATTTTATATTATTACATACCTGAAAAGCAAGCCCTGTGATACTACTTGATGTGGTATTGGGTGTGATTTTTGGTGTACGTGTACGCTTTTTTTGAGACATGGGTGTACCCGGCCCACCCACATGTCCACTATATATACAGTTATCTGCACGAGGTGTTAGATCAACATTTAAATTAGCACGGGTATCCCATATGATAATGGCTCCATCACGCCCACCTGTTGCAAAAACAGATGGATCACGCCTTCGAAATGCAGCAGTCTTTACGGAGCGTGTATGTCCAACAAATGAGCGTATGTTACGTATTTCTCCTTGCTCATCAACTTGCCAGAGACTCGCTGTATGATCACCGGATGCAGAAACAAATTTCATCTGTCCCGGCGCCCATTCCAAATCAAAAACTGCATTATAATGACACTGAGGCGCATTTAAAGCTCTTTCCTCTAGCTCTTCGTTCTTTTTTGTTGTGTCCTGTAGTGCAATTTTACCATCTTCATTGGCGACAGCCAACATATGTCTGTAATTATCACAATTGGCGAATTTTGCTGAAAATATTGGTGGTTCTGGATTGTAGTCTGAACTATATGTAGATGGTAATATTCCTCTCCAACTATCTTCTTTCGCCACACATAGTCTAGGCAATGCAAAATCATATGTGTAGTCATTAGCTGGAAAATATAAGAATTTGTTATTATCTTTGTAAAAGTAAATCCATAGCGAGATGTGTTGTTTTGCATACACAGCACAATTGATTTTGTTGACCGACTACGCACCGCTCAAAACTGCGCCTTTATTACCTATTTTATTCTTAATCATCTACCAACAAAAAATTTGGCGATTGCATTTCCCGCGAAATCTTATTAGATTTGGAGCCAAGTCGCGCCACTTCAGCCGCTAAAACCATTTCCACCAACAAATCATTTTGAAATTTATTATGCACTTACCAATGCCCTGTTGGCGATCAAAGAGCTTTTGAATCCGATTCATTTTAATATTGTTAGTTAATGCGTTTATTGTATTTTATTATTCGCTATTCCTTGTTACGCGTAACTTAATAATTTCTATTATTCCACATCTACGCACAAAGATTGTTTTAAATAAAATAGTCCATTCAAGGAATTCTGCTGTCAGTTGTATAAAAAAAATTGCGCGCAATTGTCAAAATTGTTTGTGTAAGCGAGAGATGCCACATTACTGATAAATTATATTCAAAATCTCTTATTTATTTTAGGTTAAAAACCATTAAAGTATAACAGGAAACTAACAACATCTGTAATAAAATGTGTTTAAGAAGTTTAAAATAAATAGCAAAACTGTGAAAATATGCATTTTTCGTTAGACTATTTTGGAGAAACCTCAATCGAAGTACGTATATGAATGAGAAGCGTTGATTGTTTAAGCGTCTGCTGCCGCTTGGAATTTCCCGTCTGCTAACACTATTTCCACACTTTCCAGAAAAAAGTCCGTTTATTATTTAAACATTGGACCCCTTATTACCCCAAGTCCTTAGAGACTGAACGGTGATGAACATAAAAACATAGTCAAAGAACGTATATGAATAAGAAGCGGCATGACGGCAAGGAACGTATATGACATAGTCAATAATCGTATACGTTCATTCATGTGAAGTTACAACCCTGTGAATTTCTAAGAATAAATCTAGTACAAAAATTCAAATACGAAAACGTAGCGCTTAAACCTCAAAAACAAAATTTGTGAAAGATAATTATAAACTAAAAATACGCATTTAATGCCTTTGGAAAAAGATATACAATGCTTTCAGGTATGGGCAGCCAAATTAGGTTGCCCACCAGAGGCGATACCAACAGAAGAAGCGTTGAAATCGTAAGTTCATTAATGAATCCAAATTTGCTAAGTAAAACTTTGTATATTTATTTTATGCAGGATTTATAAATCTCGTCAACGTGACTTGTTTTGTAATTTAATCAAACGTGTACGATCCCGACAAGATGTACAGGAAGTGCGGGAGAATATACTTATTAAGAGATTGGAAAAATTTAAAGATCAAGTAGTGCCGGTAAGTATTTCATTGTCGCTCACATAAATATATGGGAGATGGTTACCAAAATTGCTTTAGAAGAAACCTGCCAAAAATTCCATTTCATACAGTCAACGCAGATTGATTTGTTTAGCGATTGAACGGGGAGATGTCATAATCAGATTAAAAGAAAATGAAGACTTGGGGAAAACGTACATACTAATCCCTAAATTCAAGCCAAATCTATTTACATTTACTTTCAATTTATTCTTTATATATTTTAGACTTCTGCTCGTAACTTTTTACCCAAAGAAATGCAAATTTTTCTTAAAATAAAAGAACTCATGAAACAAAAGGAGGATGTTACAATGCGTTTGGATGAATATAGAAAGGAATATGAGACATTGGCCATTAATATAAAAACTAAAAGTAATTGATTATATCATTACAAAATGAATATAATGTTTATTTTTTTCTATTATATAGACATCCAACACATTAGTCTTCAGCACAAGCAGAGCACATTAAGATCGCGCGTCAATATTTTAGATTTTAAATTAACAGCTTTGGAAAAACAAT
Source organism: Ceratitis rosa (assembly GCA_037013455.1). Classification (NCBI taxonomy): domain Eukaryota; kingdom Metazoa; phylum Arthropoda; class Insecta; order Diptera; family Tephritidae; genus Ceratitis; species Ceratitis rosa. The sequence continues at coordinate 3,278,124 of JAWMAG010000029.1, forward strand.
TAAAGCAAGAAGAGAAAAATAAACAATTAATAGTAGCCACAATGCCAGTCCGTTTGACCTTGAAAAATGCCAGCGAAGCTGTTGCATTGGATGCAGTTAAACAAGCATTGCGGGATCTCGATGATTTTTATGCATTATATATTAATCAAACAAACAGTCGTAAGTTCTTGATGATTACGTACAGGTCTGCTATTTATTAACCTTTTTTATATAAACATTTTTACAATGTAACACTGTAAAGCAACAAGCATACAAGAGGCAAAGGATGCGCTATGGACTAAAATGCGTGCAATTTTTTCCAATATACCAAACTATATTTTCTTCAATATCATTATGCGTCTGAAAGAAGAGCAATTACAGCATATAATGTCATTAATAAGTAAATCAAGTCATGAAGAACCATGTACTCATTCTCTCAGCGGTGTGGGCAACAAGGAACCGCTGTCATCCTTTGATATAAAGTTATTACAAACAAAAGCTGATCTAATGGGTATGATAGTAAAATATCTGTCAGCACGTAAGGAACGTGAGACGTTGGAGGAACGTTTCGCCGAAGCTTATGGTCCCTTTGTGGACGAGTTGGAAAAGAAAGTCAATTTGTTTAATGCAAACACTGATGAAAATGTCAACGATACAATTTCAGATTACTTGGTACAGTATAATTATCGTAATTTTTCAAAAAGTCAAAATGACTTCATTGCCCATCAGATCGAGCAATGCAAAGCTGATATTGATTATGGTGCTAGGCAATTGGAAAATCACGAGGTAATATGAAGAGAGTTTTTATTTATAATTACAACTACAGTTACGTGTATATACATAAAATTATTTATCTTTTTTAACTCCTAATATTTTACAATAGGTCATACTGGGTTCCATAAAACAGGTTTATAGTGACATTAACACATCCGTCAATCGTATACAATATGAAATGCTGCAACTGGGACAAATCAAAGAGAAAATACTCTATTCGAAAAATATGCTAAAACGTATGCTAGACGATATGCAAATCGCTGCTACCAATAGCGGCAGTGCCGCCACAAATATTGCAGGCGGTATAAAATCCAATTTCCTACCTACTAAACTAAAAGTCAACAATAATATTTCCACTATTGGTGGTGATAGCTTCGAAATGGGCGGTGGAGATATGGTTTTTTGCAGCACTAAGTTAGACTTTGACTCCACCATTATGTCACTTAACTCAACCTCAACAAATATGGCAGGTACATCAAGGCGTAGTGTGGGCGGTGCGGATACCACACTTATGCCTGCGGCTACCGGCAGTAGCAGCATTGAGGGTCGTTTCAATTTACCACCATACTCTAGTGAATTGTCAACTTTTGCCGAAATCTCATTTGAAAAGTTTAGCTGCATAACGAAAGAATGGTGGGATATCATTTAGATTGTATAGAAATTTTAAGTCACATATTCACTTACATACATATAAACGTACATATATATATATATATTTAACCCCTATGGCTTGCTTGTACTTACTTACAGTGCTTACCATTTGTCACCCAATCCATTGATCGTGGAATCGCGTGAACTCTCATCTACAATGCAATTGGCGCCAGGCAGTCTACTGACCGCTTCAGGGGCTATACAGGAAGTGCGTAATCGCATTAAGTGGGCGGATTTAATTGCCCAGCATTCGCTTGATTTGAAATTGGATTTAGATTTGATTATTGGTAGGCATCAAAAGCGCTAATAATGTTTTTGAAATATCCGTATATATGTATGTACATATATGTTAATATAAATTTTTTTTTGAATTGCAATAATAGTTGATGCCCATAATTATAAACAAAAAATTAAGCAACACCGCGAACAAATTGAGGAAATGTTGGATAAAATCGACGTCACCAACATCAATACCAATCGAACGCTACAAAAATTGTCAAAACTATACGAGTTTATACTTTCAAATCCGCTGCGACACTATATACCGCCTGAAAGAAATTACAACAATCAAACATATGCAGATTATGAAGCTGAATTCTCCATGTATTATCGCATGGCAACAGTCGGTGCATCAATCAAATGAAGAACTTTTTGTGAAATGTGATTTATAGTTGGTTTTAGTGCTAATATTAAATGTTAAGTTATAAATGTATGTTTGTATTTGTTAAAAAATATAATTTTGCCAAAAACGTTATTCAGTTTCGAGCACTAATTTCCCCTTTGGTCATGCACTAAAGAGTTGCCATTCCAGAGATACAATCCTGTCAAAACTCCGTCGTAAAGATCGCAACAGCTGTTGAATCCGACATGCTACCTTGCACGTCTTTCGAAGACAGCCAGTGAATACCTTCCTCAACTTTCTTCAGTAAATGGCCTGAAGACTAACCAGCAGCTACAGCAGACTAAGAACATGGTATACTGGCACAACCTATGCCTGAATATTGTAGTAAGCTCATTTCGTATTTATTCAGATTTGATTTCGACATATCCAATGTATGACGCGCATGAAATGAGTGCCCGCATAACATTAACCACTTCTTTGTACGTCCCTAAAATTCAATTCATCGAAGCGAGCCCGTCGATCATCCAGTTAGGTAACCTTAACAGTCTTAACTTTGAAGTAGTTGACAATCCAGTAAACAGCATCAGTACCAACCACGATGACAGCCATGAAATTCAATGCAGAAACATTCTTGTCAACAGAGTTAGCAAATAAGTACAATCTGCTCTTGTCGAGCGAAACCAAACTTTATTTCCTATAGCTGGCATATACATCCAAATAGTGGACAAAGGTAACAACTAGCTTTACTGGATGGCTGCTACGATATACCCGCTGGTCCTTTATGGTTCCAGAAGAAGGTTAAATTTAATTCGAGCTAAAGTAGTCGTGACGTAGAATGTCAATGCTAAGTTGTCTAAGAGAGTCTTGATATCTAATTTTAATACTTCAACCAGTCCATTTAACTGCGTAGCTCCCAGATGTCTAGGATGAGTTCTAGATAAAGGTGGATAGAATCAGAGGAGGTGTTCCAGCGTCTCTTTCATACCTTCCTCCTTTCCACTTTTTGCATATGTCACTGTCCCTAATACCCAGTTTGCTAGTGTGTGAGACCAATATGTTGTGATCTGTCATAATATCATAATAACAGCCGTACTGGAGTCCTTTCGATGCTGCGTGAGCAAATTGTGGGTGTGTGAGATCTTCGTTGCAATCGCACATGATCTTGGGGGTCTTGCAAGCCGTTAAGATATTCCACTTCGCCCTGGATCTAGCTTCCAACGCAGAAAACTAATTTGTTTTTTGCCACTCCTGTGGATTCATGGACACCATCAGTAACGTAATGTAGCGCTCTAAGGGTCGCACATCGATGGGTGATATCAGTGAACTTAGAGGTAATTGCTAACAAAACTCAACTGGGTGAAATTATGAATATGACAGCAAACTTATGTGCAAATTGAATGTAGAGGAAAGGGTGATGCTGGGTACCATCCTTCTTTGGATAAAAAAGTGCACGTCGCTCCGATGTGGTGGACGGTTGGTAACAAAATTTCGTATAGAAAAAACAGTTAAAGTAGACTGCAAACCCCAAAGTTTTTTTCCGAGATAGAGGAAGAACGTGCGACTCACCCGTGCAACGTATAACAGCTAAACGGATGAATCGAAAATGGCTGAATGAGTTGACGACAAAGTCTTTTAATCAAGCTTCCAGAGTACTGCAGTATTTTTCAGTCGGAGGTCTTCGGTATAGGGAAAGCTCTTGATATACAAAATATTAATATATGTATATATAGATCGACAGCCAGGCCGGTCGTAAACCCGTCGAAACAGCTCGTTTCCTGGACTTAGATTAATTAGCCTGTTGCTAAACATGGTTGTAAAAGACGCTCCAACAAAGCCTAACCTAAATAAATAAATAATTAAATTATGATTGTATGTATTTTTAATTAAATCTCTTTTATTCTATTGGTTCGTCACACATTATCATTATTACATATCATTATTATTACATTCGTTTATCGTTTATAATTGAAATTGATAATCGTATTATTTAAATGTAGTAAGTTTAATCGTTTTTTATTTTTTATATTTATTTAATTTTATTTTTATTTTTTTATAATTATTTACACCCGATATGAAATGGGTTCGCAATAGTCACATAACTGTTATACACACACAAATGTATTATTTAATATATATAAAAAAAAACTTATTCGTTTCACTTATAGTATATACTCGTATGTATGTATGTATGTATGTATGTATAAAAAGAGAACTTAAGATTTACAGAGCGGTATTTTGTTGTAAATTAGATTGTACAAATTTTGTGAATAATTTGTATTTTGTTATTAACTTCATATAAATACATATTTTAATAATTTTTATGGAGAAATTTATTTTTTACAAAAGTTTTTGTTTTAAACTTTTGTTAAAATTAATTTTTTTTATTTCAAATATATGTATGTATGTAAGTATGCATATATCTGTTTTAAGTTTTTTTTTTGTAAAATACTTTTAAGAAATAAAAAAAAGTATTACAGGAAATTTTAACGCATAAATACTTTATGTATGTATGTATGTATATATTAAATATACAACAATTTAGATCAAATGTGATGCAAATTGTAGAATTATATAAAAAAAAAATTTAAAAAAAAAATTTTAAATAACTTCGTGATGTTTTGAAGAAGAAAAAAAGAAAGAAAGCGAGAGTGAGTGAGAGAGAGAGAGAGAGTTGGAGTATTCAAGTTTCGATTGAAAAAAATGGCAAAAGGTATGTAGTAATACGGACGGGGTTACGTTACAGTTGCTATGGAAATTTTTCTTCACACGTGCTATGAACTAATTACATACATATTTAAGTGTTTATATAAAAACGCTTGGAAAATACTTTTGTGGGAAACTTAACTAAAATGGACGTTCTTTTTTAATTTTATTTTTCGCAACTTTACAACAAATGACTGACATTGAGCGTTAAGTTTAAAAAAGAAGAAACCAAACAAAAAAAAAATAAATAAATAAAATTGAATATGAACCGATACTTTTGCGACTTTAATTGTGTAAATTTAAAAAGTTAAAGACGTTAACTACAATACAACGCACACTTATGACTGCTGGAATGCTTAATTTCGCATATATGTACCTATGTATGTACGAGTATATACATATATGATTTTTTCGCATTTTTCGCTTTACTGCTAATATATACTCGTGTTGTTTGTTGTTGCTGTTTTTTTTTGTAATTTTTTTTTAATATTTGTTTTTGTTGTAATTTGTTGTAAATGCATTTCTGTCTTTCGGTTTATTTTCGTTAAATAATTCATTATAACATTTATGTATTTAATTTTTCCTTTAACTATATTTTGCATGTTGTATATATTTGTGTGCATGTTCGCTGATAATTTTAATTTATTTTCAAAAGTCTATTTGCTTAATTTTTATGAATTTGAAAACACTTTTAATTTTACGCATTCCGCCAGCATGCATCGCCTTCAAAACACTGTTCATACATACATATCGTACATATGGATGTATGTCTCTATGTATGTATGTATGCATAATTCAATTTCTGCAAGTCCTTTATTCATTTATCTCGTAAACACCGCCGCAGCTAGCATAGTCATAAATACGAATGATGTGGCAGCCAAATGTTCAGCGCCACCATAATATGCCTGCCCGCATGCTGGTGGACAGACGGGAATCACTGTTTCGAAGAGATTAACACGCGCCTCAGCTTGTCCCAACTTGTTGACTGCCTTGCACACATAATCGCCATATTGACGCTTCTCGATGGTGATCACACGCAAAGTCGAATCGGAGTATTCATCGGCGGTGGCAAAATGTGAGATGCTGTAATGTTGATTGTTCGAGAGTTGAATATCATCTTTGAGCCAGACAATAGCCGGTGGTGGATAGGCTTCAATGTGACATTCCAAATCCATATCGTATTGGAGTGCTTGACCCAAACGTGGTCGTGGCACAGTGATGACGGGTGCGAATTCGACTTCAACATTAATATTACGACGATCACCTTTGCTTACACCGTTGTCAGCGACGCAGTAGTAAGTGCCACGATCCTCTTTCTTGACCGACTTGATCTTCAGTATGTTGCCAACGTAGGTTGCGCTATCTGGAAATGGTAAGAGGAGAGAGTAATTAATTAGTAATAATGTAAATATGAAGGTATGTATGTATATAAAATTAGAAATCTAGAAAACAAAAATATGTAAAAAAATATTAATATATTTAATATATGTACATATTTAAAAATTACAAAGTGCCAATTATATATATTTAAGAATTAACAATTTTTTTCTAAAATGATTATAAATGTTTTTCTAGACATTCTGCTTTCAATAATGCAATACCTTTTTCGTAATTGGTATTCCAGAACAACGTTTGCAAGTTATTACCAAAACAATGGTTCGTTTTGGTCGACATAATGGCCGAGCAGAGTCGGAATCAGATGTGCATTACCCTTTAGAGTAAACGTGAGGTGAAATAAACCCATGGTTGCTCGAATTTCCGACTCTGCTCGGCGCTGTTGTGGAGCACAGTATCGAATAAGACGCGAAACAGCCCATACACCATCGCGCGCAACAACTGATGCTGTTCCCATCCACTTTATGAAAGGTTTTGCGGAAAAATCTTAGTTTACGTGCTTACAAAATCCACCTCGAGTAAGAATTGAGGCCGAACTATCTATCATCATGCGCGACACACGTGAATGAGGCCAAAAACGAGATGGCCCGATTTTCACAAGAAAATTTTGTTCAGCGACGAAGCTCACTTTTGGTTGATTAGGTACGTTAATAAACAAAATTGTCGCATTTGGAGTGTTGATAATACACAAGCCATTGTTGAGGCGTCATTATACACCCAAAAAGTCGCTGTTTGGTATGCCCGAAATCATTTTTGAAAAGTAAAAGCAAACCACTGTCCTTTGGAAGGTCAGAATGCGATTCCTAGTTCAACCAATATCCAAAATTATAGAAATTATTTCACTCAAGTATCCAAAGGTTGCTGTCCCTAGAGACTTCAACCTACTCATCTAAATTGCTTAGCAATCGCGAGGGAAGTGCCTTAAGGTTTCAGGTTCCCTTCTTTGGCTGCAACTTCTGCAGAAGCCTTTAGACTGTGTGCCAACAGACTGACCGTCTCGTAGCCACGGTTTGACTGCGTGGGATAATTTTTCATTAGAAGCCGCTTGGAATAAGTATTGCGCCAACTATCCGGAGGTAAGTCATGACATTGTACATGAAATTCAAGTTGCTATGGCAGTCATAAAGAGCCACCTAATCGAAAATATGGGTCGACATATAGAACATAATAGGTTGTTTCAAGGCCATCCATGGCAGTCATATGAATGAAGTGGTATGCCATCATTAACCGGAATGTTAAGGCATTTCAATAAAGTTCAAATTATTAAAACATTTTTATACGTTTTTTTAACCATTTTAAAACGAAAATGTTTCGTGGCTCACCTGTACTAATTTTCTCAAAATCTATTTAAGAAAGACACAAAAATGTAGACTCCGAAAAAACATTTAGAAAATGTAAGAAAAACACAAAGACAAAATAAACGCAGCGAAAGAGTTAAATTGCCTTAAAAAATATCAATAGTACACATATTTCCACAGAGATTCAGGTAAATCCTTCTACCTGCACACACACACAAACCAACTTGATGTCATTGACCTAAGTATTAACCAGCAGTTGACCTCAATAGGGTCATAATTTATAATTTCATGTTCAACTTCAAGGGTGTTGCTATATACAAAAGATTTCATTACATACAAATATATACACATATATGTACATATATATGTAAGCTGCGGGATATTTTAGTGATTTTCCTTTTCTTTTACAATTTTTTTGTTGTAAATGCTAGAGACCTCTAATAAAGTTGATAGACATTTGAGTGAGGTCACCAAGGAAAAGGTTCAATGTAAGGTGTAACAAACCGAATGACGGTTTGATTTTATTGCAGCTAAAGAAAAGCGTGTAAAAATGTAAATACGAGTGTGTACATATAGATATACTTGTATGCGTATGTGCTATAGTTTAATAGGTGTTCATATGGAGAATCTAAACAAACTATTTACATAGGTATACGAGTATATGTACATATATTGAATAAACGAAGACGAAAAGTTAATTTTCTATAATGAGTTTTCTTATGCAATACATATATTGATGCCTGTATGTATGTATGTAAGCATATTCATTTCATCGTTGTAATGTTTCAACTTGTTTCTCTTTTCTCTCGATCAGTTAAGGAAATTTAAATTTCAAAAGCGTTAGAAAAATTATAAATTACTTCGATATGGTTTGTTTGTGACGCTCGTTTGTATTGAACGCTCCCTTTATCTGGTTAAATAATGCTTATCTGCTGATGTCTGCATCAATTGTGATGTTGCTTTTATTTTGTTTTAAATTGGTTTCCATTCAAAAATGGTTCTTTGTATATTGGAGAAATTAACAAAAACCATACAGACAATAAGAATTATATTTGTGTGTTGGTTTTTCGAAATGGGCTTAATGTTGATGGGTTGTGGAATTAAAATCTTCTTTGGGATTTGCTTACAGGATAAAAATTATAGAAAAAATACTCTCTGATATAACTTGAAAATTTTGTAAACTACAGGGTTAGCCGTAAAAATAAACGTAAGTAAAATACGTTTAAAATAATTTTTTTTATGAAATTCCTTTTTTATCACAAAGTTTGAACCTTGGCATTGTATACGTGTATATATGTGAAACATTCCATCATTCAAACTTCGGTCCGTTTAAGATAATTTTCGACCACTTTTTGACACATTTTGGACGGTATTTCAGCCATAAGTTGACAAATGTTGATTTTCAAAGGCTGTTCAATAGTTGAAGATTTACCCGCATAAAGACGGTTATTCGCCTAGCTTCACAAAAAAGTTCAAGAGTGTCAAATCGCACGATTTTGGGAAATACGCGGTCGGGAAATTTCTCTCGCTATAAAGCGATATTCGCTCGTGTTATGCCACACAATTATTTTGTGTAAACCGCATATTGTCCAAGTTGTGTTCTTCAACTGTAGGCAAAAAAGTCGGTTATCATATGAACATAATGCTCCGAATTGACAGTGACAGTCTCAGCGTCGTCGTTTTCATACCTCTGGACGAAAAAGCGCACCAGACAGTAAGTGTAATAGACGCTCTTCAATTATTTGAGCACTCTCTGACTCCCAAATGCGACAATCTCCACCGAGTGAGAAATGTTCCTCGTAGCTGCAGAAAATTGTGTTGGAAAAATCACCGTCCACTGCATTTTGTTCAAGCATCCAATCAACGCATATACGACTTCAGTTATCTTAAAAAATTATTAGAATGATTGTAAATATTAAAATTTACATGCTACAGCTAATCTTATCGGGTTACATGGGTTTATGCAGCGGGAAAAAGGTCGATTTTCAACAATTTTTCAATTTGAAAAATAAAGTAGTATTTATTCAAACTATTTGCTGTCTTAAATATGTGTATTATATTTTTGAAAAAGAAGTTCTGAAATATTCTATGGAAAATGTTGATAAATCCGCCAATGTAACGGAATTTCTGGTGACTTCCCGGTAAAAATGTTTGATTGCATTGACAGTAGAACTCGTGGCAGTCAAGGCTGCATCGTAACCTTTGAAAATGTTGTCGTTAAATCACTTATCAAAATAAATTTTATTTCGATTTTATACGAAACGGAAGGCTGTAGTTAAGATTAAATATTAACAGACAATGTTAAACGTTAAAATTGAAGTGTCCAGTGTGCTGTTAATAACATAGCAAGCAGCCATTTTAAAATTAAAGTTAACGATGTGCTTACGCGGTTTCAACATTAAAAATTTCATTTCGTTTCGATAACATAGCGCTGAAACGAAACAAAATCATTCCGTTAAGTTTATTTTTCATATTAACAAAACGAACTGGTATCGTTTCGTTTGTTCAGCACATCTGGTTTAAGCTTAACCAAAATCATAAAGACCAGCTTGAAATTGATATGATACAAATATTTCTTCAAAACAGCTAATGTTGTTGCTGTTACAACCAAGTGTTTGAAAGAGTTTCCTACGAAAGATAACCGAAACGAGCAAGAAAATTTATTAGAAGATTGCAGCTATGGTCTGTTTCTTATTTTCTCATTTTTAGACTGTGCAATGGCACATGTACGAAGTGCAGGGGAAGGCAACGCTGTAGCCTCTTCCTTGCTTCGGTTCGGCCTTATCCAGAACTCGTCTTAGATATGTAGGAACTTCGTTCAAAGCTCTAGTTGAGGGTATGTCATGGATCATTCTGAACAGACGAGCATTCCCCTCTGCAGGGAATGCCAACCCCTTTCAGCTCCTCATAAAAATCCATCACACGCTAGGATGTGACTTAGAATAAACTGTAGATTCCCCCATTTGTTGGAGAACATCAAAACGAGCACCACAAAAGAGAAGAGTAGCTCGACCGATAAACGCAATAATGCGCCAATTATTTTTTCAGGAATTTTCTCTCGTTTTCACGCCACGTGCATTTAATGAGAATATAAAATTTATACGGAAATTAATTGTGGGAAATTTAATCAGAACTACAATTCTTCTGCCCTTTGATTGCAGTGCAGCTTAAAATTGTTAGCACACATTTGTAAATGCGATGGAAATTTTAATCCCAGATTTTTGGCAACTGTTACAATTACAAAGTTAATACAAAATAGATAAGTGCGAAGGCGACTGCCCCTCACCCATTTCGTTGATCACACACTTCGTTCGTTATTCATCTATTCGTTAAAGCTACACAGTAGAATACAACGATGAGCGGGAGGAAGTGCTCTGAATAAATATCCCTCCAAATGAGCAACACCGGAATTGGGTCAATGGCATTGGTAAGCGTAGCCTTTTGTCTTTTCTGCTGTTGATCGGTCAAGTTAATGGATTTTTAATGCGTCCAGTTCCGTTGGCTGCCAATCACGATGGCATTAAAAGCGCCGTTACAACAAGCACAACAATCACAGCGAGCATAGTGAGGAAACTAATACCGGACAAATACCAGTTGACAAATGCCGAGAGCATTGAAAGAGGACAGTTGAGTTGAAATGGATCTACATTGTACAAAGTGCGAATGCATAAAAGGCCAGCACATACACACGTATACATACATAAGTACAGCAAATAAACAAATGTACAGCAATAATAATTGAATTGTTCACTGAATGGTGAATTGGTGAATGGTGATGGTTGCCATTGAATTGTTGATGCCATTTGAAATTTCCAATTCACTGACGATTCAAGGGAAATCATAATCGCCCAGAGAGTGTTGTTGAGAGTTTTCGCTGATTTTATTGCTATTGCTATTGCTATTGTTGCTATTGTTGCTGTTGTTGTTGTGTTTTGGTGAATGACTGCAGCGCATCGCACTTCCTGGTGTTACAATATGTACTCGTAGGTATGGATAACAATATCATTTCGGTACACAATATACGACCCCTCCTCTCCCCACCTACATATACCTATTACAACATCACGAAATAAATATGTATGTATGTATGTAGGTATTAGGCGTTCCCTTGCTGCTCGTTTTAATGAATTACAATAAATTTTCGGTCACTTTTATTTGTACTTTTTGTAGTGAAAACAAGCTGGTTACTGTGGCGTTAATGACCTTTTGCGAAAATGGTGCAAACACACTAATACATACATACATACATATATATGTACATATTAATAACTACTCAGACTTAATGCAACGGTGCGCAAAAATAGCACAAAGGGGATTGAATGGTAGTAGTATAATGGGAGCGAAGATATGTACATACATACATACATACATACTTACGTATGAACGCGTGAGTAATTATGAATGAATGAATGAATGGAAAAAAGATGAAAACGACGGTAACAGCACTAGATTTAATAAATAAAAACAGTAAACAGATTTTTGCAATTCCAATTAGCCCCACCCCACTACTTGCTTACTCTGGTATTTTTCGCATTTCGCGATTCGCGAGCGTGCAGCTGCAACTTTTATATGGCAAATATGAAACTCCGGCGACAGTAGCAAAAGCAATACAATGAAGCACACAACTTATGTTGCATATATAAGAGTATGTATGTATGTATGTATGTATGTACATATAGATATATGTATGCAGAGATGTGGAACAGTTGTTGAGCCCTAAATTCTGCAGGGTTGGGGTTTGAGAGTGTAATAAATACGTATGTATGTTTGTATGTATTCATGTGCCAAAAATGGTAAATGGCAGGGTGGTGTGTACCCTTGTTACTGTTGTTGTTGTTGTTGATCTTTGTTGACATTACATTTGCTAATTTAAACAAGCAACACACAGCTAGACAAACCAACACCTTTATATCACCATATCAATATAATATATATTTCTGATGCACATACATACATATGTACTCTTGTACATATACCTCTATATATATATATATATGTATGCATGTACGCTCCATAACAAAATTTGAATGTCCGCTTTATGTGTGTTTGCTCCATGGAGTGCAACAATAATCACTTTGAACCGTGCCAGTAACTCCGCTGAGAGGCTATGGCGGTTGAATAGGCAAATAGAATATGTAAGTATATTTGTAGGAGCAGCAGTAAGAGAGAGAGAGGGAGACAGCGAGCACGTATGCACACATATTCTTGTATGCAATTATTACATGTACATATATACATATGCATTTATGTGAGATACATATAACGACATTGTAATGTTGCAAGTGCAACCAAGCGTAAGTCCAGCAAACAGTATACATACACACATATACCATATACACAGGTTCATATGCATGTAATGGCAAACTAAAAGCAGCGACGCAACATCAAGGTAATGAATGCGTTTTAATGCATCGGTTATGCACTCCAACAACTTGAAGGAAGTTGCAGTCCTGAAAGTTACTCGGCTCCGATATATATACATACGTGTATGTATGTAGATATGTAAATATATACACATATGTACTTTGGTTTGCCCACAAGGCGTTGCTGTGTGAGGCATTACAGTGGTTTTGTGTGGACGGAAAATTGTTTCTGGACAAGACTATGAACTTTTGGCTTCGGGCCATTGGTACAGGGTGGTTAATTGAAGGTATTTATAAGACATGTACATATCTTGTGGTTAGTGCCGATCAGAATTGTCTTATTTGTATTCTTGGTTGGAGAATAACGTTGTAGGTTATCCTATTGGACGTACCAACAGGTTAAGCAATCATAGGTTAGCTTAAGTTGAAGTGGTTGTTGGGAGTCAGCTAACTTAGGTCGGCTTATATGTTACCACTAAACTGTTGTAGAATCCCCACACGACAGCATACTAATTATGTATCTTGAACAGAGTAGAGATTATTGTAAAAGAAAGAGAGAAAAGTCTCTCAAGATAGTTGTTGTTATTGGAGCAGCAAAAATGTTCTCCAAAAGTAGTTTTTGGAGAATATTGCGGGTGTGATAGTCCTTGGCTGGATAAAAATCAGGTGCAAAGGCCCGGCTTTCGCGAGAACTTTTGGATTTTAGTCACTTCATAGGACAGGTTTGCCTTACCGCATGAAAATTATTGAACTCCTACACGCAAGGACCTCTAGTTATGGTTTAGTGGAGGAAAGTGCATAAATCATTAGTTAGCATCGGGTAATTTAATATAAATTAGTAAAACCAGTACCCTAAGAAAGTAAGGTACAGTTGCAAGGCACATACTGAAAGCAGAGGCAGAAATTTCCAAGAATCTCGAGTTTCTATGTATGACGGGAGGCAGTAAACGTGAAGTGTCGTATGAAACTTCTGGAACGTGTACAATGTGCCTGTTTACTGGGCATAGCTTTGAGAATTACTTCAACAGAAATCCGGGAAGTAGTTCCCGATACTAGGAAAATTTATAATGACTTACATAGCTTCGTACAAACAGAAACATTAAGTATAGATAAGACCTTTAAAATGAAAAATGTAGGAATGCTTTAAGCCCCTGAGTTCCCGGACAGTAGAACATTTTTGGTTCCGAAAGCGCTGACAAGTTGGTCAAGTTGAAATCATCTCCTGGCGAATCTTAAGCTGAGTTAATGCTTTAGCCGTTGGGCCCAATCAAGAGCTTCACTTGCAATTTTAACAAATATCATTGGAGAGATGGAAATCAGTTGGTCATGGATTGCTGAAGCAGATTTGGCCAAAAGCGGCAGAACATCGGGCTAAAAATATAATTTAAGTTGAAAAATGAAACCTTTCGCAATGCAAATGCCGTTGCAATTTACAAATCTCTACTCGCGCCTGTCTAAAGACTAGCCCGTCGGTAATAGTTAAGAGGTTTGTATCAATACTGAGGGAGGCTTCAAATATAAGAAAAAGTAAGTAAAGTTGACAATGTACAGAGCTTAAAATGTTTAGATCCTTGGTCATACAGATATAGAAGCCAATAAAAATGCGAATGAGCTGGCGCTCTCCCGAGACTGTCACCATAAACTGTTTTCAGAACCAACATCCAAAATTATAGAAAATTAATTTTTATAATTGCGGTCGCTCCTCGGCAGGGAATGCCTTTTGCGAGTACTCGACCATGCGATCATATCTCCCACGGTACTTTCAATTACAATATTCCGAAGATGGTCAAGCATGGATGTAAGAAAATAAATAAGTTCAGCAAATCGAGTATACCTTTCACAAAGACATAGTTGATTCACCTGGAAGAGCACCTTCAGTTCATCTAATGCTATAAGTGCGGCATTCCGGAGTTTTAATCTTTTCTTTCAAGCAAATTACAAGTAAAACAAAGAGTTTTGAAAAAGTTCCGAATGGCCATAGGACATTTTTTATTAAGTCCAGTTACTTCCTCCTTTTGTAGTTTGGGTTTCAGGTCTTTAACTAAAATTCGACTGCCACCAACGTTCCTAAGCACTCGTCCACTTTATGAAAGTGGACCTTAGCATGATTTTTAGGCGTATCGCTTTGAAATATAAACACAGTGCGCGTTTCAAAACTAATGTACGCGTCCCAGATGAAGCCTCTCATTCTCACATTAATAGAGTTCTTGGAGTTCAAGTGCATACATACATTTAGAGTAGGGCGGAAAGGTATGCCAGGCAAGGTAGTATATAGTAGGAATGCATGTAGTGGTAGTCGAAGTAGTCATTTAGTTTCGACGACGTTGTTGACGACTTTAGCGAAGGCGGAAACGCGTCATGGGTGCCACGGGACGATGTCAGTGGCATCATCGCAACGGTGACGCGAACGGCCAATACTAACTACTATAAAGGTTGCATGCAACTGCAACTACAGTAATCTTTCTCACTCTCTTTCTCTCTCTCTCTCTATCCCCCTTTGTGTTGCAGTTGCTCTTGCTTAATATGTATGCATGTATGTACTCGCAATTTGCATGCTGCAACGCAATGGCGTAACCGTCACTATTGAAGCGCGCAATTACAATTGAAGCAGAAATAAATGCTAAATATACCGCTGAGAGATCGTTGACGTGAGGTAGATACACACACACACACACACACACACTTATATATATTAATAAAATTGCATATTCGTGGCATAAAACAACAAAAAAAAAACGTAATAATAAGGGCAGCTGCGGCCGTAGAGTGTGCACTAAGTGCACTTTGACTACTTGCCACACGCCCATGCAGTGATCATGACTAGCGCACTTGGGGGCAGGAGTAGGCGGTTGGCAGCAGCACAGCGTTGGAAAGTGCATTGATTGTTAGAACTTGAATTTAATATAGTATATATATATATTGTATGTCTGTACACACATATACATATGTATGTAAATACATGTGCATGTGTGAAAATACATATTATGTAAGCATTTGTGGCATTCAGCATGCAATAAGCGAACTTGCAACGAGTAGTTACAGTAACTAGTTATGTGCAAACATAAATACATATGCACATATGAATATACATTTATATTACAATTTTGCATTAGCAGCTGCGTCAACTACGACATAGGCTGCACAAAAGCACAACAGCTCAGCAGATTTTACGTTTTGTGCAACAAAAATGAAATTGGAATTGGAATTTGAAATTTCATGCGCCCAAATTGCTGGAAAACATGAGTACATACAAACTTACTTACTTGCAACAATGCGTACATTAACTTACATACACTTATTCAAATACATATGTTCACATACATACGTGTATGCACAAACACAATCGCTGCAAATGCTTTGTACGGGAGTCCGCATATGGAATGCAATCGAAAGAGTACACTTGCTGAATGTTTGTGGCATTCATTAAACGTTTATTGTTATTGCAATGGCATTAGGTGTTCTGCTGCTCCTACGCCTTACCACGCTTGTTCTTGTCATTGCTGTTGCTGTTGTTGTTAATGATGCTGCTAGCAGTGGCAATACGGCCAGTTGTGCATTTGAAATTTGATTTTCCAACAATTTTACCCTTTCATGCTTATTTACACACACATACATTTGTATGTACACACTTTTATACGTACACACATACATATGCGCAATTGTATTTCTATTCGAATAACACATTTTTCATTTTAATTTTCACATTTTTAATTTGGGAAAATATTCGTAAATGAAAATAATTGTTATAACTCGCTTGTGGCACAAACCATATGTGCATTGGCTTCATGATTTATGCCACATACATATTTATTAAATATTTGTTGCTAGCATGCGTGTGAGTGTGTGTGTTTGTATGCTAACATGTATGTGAGTGTAAAATGCAATAGCATCAGCCGTTGGCGGACAGAAAGTAAATTAAGCATTGACACATAGAAATCCCTCTGCACGACAACAAATGTGCATTGTGAGCGTGCGGGTGAGCATGGTCTACATGTGTATATGTATGTATGTTTGTATGTATGTATGTATGCCATTCTTCTCCCCGTCCACCGTCTATTGAACTGATGTTGCGCTACATTTGACAGTTTCATTATGCATGCAGTCGCATTTGACACAAACAAACATACATATTCACATACGTGCATGCGGGGCAAGGCGACTCTAACGACGAGGAACACATAATCACGTATCCAATTAATGGGAATTCATAAAATTTTTTCTATGCTGATGCTATCGTAGTAAATACATACATACATACGAACACATGCATTTCATATGGTTGTTATAAATACCACTGTATTGTTGTTGTTGTTGCTGACTACTGTTTACCACAAGTGAATCATAGAAGCGTCCTCATAATTGCACACAAGTAAACATATCTTCACACAAATGTACATACATACTTAGGTATATACATATGTACATACAAAAGCTTATGCAAGTGTTTTCACTAAATACATACATACATACATACATATGTACATACATACATACATATGTACATACATAGTGTATTTGTATGACATGCAATATCCATTGTAATTTAATATTCCAAACATGTGCATCTCCCCCATTGCGCTCTCCTCAATCACATGCAACAACAACCATTTGATTTTCTCTTCTAATAAATATAAACATAATTCAAAAATATTTTTCATTAATTAATTAGCCACCTACATCAAATGCAATTATCTTCGAGCACACATCAATATACATAGGTACATATGTATATGTATACTATACTCTGTCATGCAAATACATGTGTATGTATGTATGACTGTACGAGTATATTGGGAATATTGGACATATGTAAATCTAAATATTTGTGCGTCACAAACATGTTTTTAGGGATTTCAAGCAAAAACATTTTTTTTTGCTTTTTAATTTTATTTTTTAATGTTTTCAAATTAATTGTGATGTGTTTGTAATAATAATTTTTTTTTCAATTTTTAAACCATAATTATGAAAAATATTTTAATTTACCGCTAAAGTGCCAAAAATGTCCGAAACAGGTTTCAAAAAAAAAATATATATATATAAAATGTTTATAAATTTTTTCTTAAAGCCTGTACAGACTCGGTCATACCGAAGTTTTAATACCTTTCCTATTAAACTAATAATAACAATATCAATTCTCATATCGGAAAAATTGGTTGGAGGGAGTTATAAGACAGGGTTCTCCGTTTTCGATGAATTTCGGTGTCGATGAATTTCGGTGTCAATGTTTATTTGTAAATACGTGTATGGAATGCCAAACTGCACGCACTTAGATGCTTGTATGACGAATTTATGACCCAAAATTTCAAATTGGAAAAATCGTTTGCGTATTTATTATAGTGGTCCGATCTGGAAGGATCCGACATATATTGTTTAAATATTGAAATACATCTGTGTACCAAGTTTGGTTAAAATATCTCAAAAACTGTGGACCTAGTTTGCTTCCAAACGAATAGATGGACAGACTAAATCAATCCAACTCGGCATTCTGACCCGATCCATTTTTATGGGTCTACCTCTACTGGTTCTGGTCGATGGAAGAACTCCCTTCACAGGAACATTTGCGGTCTACTGAATTCCTTTTAACTCACTAAAAGTTATTTTATCGAGTGTCGGTGGCTTATGATTTTAGACTGTAAATTTTACCGATGCAGTGACAGCTTTCTTCGTTCTTTTTACCAAGTTGTGGCTCCAGTTGACTTTACTATTCAAAATTATTTCTAGGTAGAGAGAGAGTGATCTCCGTGACTTTTAAAAGGGTAGCTTTAATCGAAAATGGTTAATAAATTATTTAAATTATCATTATTTAAACTATTCCCCATTTAAATTTTTGTTAAATAAAAAATATTTAGAAGCATTAAATACTAAGCTTTATTATTTGGCTTTTTAATTATTTTTTATAAATATGTTTAGGAAAAAGTATTCTATTCTCTCTCCTTAAAATAACAGTTGAAAATGTCATTGGCCTTTTTTGGACAATATAATTTATTAAAAATAATAAACAATCAGTTCGTTGCTTAAAATAACAAACACAATATTTGATTATAATCATAAAATTATAAAAATAAAATTAATCTAAAGTGACCCGCGAGGCAACCTACAATATACAATACATATTTATATGTAAGTAACACATATGCATATGTATATACAATATACATATATGTATGTACTTGTAAACCTACGAAAGCATTTATATTCCCATACAAGTTACCTACTGCTGGCGAAATGTCAACATAAAGCGTTGTAGTGAACAATGACGAATAAAAAATAAATAAATAACAGAATGAGCAGGAGAAATGGAAAAACAAAATAATAAACAAATGGATAACATAGCTGTACTGCGGAATGATGATGAATCACAAAGTCTGACCGAGCAAAGAACATGTACAGTAAAAAATCAAGTGGCGAAAAATAACTGTGTAATCAGCTTACATATATAGAAAAATACAGAGAAATATAAATGTAACGGACTTGCATACTTATTTCTGCTGAGAATATTGACACATTTTCAACAATTTTGATTTTTAAAATAAAAATATTTAAAATTTGAAATGAATTTTATTTGAAAATTTAGAATGATTTTTTTTTAGTTTTTCTAAATTTTCTAACATGAGCGAAATTGATTCAAAAAAATTATTGAGGCTTAACAAATGCTACAAAAATAAATAAATAAAAAATAGATTTTTAATTTGGTAACTTTTCTTTATTGTTGGAAAATATTTTCAGTACAACAGTGCGTATACGCAATAATATTAATTCCATATGTAATATTATATATTATAGTATTACTTTAATTTCTCAATAAAATAGAACTTCATTTTAATTATTAGTGTTCATTGATGTGAGTTTACTGTGCTTTTAGAAAATGGGAAGTAAGAAAATTCGGAAAAAACGTCAGCATTAATGTAAACAAAGCTTGGAAATCAAGGTTGGGCTTGAAATACTTAGTAGGTCGAATGACTAATGTTAGAAGCTAGAATCCACATTATGGAAAAGACAGTTAACAAGACACATATGTATGCAGGTGAGTAATGAGTGGCATATGATTACACCGTATTGTAAATGTAAATTAAATATTAAACAAAAGTTAATGAAAACAAATTAAAAATAAATGAATATAACAAACTAAATTAATATACATATATGAAAATTAAATAAACAAAAAAATTTTAATGAAAAATTTACTAAAAATTAAATGAAAATAAAAAGTAAATAAAAATTATATCTAAATAAACAAAAAATTTTAATTAAGAATTGAATAAATATTAAATGAAAATTAGAAATTGAATAAGAAATAAATGAAAATAAAAAATTTAATAAAAAGTAAATGAAGTAAAAAATAAATTTAAATATAAAATTAAATAAAAGTTAAATGAAAATAAAAAATTAAATTAAATATGAAAGAAAATAAAAAATTTAATGAAGATAAAAAATAATTGGAAATTATAACTTATATTAAATATAAATGAAAATAAAAAATGAAAAAGAAATTTTATGTAATTAAAAAACTATAAATAAATCTAAAAAATTTACGAAAAACAAATGAAAATAAAAATGAAATATAAATCAAACGGAAATAAAAAATTAAATAATTTATAATCATTTGATTGATTAAAAATAAATAATAATGAAAAATTAAAGAAAATAAAAAATTAAATAAAAAAACATTAAAACATAAAATAGACGCTAATTTTAGCAATATTCATACTGGAAAGTTTTGTACATTTATAAGTCTGTATCTACGTAATAAAAGCTACTTTGCTCAGTAAAAACTACAAGAACAACATTGTAATTAAAAATATTAATAATATAAAAAAATCATAAAAAATCTCGATAGCGTAAAACTAAATGTCAAAACCTGTAGTAACTTGAAAATACATCACTACATACAATTGTAGGTGATCGTGTATGTATGAATGTATATATGTCTGTGTGTATTTCTTTTAAGTAATAGAAGCCACTGACACAATGACGTGAGAACAACAATTGACGACAAAACGAGTTACCGCAAAGCGTAGTGAGAAAAACGTATAATAATATAAGAATTGTAAAAACGTATATACATACATACATACATATATACTTATGCATGTATGTATGAATATAAAAAGTGGAACAACAAGTTTAAAAAATAAGGGCAAGCACTAACTGCATGCCCTCAACGTTAGAAAAAAAACTGACAGACTAACAACTGAACTTTAAAGCAACGAAGCGTGACTTCTTTGGCTGTTATCTGATGCGAAGGTGCCACGTATTGGACATAAACACATACATTTATGCATGCCATAAATATTTTGAAGCGTGATGGAAATTCTTCCCACACATAAAAATGACCGTAAGAAAAAATGAGTTAAAAAATATAGTAAAAGGAGGAGTAAAATAAAAATATAGCATAATAAAAAATTAAATAAATAAAACAAATATGCGTGGTGCCTCATAAAATATAAACGATTATTTTAAAATAAATAAACACAATAAATGAAATTTGGATTAAAGCATTTAAATTTAAAATATGTAATATTTTATTTATTTTCTTTTTATTGTAAATTGCAGGCGTCGCAATAAAATCTGATAATAATTAAAATAAAATTTTATTTATGAAGCATATGTGGAAAAAATCCCATAAAACAATGTAATTAAAAGAATTTACGACAAACGGACAAACGAGTTCACATACATACATATGTACATATACCTATTCATAATTGGAAAAAAGCAAAAAAGCAGTTTAGTAAAAAATATTTGCTTGATATTGACCTTTTTTCACTTGTTTGAATGCAATAAAATATGCATTTAAATATGCTAATACACGCGTATGCGTACTTCATATGTACACATGCACGGCCTATAAACAAATACCGCCGAATTTTGGGGCGAACGTGCAATAATTGCTAATTGATCGATTTGTAATGCATTGTAATCAACTTATGTGAAAACATACACGTATATACATACACATACTCGTATGTATGTGTGAGCACATGCATCTCAAATGACTGTTTTTCGTGCATTAACAGCAGCTGTTTCTCAATTGAATGCTCTAAGCGTGAGACATACTCGTATAGACAAAAAATCTCGCAAGCATACGCACGTGTATGAGTAGCACTAAAATTCAGTAAAAATGTATGTATATTTGTATAATTTGTAATATATAACTTTATCTATAACGAGAATAAAGTACAAAAAAATATATATGAATATACATATGTATGTCTGTATGTATTTATTTACCTCTGTCCAAGCAGAGAAAATTTAAATAACAATTAATTAAGTATTCAACGCATAGTGCACAGCGCCAGTGCCATCACACAAATTTCATGCACAAACATATATATGTACGTACATATATAGGCAAGTTTGTATCCATGCACTTGGTTGCTTCGGCACTCCGGTCACATTAAAAAGTCAATTCTTCATAAATGCTAATGAAAAGCTACTCTCCAGCATAGTTGGTAGCACTTTTCACTTAACAATCAAAACTACATAAGCTGACATACAAATACATGCATATGTGTGTAGGTATGTATACATGTATGAAAAAAATTCAAGAGAAGAAAATGAGGTTGGGCCTTACTAGGCCGGCCTGTCTAACACTTGTTTATGCATTAAAGTTCCATCAAAGAAAAAAAACATTAATTCTTAATTCATATATGTCCATAAATACTATATACATATGTATGTACATACATTCATCAGTACCAACATATGCACATATATGGTACCGTAGTCTGAAGTAATGAGGAAATTTATAGGCTTTATAAATATAGTTTGGCAATAAAAAGAAATAAAATGTTGTAAAAATGGCATCAAGTGTGACTTTTGGGTTCAAATTTATTAAGGAAAGTTAAATGAAATTTTTGATAAATGAGCCAATGTTATGAGGCACGTATTTAAATGCTTGTACATACGTATGTACATATGTACTTGAGAAGCTGATAGTCTGATATTAGGTTTTAAGAACATTTGTTCTAAATATGCATAATAATTCTACGTAAAATGGATGTATAGAGTTGTAATTGTTTTCTTTTTTTTCAAATTGCCTTGGCATAATTTCATTTAAATATCTTGTTCGTATGCAGCGTAAATAATGAAATTTTTAGATCCAAAAAAAAAACTTCATACATGCATACATAGTTAAATAATATTTGTAACCGATCAAAATAACTCTCATTTTTTTAACTTTAATGGGTCTAGAAAGTGTGGTACTGGGTGTCACATGAGATCAAATTAGAAAAAAAAACGAGTAAAGAGTCTTCATATTATAGAAGATGCCTTTCCAGTCCAGGATGCCCAGGCCTTTAACATTCCACAAAAAACAGTTTGGAACCACTTGAAAAAGGCTGGACACACAAAGAAGCTCGATGTATGAGTGCCACATGAGTTAACGAGAAAAATAATTATGGACCGAATTCCCAAATACGAAACGCTACTGAATCGTAACAAAATCGACTCATTTCCAAAGCGAGTCACCACTAGTGATTAAAAGTGGATCCCTTACAGCAAAATCAACACAAAAAAACGGTTGTAGTCCAAGCCAGGATTGACGACCGGTAATGTCTTGTTGTGTCTTTGGTGGGATTGACGAAGAATCATCCACTATGAGCTGCTCCCCTACGCCCAAACTCTTAAGTCGGACCTGTACTGTCAGCAACAGCAGAAGAACTGTGTTTCATTAGGGCAACGCCAGACCACACATATCGTTAGTAAATCGCCACAAGCTACGAGAGTTTGGCTGAAAGGTTCTTAGGTATCTATACCTATTATAATCCGATTCTTGCATCAAGTGATTATCCTCTGCTCATGTCTATGGCGAATGATTTTGGCTGGTGAAGAAATGGCCTCAAGAGAAGCCGGTGAAAATCGATTACCCCAATTTTTTGCAAATGGCGGATAAGAGTTTCTATGAGGGAACGCATAGTGACGTTATCTTCAAAATGGCAAAAAATTATCGGACAAAATGGTACATAATTTATATAATTCTAACTATGGCAAAATAAAATTTAATAAAAAAGTAATGGATTACTTCTTACTAGTCCAATATAACGTAGTTTATGGCGCGTTTACTAAAAAAGCGAAAACAAATCGATAAACAGCAGCTCGACAAAATCACCTTACTTTTTGGACATACCTCGTATGTGTTGATTTCACCACACTTTCGATCTCCAACTAACTTCAATAATCAGAAATTGTTAGAAATTCCATTTTTGCGAATTTTTTTGTAGTTATTAATTTTAATCAATGTAAAAATCAAAAGTTACAAAATTATGAAATATTTTTCATTTGTTTCTTGACAGACTTTAATGAATCAATTTTATTTTGCTAAAAATACATACGTGTATAATATACATATTTATTTTGCTTTGATTTGCTGTTTCTCTATTGTTCTTTAGTGTAATTTAATGAGTGGAACACTTGGTTTTAAAACTTGTGCTATTTATATTGGAAATAAATACAAACATATTGAAATATTAAATCAAATAAAGAACGCAAAGTGAAATTTTTGCACGTAAAAATGAATTTAAAATTATGCAAATTAAATGCGTATAAGGCAAGCCTGTTTCAATTTTTCGGAGAGAAAAAATAGGAATAAAAATATTTATATATGTTTGCATATGTAAATATTTATAAACACTTGCATATAAATGTACATATATGTACATACATACCTATAATAATGTGTTTACGAAAATGCTCTTATCATTCATATTTGCTTTTGCGAGCTAATTTTTGTATTAATTATAAGTTTAATATTATTTTACAAGCATTAAATGATTTGAAGTTTACTCATGACTCTTTATACACGTGTATATAGTTCATTCATACAATATTAACTGCGAACAATGTAAAAATACATGTGCATATTTAAACATACAATATAAATATATTTACGTTTTGATATTTATACAAATATTTTTGACATTTTTATACCATGAGACTATATATTTATCCTCTACACTCAGCTTAAGCTTTAAATTTCCCACAAAAATAATCGAAGTTGATGAATTGTGTCATCGATTGTTCCCTAAAACGGCACGCACAAGGAAAAAAATTGGCAAAAGTGCAATTGCAATTTCCGTTAAAACATTAATTATGATCTTTAAATAATATTTTCGGTTACTCATTGCAGTAAAAAGTCAACGCAGATAGTGTAATGACTGCCATTAATGCTACGAAAGCCATATGTCATGCAAAATATAAAAACAAATTAATCATATTTGAGAGAAATATTGCAAACAAACACAAATTCATATTACTATATTGCTAGCAAATCATTGCTCATAATGGAAATAGTAGAAGACACCTTGCAACTTCAGTGAAAAATAAATAGGTATGTAAAAAAATAGAGAAAAAAATATATATTTTCATACATACATATATTTTTTTTATTTTTATCGTAGACAATAGCTGTTTGCTGGCACATTGATGAAAATGATTTAGCAAAAATCACTTGGGTAAGACAAACAGTTGAACTCGAAGAGAATTCGATAGAGTAAAAAAAAGTAGTAGAAAAGACAAGTAAGACAAACAGGTGAAGTCGTCAGCACACAAGTGCAACAGCAGCACTATGAGATAGCGCAGGTACATATATTCCTAACGTATATGTATGTACGTCCGTCCATAAGCGTTAGTAAGCAGTTTGAAGAATATTGCTGGTTAAAGTGATTCTATTTCTTTGATTTGCTGTACATTCGTCTTTTAATTTTTTCATAAAAAACCCATCTTTTATTGTTTGTAGCTTGCAGACACAGCATTTCATGAAGCTGTGTACCTACATACCTTGCTATGTACGTTTGTTCTTCTCTCTTCCTTTACAAATATTATATGCCAAGTAAAGAAGATAAACATGCATTGTTCAGATCTTTGTGTATGCAAGTGAGTGTGTATATATGTACATATGTTTAGTAAAATATGTATTGGTGCTGGTAAGCGAGTAAAAATAACTTTGGAATCTGTATGCTTAAGCATTGAAGACTCTACAAACAATAATTTTTACTCCTATGTACATACCTACATATCATATATACGATTGTTTTCTACCTGACAGCCTGTTAACCTGCCACATGCCACAAACACATACGCAATGAGTACAGTGCATCATCGACCGCCACTTTACCTGACGCGTTGATGAACATTTGCTTAATGATAAAAGGATAGGCAAAGGATGTGTGTTGCATGCGTGTAAAAGTATGTATGAATGTATGAGTATGTATGTATGTATGTATCTGTATACGCAGTAATATGCTTTCCTTTATACTGTGGCATCAAGAAACCAAAGCGTCCTGTACCAGCTCGGCAGGCAACGAGCATAAAAGATGTATGAAGAAAAAAGTAAGGTAAGATGGTGTTCGGTTGAAGCCCGGTTGTGTATCAGCCTCTAAACGTATTTTTATGCAACAGCTTCTCCATAGATTTGTGGTGTTTTTCTTAATTTTCGCTTCCAAAGACGGTATTCCAAGTAGCTGAGAAGAGGCAAGAAGTGTTTGAATTTATAAAAAATTGTTTCTGCAATTTTTATTAGATATTGCTTTTGTCGAGAGTTGTGGATTGAAGCTCACTCGTTCTTAAATCTGTCATAATTCAAATTTACTTCCTTAGTGAGTTCCCGGCCCTCAGCTGATTCATGCTCTTTGAGGCGCGACCGCAATTAGTAAAATTAATTTTCTATAGTTTTAGATGTTGGTCCGACCTTCAGAATGCCAGTACGCAAGGCTAACTACTCGGCTAATACAGCTGCTAAGTCTATTGGTTATTGACGTTAAAATACGTTGTATCGAAGTTGAAAGGTGGGCGATTTATCGAAGTTCGCAAGCAAAGTGTTTATGAGAAGTAGGCATAGTCTCGCCCATTTTTGAAAATCGTAAGACCTTTATAATATGTTTCTGCATGGTTCATGTGTCAAAATAGCGAAACCAGGCGGTTTTTGAAGTATATTTGTTGGATGTAGTCCTCTTACACTGTGGGAACAAGATGTCGCATTTGATTTCTCTGTATTCCTTTTTTATTTTTAAAGTGAAGCCGCCTTCCGACTTGTCTCTTTTGTCAAACCTGCAGTTCGAACTGAGTTGGATTTAAATTCATTATTTTCATTCAAATTCATTAATTTGTCCAAAACGCACCGATCTTGTGGTTAGCAGTGCATAGTAGTAGTAGTGGAAGTTCCTGGATTTAAGTCCTGGACAGATCAAGATATTTAATTATAGAAATTTAATTTAATAAATCAATTTTTCTAATTCCGGTCACCTCCCGACAAAGAATGTTAACTTCTCGGAGTGTATTTTTGGCACAAAAAAAGTTTATCATAAAAATCCATCACCCGTTCGGATTGAGGTCTCTCCATTTATTGGAAAACATCAAGTTGCACGCCACAAATTTGAAGACGGAACATGACCAAACATCTTTTCAGTGGTTATAAAGCGAGATTACGTACGTGTGTATGTATGCGAAGCTTGTACAGTTACAAGGATACTGTACTAAGCAACAAAACTGTAAAATTCTGCTGTATCGGGCTGCCGGGTATGAAAAACTTTGTTTTGAGAAATGAAGAATAATTTTTTATCATCCTCTTTCGTTGCAAGCCGAAAAAAAAATTTAAAATAAAAATAAAAATAAAATACCAAATCGAAATGTGAAAAAATTCATGAAAAATTAAGGTGAGGCAAGATGAAAAGCCGTTGCAAGAAGGCAACAACAGTAATAGCAGTCAGCAGCAGCCAACAGCATCAGCATGTTGAGAAAATGCATTCGTTTCGAAATCAGCCGTTTTATCGTTGAATAAGTATGCACATCCATACCTACATACATACTTACATAAGCAAGGTGTGCGCTGGTCTGTCAGCTGTGTATGCGCGCAGGTTTTTCGGGGGGAAAAGGAAATGTGGCAGGTTACCGACGAAAATGCGCATACAGAAAACAAACATAAAAGTGTAGGGATATTCGTATAAACACACAATAGCGCTATGTTATTGTTGATGTTGTTGTTGTTGTTGCAGTTGCACCAATCGTTGCAGCTTCAACAACATAACGTAGTACATTTGTGTGAGTTGATATTCTGCTACTTCTTCTACTTCTCTACACTTCATACACTTTTCTGTGGCCGTTGATTCTTTTTTGATGGGCACACGATGACTTGAATGCTTGACTGAATTTCAGTTGTAAGGCGTTGAAATGTTGTTTGGCTCTACGTCTCTTTAGCTTTGAATTTTTGTGTTGCTTTTTCCATTTTTATTCGTGTTTTTCTTTTTTTTTCTGTTTTTTTCTTTCGGGTGGAGTTAACGAATAATAAATGAGTTTACAATACCGCACCGCTTGCGGCCTCAACGCTGTTTTTTTTTTTAAATTTTTTTTCAATTTTTTTCCAATTTTTTCCACATTTTTTGTAATTTGCTTCGTCTGTTGTTGTTGTTTACGTTTGCAAAGCCAACAAGAGCTAGAATGAATTGCCGTAACACAGTAGCAAGTTACCTTTAATAAAAAAAAAGTAAAAATAAAACACTTTTTCAATTTTAGTTTTACGCCAACATTTCGATAGTTACGCTGCTGTTTAACTGGCCAAACTCAGCCAAGCCTGAAGAGCATTGGCATCGTCAACGACGGCAACGATCGTTAAGTACCTTTTCATATTGCTTTAAAAGTGATAAATGAACTTGCATTTTTCGTAGATTTAATTTCCAACATTTTCTGATACTGTATTTATTGCTAACACACGGCGTGAATTGTTGTTTGTTTGTTTGTATGTATGTATGTATGTATGTATGTACTATGTTACTCGTTGCTGATTTTAGGTGACACTTTCATGTTTTTTTATTCCTTTTATAAATTGATGACATTGTAGATTTTTCCATGGATTTTTCTATGGATATATTTTTGTTTATTTAAAAAGTGTTAATGTATTCTTTGTCAGGGGGGAATATTTGGTATGTTGACAAGGCAGTTAACACATACAAATATACATTTTTTTTGTTAGTGGTGTTCAGGTATAGAGCTCTGAGTGAAGTTTTTCGTGAAGGTTCGCGTACATATGTGGCCTTTTTTGTAGGTTTGTAGATCATTGGTTTACTGTTTGATACAACAAAGCTAGTATAATTGATTTATTTAGCTGCACTGATCAACCCAGTTTGAACTTGGTTTTAATTTTTTACCTTAAAAAATTTAAAAAATTATCCTTCGGTGCGTCGTAAGAAAATAATTTTAACAGTTCTTTTATAGTTTTTTAGTTTAATAATTTAGTTTTGTAATTTGTTTATTTTTTATTACGAATAATTAATATTTATTTGTAGCTTTGGACTTAAATTAACATCGTTATCAATTCGATAGTTCGGTTTTGCTTTATATATGGAATATACATACACCGGCACCGATCTTGGATCGATTTGCTTGAAATTTGGAACGTAGTAGAAAGCTCCTTGTCTAGACTATTAAAATTAAAAAAAAGTGAAGGTGGCAAATTTAAGTTTAATAAGGATTAAATCAACTTATAGAAAAATTATAAAATTTTCTTTCATAAATCTCCAAATGCAAATCGATGTAAAACCAATACCGTTTTCAGAACATTTTAATAAGCCTCCTTCTTCTGAGATACATGTATTAAAACCGTTAAAAATAAAAATGCCTTCCAGTTTTCTTCGTTTTAGTATCACCCCTACTGACTATTTGAGTTCGAGCTATATTACTCTTAGTACGGGCATTCGAAAGTTGAAGTGAGAAAAAGAGATAGATAAGTGACATTTTTGGTGGAAGTACAAACATGTTTTTAGTAAGAAAATCTAGCGAGTAGCAAACTGAGTTGGTTTTACAAAAAAAAAAAAAAAAAAAAAAAAAAAAAAAAAAAAAAAAAAAAAACTCGGTCTCTTTTTCTTACCGTCGTTAGTAGTGACGGAGCCGAAAGATATGGGAATCAGTTTTGTTCATTAATTGCAACTGTTGAAAAATAGGCGTTTTTAAGCAATTAATATCTGTGCACGTGGTAAACTTGAAGAGTGAAGAAGAGAGTTTAACAAATGTTTGTGATACTATAAAAGCTTGAACCAGCTCAAGCATTGGTTTTTAAGTACAGCTATTGCTCTATATTCATACATTCACCAGTATATATTTGAGAACTTTAGGATAAAATACTGTTTAAAAAACCTGAATATCAATTCGGATACTCTAGATCCAGAAATGCTGGGAAGGTTGGGCACAGTGCAGCGGGTAGTTTGCAAAACTCCTGCTGCGAAGAGAACAGCAACCGAACCTAATTAGGTCTGTTATTCAGAAGGCTAGTGTCGAGTTCTGAACCGAGGAACATTCAAAATGATAAGAAATTCATTTTTTCCAAATGCAGTCGTCCCTCGGCAGGGAATTTCAAGCCCTCCGAGTGTATTTCTTGCACTCCAAATAAAAGCTTCTTATACAAAGCCATCGGTTCTTCAGAGGCGGCTTAAAATAAGTTGATGTTGCCTTCATTTTTTGGAAAAACATCAACGGGCACTGCATAAATTTTGACGAGGACCTCGGCCGAAAATCTGTTCAGGGCCTACAAAGTGCCTAATATATGCATATGTATATGATTCCGCTCTAGACTATACGAACATGAAAAAAAGATTCGGTGGTGATTGGTGATTTCAGCTCTGTAGCAGATAAGTTTGGAATAAGAACTATAAAATGGCTCTTTACAGAAAATAGTTTGCTGACAGAAAGCAACTTACAGAGCTATTTATGGGGTTCTAATATTATTTTATTTTATGTTATGAAAACTTTTTCATGACCTTATACAAATTATCCGTATATAGATATGTATGTACATATGTATATTTATGAAAATGAGAGAGATTGGAACCAAGTTCAAAATTCATTTACCGGCCATATGTCGCGGAATATTTCATGAATTTTTGTACAAACATACATATCTACGCACAATGATTAGAAACCACGCCACGCAAAAGTTTCCCCAAAAAGCCTACAACAATTTGTTGCTCAATCGTTACAAGCAACACCACGCCATAACAATGACCCCACCAACCATTGAGATAACTCAATCCAGAATGAGGAAAAAGCCTTAGTACGCCTTGCCTCGTAATTGTATCACCAGTGTAGTGCAACCCTCGTCCGGCTAACTTATCTAACAACATTGGCAGGGCCAATGTCAATGCCAGCGTCACAAATATACTATGTGGTGTTAAAATTGTCATAGCGGTAACACACGTGACAGCTGCAAATCGATGAGTGAGAGATTTTTATTTTTATTTTTTTTTTAGAATTTCATTAGGGCGCCATTTTGCGTCCAAAACGCAAGAAAGCGGAAAAGCGTTGGATTGACAAGCACATAACGGTGAAACAACAATGTTGCTTATAATAATAACAACAACAACAACAACAATGACCGGCAAAATTCCACCAATCAAACGCTGAGCGGAAGGCAGCTACAATTTGTTTGTGTCCTTCCGCCCAACTGCCTTCACGCCTCTCTGACGTGCTAATATATTTATTTCCCTGCTTGCTTGCCTTTGCATGTAAATACATAAGAATGTACGTGTATGTATGTACATAGGTATGTACATAAGTATGGAAAGCGGTGGCGACAGAAAGGGAGCGCATGTGAGAAGAAGGGTTTTCCATGCGTATGCGTGTGCAACGGTGTCTGAATAAAAATATCTTCTCGTGGCAGTTGTGAGTTTATAATTTTGATGTTTCCGTGCTTGTTTCCTGTTTGCCTGGCGGCCATGTTTAGCTTTCTTTTCAATTTCCTGCAATTTTGCACGCTTCTTTACCTTTTGCACAAATCAAAAGTCAAATGCCAGCAGAATATTTACAAGTAAAGCAAAGTATAATCTGCCAACATTTAAAAGCTTGTCATATATATATGTATGCATATGAGTACTAAATAAACTACAGACCAAAGGAGAAGAACAGGATAAATGTGGGGAATAAGTAATCTACAGGAAGGAAGAAATGAGATGTAATGAGTGAGAAGTGCCGTTAGGATATGTGCAGAAAGAGCGAATAAGGAGAGAAAATGGCATTAAAAAGATCTAAGAAATTTTAAATTATTTTTCTGATTATATTAAACATTAAAGTTTATTTCTAAGAATTTAATTGTTAAATATACTGAGTTTAATATTAATAATAATAATAATAATAATAATAATAATAATAATAATAATAATAATAATAATAATAATAATAATAATAATAATAATAATAATAATAATAATAATAATAATAATAATAATAATAATAATAATAATAACAATAATAATAATAATAATAACAATAATAATAATAATAATAAAAGCTTTTATGGGACTTTTGTTCGAACTAGAGTCTTTTCTTTGGTAGAATTAAATTCTTTTACTAAATAATAGAGTTTTTTTTATTAATTTTATATGCAAACGCTTTGTAACCGCTGAAACGATTTTCACCCGAGCTCTTCCCTCGATTTACGCTAAGCGTATACTAAGCCGGCTCTGCACGGCATTCCCTGCCGATGGGCGATAGGAAAATTGATTGTCTATAATTTTGGATGTTGGTCGAACCAGGACTCGAAGCCTATCCTTCAGAAAGGCAATGCAATCACTCGGCTATTGTGGCATCCATTTGAATAGTCATACATATCACAGAAGCATACTATGAATGGCTATAGCAGAGAGAGAAAGAGAGAGAGCAATACGAAGTTGTCAATTCAGGGACCAGTATCTACCTCAATAATATTTTCAGCAGATTCTACTTTGGACTTAGTAGGTAATTGAAAGGTTAAGTCCCCTCTTCACGAAAAAGAGCAAGCTATACAGCTTATCATACCCATCTAACATATAATATAAAGTAGAGTATCTAATGAGTCTACATAGGAATTTTTCGAGAAAAGGTTTCTAAAAAATATTTATCAACCTTTGAGTATAAGCGAAGGCGTAAACCGTAGACGAAGGAACCAGAAGCTGTTTCAAATATACAACGCAATCAACATAGTTCTTCAAATTACGAAATAGCGGCTGCGCTGGTTGAATTCTGTCATCCGGATGGCTGAAAACAATACAATTTAAAGTATCCGATTCTGTATTGGTGCGCCGGTGAATGCCGGGAACGGGAAATATCTCCACTTTGTTGAAAAGATCAGGTGGAGAAAGAACAGTCAAATCACAGTCAAGAATAGGAAGATCACATACCGCTTTAAAAAAAAAACTCTTCTAAAAACGTTCTTCAGATGATTTCTACTTCGCTCCGAATGGCTCTTTCGAGGTGTCGCCCTGAGAGCCTTTCTGCTGCAGTAATTATGAAACTTTTGAAATGCTCGGCATTTTATTAGCTAGAAAACAAGCCCAGCAAGAACTTATTTAATTCAAAGTTAACTTTTACAATGCTCCCTTCCGTCTCTGGCGAAAACCCAACACGAGCATAATGTCACGAAAGCAACTACAGTGGAACGGGTAGCAGTTACTAATGATAATTGCGACGCATTGCATTTTATTTTGTTGCACGTTGCAAGTCTCGCGCCATAGTCGTAAGTGCAATCACAATACGCTCTCTACGCAAGTGAAGGCAAACGTGGACCGACGGTTTGTTTATAACAGAGTGGGTTGTTGACGAGGAGACGCTAACAAATGTGTGACTCATCATATTTTTAGCATACAATTTAAGCATTTACATATGTATGCTACATACATACATGCAAGTTGCATCTATAAACACGCGTCAAGTTGCTTAGGCATGCATGTTACGGCCGCCGCCGCCGCTTTGTAATGTTACTCACGTCATTTTGTTGTTACGAGCATTTCACTACCGCCCGTTGCGGCGCTGGCGGTTGTTCCGCCTAATGATATACTGTTGTACTGTTGTATTGTGTATGTATGTTATGGTCGGGCAACACCCTCTCTTGTCTCAAGACATGCCAAGCCCTTAACGAAGTAAAAACGATGAAGAAGAACAAGTTTGCTTTTGCCTTAGTTTAGTTAGTTATGCGCGCACTCGGGTACCGGAACGTGGTATTCAAGTATACCTGTGGGCTGTGACAGGAGTGAAACGTTTG
Organism: Ceratitis rosa; assembly: GCA_037013455.1. Classification (NCBI taxonomy): domain Eukaryota; kingdom Metazoa; phylum Arthropoda; class Insecta; order Diptera; family Tephritidae; genus Ceratitis; species Ceratitis rosa. Next base: position 3,311,907 of record JAWMAG010000029.1, read on the forward strand.
CTTGGTGCTTCGTCATGCCGAAGGAAGTTTACACGACATAATTTTTTATATGCTGTTATTTTTGCTCTTGTTGTTGTTTCTTATGTCTTCCACATTTGCAAATCCAATTAAAAATTCTCGCAATTCCGCATTTGTACTTGGTTGTAGTGTGTGTGTGGTTGTTGGTTAACGGCTGATGGTTGGCTCTTGGCTCTTGGCAGTTAGCGGTTGCCGGTTACACTTAACGTGATTTTCGACCTGAAAGAATTTTCACTTTTTAGCCTTGTACCCCTTGCGGCCGACGCCTCTACATTTTGAGGGTTAAAGATGATGATGTGGTTGGCCGCTTTACGCACTGTGGGTACGATTTTCATACTTTCGCATGTTTTAATTGATTTTTTTTTTACTTTTTCACTTTTGCTTCTTATGCTTGGCTGCACCAGCCCGCCGGGGTTCACAGGCGGCAATTGGAGGTTGGAGAGTATTTTTCCACCTTTAGCGGTGGTATAGAGCTTTTGGCAATATACTTATAAATATAATTACATATATTTCCATATGCATATGTATGTATGTACATTTGTACATACACACATGTATGCATATGCATGAGTATCGTTTATGGGGTAAACCTTGATCTCATTCTGCATTGCTTTAGCGTACATTTGCATTTCGTTTTTAAGTGCAATAGCAATTTTTTTGCTGTTTGTTGTTGTAAATTGCATACTTATGCACATTTTTGTCGCCATCGTTAACGCCACCCCGCCAGCAATCCCGTTGCAGTCAACAACAACATCGTTATTGTTATACTTATTACCGCGGCCGCTGCTGTTATTGTTGTTGTTGTTGGCTGTTCTCTTGTTGCTGCAGCCGCATATCGAGCATATAACAAGCACTTGAGACATGTGAATGCACCCACTTTGATTTTGTGCACTTCTAAGTGACAGCAGCACAACGCGGCGGAAAGTGATGCAAGCTGCGGTGGTGGCTTGTTGGTGTTTCCATGCCAAACTTTTTTTTTACATGCCAAACATTTTTTTCCATTGCTTGCCACAGCCATAACCCTAAAATTTTCAGCCACCCACTCGAAGCTATATGTCGCGCCGACACATAATGACGCATTGCTTTCAAGAGAAAAAAAAGAATAAAAATGAAAAAAATTTCTATACATACATTCTTCTCCTTGGCTTTGGCATTGGCACGGCTTGCTCTGGCCATGACACTCATGCTCAATTCCGATTCACATTTGCAATTGTTCGTTTTTTGTATACCTTTGGAAGCCCACTTAGTACATCTGTATGTACGAGTATGCATGTGAGTTGCTTTAAAAATATTTTCACATTTTTAGTTAAGTGTTGTTTCCTTGTTCTTTTTCGACTTTTTGTTACTTAATGCACGTAAATTGCTCTGAATGCCATTGTAAATTAATTAAATAATTTTACTCTTATCCGTGATCACGTCGATGATCGATGCTGTCGCAGCTAGTCGCAAGTTGGCGGTTATTGTTATTGACATTATTTAATTGAGATTTTCTTGAGACATTTTTGCAATCACTATGTGTTTTCTATCTCTATTATAAAAGTATAAATATGTACATATGTACGAGTATGTGTAATGAACTATGCTACTCTGTTTGTACATTTTGTGAATACACCCACTTGTGCTCTCGCAATTGTAAGCACTTGAAAATTCCATTTGTGCTTGAATGCTATATTTTTTATTGTAAATAACAAAAATTGTATGATGAAAGTCGTCAATTCGGAGAAAATTATGAATAAACCAATTTCAAATAAGAAGCTCAAAATGAGTTTCCAAAAACATTTCTGATTGAAAGATAACGACATACTGATATCTGAGGATTTGTTTCGGGCTAAAATTATTTTTTATAAACTTACATATAAATTATAATACAATATATACTTTTTTTTTCTAGTCAACTTGCACTGCGACTCTCTGAAAGCACAGCTAGGTATAAGATAACTGTGTGATTTCATTTCAAGCTCATTTCTTTTCGCCAACGAAACTATTGTTTTTTGCCAAGGTCGAAACAAAAGCTCAGCTGTGCTCGTACCACAGTGGAAAAATAGAAAACTGCCTAACTGGCAATATTTCGATCGACTGCAATGAGAGCTACAGAGCGTTGAAGCGAAACGCACTTGCGGACCAAAAAGAAAAAACTCAAAATACAGAAGTAAATAGAACTTGAGAAGTTGACCCACAGGGGTAAGGCTCGAAAATTCTATCAAAAAGGGTTCAAGACCAAAACATTCTAATATAAGATCCAAAAAGTAGTGACTGATCAGATCAGATCATATTGAGTTTATGGAGTGAACACTTCACCGGCCTGCTGAATGGCAGTGAAAGTGCAACACCGCAAGTGGTGAATCCCAATTCCTAATCGATGACCTTGGAGCAAAGTTTCATTACCGGACTTTGATGAAATTCGAAAAGCAATCGTCAGCCTGAAGTACAACAAAGTAGCGAGTGTTGATGATTTACTTATTCAAAGTCGACAAATTGCATGCATTGCCTTCTTTGTCAAATGTAAGGATGCCATTCGGAAGACCAGGGTTCTACTTCTGGTTTGACCAATATCGAAAAGTTATAGAAAATTAATTTAAATTGGCAACCCCTCCGAGTGTATTTCTGACATGAAATACCTGCTCCTCATAAAAAACCATCAGCACAGCAAACATTGGAGGAGCAGCTCAGCCGTAATCGCTTCAGCAATTTCTCAAGAAATGGATCAGACAATTATCGAGAATTTTCTTGGGATACCGAAACTGCCTCTTCTCAATATCGTATATTAAGTTCTACTGGATCTATTCAGAGTTGCTTAAGAACTGGCAAACTATTGAAAAAACGGATCGACCAACCAAGTCTTCGTCGTTTTTAAAACAGAACTTGATAGCAGGAAACGAACCACTATTTCTAATTTTGGTATTCCTTCAAAATTTATACGGCTATGAAAATTGACGTGTAGGGAAGACCCTCTCCAATCAATGTTTAGAGAGGTTTCAGTGCTCATTGGTGTAATTAGAGCAAGAGACCTTCACCCTTGTAGGAATCAGGTGAAGGAGTAATAATATTAGATTGAAGCCATGAGGTAAAAGTGTAAATCATAGTACATTATATTTTCAGTCTTGTAATTTAACTTCTATAACTAAAATATTGGAAAAAATATTTTAAAAGATAATTGTTTTTCATTGTCAATTCTTGCTATTCAAATTTAGTTATTTTCACTCGTAATATGGTAAAAATATGTATATACATACTTTAGGTATGTAGGTAAATATGAGGAAACAATTAGTAAGTATACAAATATTTTATTTTTTTTTTAAATAAGCGAGTACATGCAGCCGTACAAATATTTAAAATACCATTTTTTTTTTGTTTAGAAAGTTTGGTTTTGTTATGCGTGGCAGTGAAATTGAGCCCAAACCACTGAACAAAAGCCTTAAATGTGAACTTCGTTCAGAAGAATAGATGAGCCTAAGAGAGCCATGAACGAAAAGAGAACATCCAGTTCGATCGAATGTCGAAGTTTTGCTCACTGCTTTCTTCAACCATTATGGATGGCATGGTGCTTCAGAATTTTTTAGTTTTGGTCAAAAGCAAAACAGTAATCAAGCCTCACATTAGATCGCTGCGAATTTTCTCTGTTCCCAACATTGAAAAGACTCATGAATGGATGGTGATTTGCGACACTTAAGTAGATAAAATCTGAATCGCTAAAAGAGCATGGGCATGCCAAAAAGTGCATTACATGTAAAAAGCTTAAAGGTAAGGTTAGTTTAGGTTATACTGACTGGCTATTACGCCTTATATAGGGCCAAGAGTCTTTTGCATTTCTAGATGAAGATTCAAGTTAATTCGAGATAAAGTAGTAGCGTTTTTTGTGAAGTTCAAATACATACAATTTGAATACTACTTCTGTTGCTTTGCACTGAGACACCTACGGATATTCTGTAGATAACCTATAGATATCTAAGATAAGTTCTAGATAAGGCCAAACGCAGGGGAGCTGCTCCAGCTTTTCACTCATGCCTTTCTCACCATACTCCCCACATACACGTATGTCACGGCTACTAATACCTATCATAAATGTATGTGAGGCCAATAGGTTGTGGCCTGTCATAAGGACAAAAACTGTCTTGCAGTGCTTTCGAGAATATTTATACTAATTTTGCATACACTTTTCTTTTTTGATATTTATTTTAAAATAAAGTATAATACATACGTGTATATATTAGGGTAAAAACTTGGGAGACTCTGGTAGCTTTTGAAAAAGTTATTGCATTTGAAGAAATATTAGAGAATTAAAACAAGAAAGAAGAGCTGTCTTCGGTCATGACGAAGTCTTCATACCTTTCATGACCATATCAAACGTATGGCCTCTCATTTTATGATTACATATTAATTTTTATATCTGAAAAAAAAAATGTTTTCGGTTATTTGTATGTATATATGGTATGTGCGTAGAAAGCAAAATTGTATGCTCTTAGTTACTTTTTTAACGGATTTTTGAGCTCGTTCAAATTGGTTTATGTGTGCACAATACCGCTCTTAGCTGATTTTTTGACGGATTTATGAACCAAATTTCTAATCAGAAAATTCGGGCCTATATGTAATACATATGTTATGGTGGTCTGATCAGGTCAGTTCTGAAAAATGATCGCTTAAATGTACCAGTACATCTGTGTACAAAGTTTGCTTGAAATTTCTCAAAACCTTGCGTATAAATAGACGAACCGGTGGGTAGACGGACAGACCGACATGGCTTAAACAATTCAACTTGTCATTCTGACCCGATCGTTATCGGTTTTGATGAATATATTTCTTCTCCTTCTGGTACTTACAAACTTTGAACCAAAGTTAAAATGTATAAAACCAGATGAAATTTAATTTTCTACTACGTCAAGCGAAAAATATGCATATCTGAATATCAAATAAATTCTAACGGTTAAAAATTATAATTCACATCTACTCGATTCTTACAATACCATACATATTTAGCATATTTGCATATATCTACAAAACCCTGATAATAATCCACACGGTTAAAATACCGAATATTTATCTATTGTGCAACACAATCGTGTTACCCCTAAAGCTATTTGTGGCGGTAAAAAAAAATTAAAAAAAAATAATACATACATACATATTGCATATAGTAAATATATAAATATTGCATATAGTAAATATGTATGTATGTATGTATATGCATGTGAAACTAACTGATCGAAGTTAACCAACAACTGCCGATTACAACAGCAATTAGGCTTAGTAAAGCGGCAAACTGTCAGGCGGTATCGTAATAAAGATTAAATAACATCCTAAATAAATATTTGCAATAGCCGAAGCGCAAACACGAAAATAAATTATGCTTGTAGTCTATCTACGCGACCGAGTACGGCGGAAGAAATGCATCGAAACCAGTTTTTTGAGCGAAAGGTGCGGCGCAAAGTAAAACAAATTGTATGTTATATAGTGAAACTACATACATACGTATGAATACATACATACATATGAATACATATATATATGAAATTGCTAGGCGCGCGATAATTTATGAGGGGTACGCAATATGTTTGCGATGAAAGCAAGGCAAAAAAAAACTAGAAAGTGGGAAAATATAAGCAAGGTATGTTGAAAGTAAACAAAGGTATTGAAAATCACAAAAATTCGGGTAAAAAAAATTGAAAATAAAATAATTGGGAACTTCAAATAGTATGTAAAAATAGTAAGAACAGAAAAAAAGAAATAGCGTGTGAGTATGCGCAAATAAGTAAATAAAGCAAACGCGGCTGTAACATTTCATTTAAAAATTCTAGAAAAAAAATCACATGTAATTGCTTCACGCATACGATTATGTATGTGATTGTACATTTTCACATGTAATTAAAAAAACATATATACATATAATAATAATTATAACAAAAGCAGCCCTCACAAGTGCACTACTAGCAAATTTCGTTTGTTTTCTTTTTCGTCAAACAACAATTACGAAAATAATATTCTTTTTTTTTTGAATGCAAAATACTTGTAAAAGTAAATTGTTACTTTAATTTCGCTGTAAAAATAATGTTACCAACGTTTGGCTGCACCTTTTGTACTTTGGCTTGTATGTCAGCGTATAAGTATTCAGTATATACGTAAGTATTTACAAAACACTTCCGCCACCATCGTGACCATCACCACCACCACCACTCGTACATACGACATAGTTTAGGTATTGCAATCAACCAACCGTCCAACCGTCCAACCGCCCAACCGACCGACCGCTAATGCTCAGGTCCTTCATACAAACCATCTTTGCAGCCGCACTAGTTAAACCTTAAAAGTACTCAGCGTTTGAGTACCAGCACTAAGGCGATGGGTAGGCTTTTGTTGTAATACGTGTATGTTGCTTGGTTATAGCCAACAAAACATACACACATTCAATCATATGTCTTAACATGCCCTACTGTACCGTATAGCCGCTTAAGCCGGCTTGCTTGCTTGCATCCTTTTTCAACTAGAAAACGTATTGAGCAAGTTGTGGGTACGGATGCGCAGATTATAATTAGAGCCCAGTTGCAGCAGCGGCATAGCCGCGTAGCAAACGAATTGTCTAGAACTAGCGTATGTATGTACATATACCTATATATATATGTATACTCGTATATACCTAAAGTATGTAAAGAAAAGCTTGATAAACCTGAAAAACAACCAGTCAGCTAGTTAACTACATGTGTTACAATAAATAGGTAGATGCGTTTGTGTACCATATATACATATGTAACTACTTAACTGGCTAGACAACCCATTGAGCCGGCCTAGTCCAGCTATACCATATACGTACATATGTATGTGTTGTTTAGGAACTTTAGCTGTCAATGCTGTTCAAGATTTCTGATCCCTCATATTCAAGTATACAACCATGTGTATGTGTGTGTGCGTGTGTGAATGTTTTTATGCATTAATAAAAAATACAAAATAGTTAAATAGTGTCTATCTTAAGCACTACTTATGTTTTCTTTAACTTCTTCATCTTTAGTGCATTTATTCTTTGTATCGACACTGTTGTTGTAAGAACTTTGACTTTACGAGTTGGCTCAAGGCACAGTGTGCTGATATGGCTATTTTAAGCGGAAAACATATTGACTACTTAACAGATACTTTAAAATATATGTATGTACATATCTAGCGCTTAATAACTGTAAGAAACCGCCGGACCCAAGAGTCGAAAATTTCAGTTTCAAACAGGCGTCTCGTTCTGGTCGGTCAGTCTCTCAAAGTTTGGAATCATTTAAAAGAGGCTGTCTAATCAAAGAAGCTCGATGTTTGGGTGCCACATGAATAATGGCAAAAATGGAATTTGATTGATCCCATTATATTGGTATACGACAATATCTATTAATTTCTGAGCCTACTCATCACGGATAATGAAAAAAGGTTTAGGCACGAGAATACAAAACAAAACATTATGGTCGAAGGACGGTGATACGGAGTGTACGCTGTGATTAAAAGAGAATTGATTGTCCATTGCGAGCTGCTATAACCTGTTAGAATGGTAAATTTCAAGCTCTACATTCTACAATGAACCAGCTTACAATGAACTCTTCAAAAAAAAAAGTCCAGAATTAGTGTATAGAAAAGATATTGTGTTTCATCATAACAATGCCAGATCACATATACCAGCTTGGTTGAGATGTTTTGATGAATTTAGCATATAGCCCACACCTATCACCATCTGATTGCCATTTGCTTCAATCACTGCAAAACTTCCTTCATGGTAAAAAATTAACCGACCGAAGAGCCGCTGAAAATCGTTTCAAGCTCTTCGGCAATAAACGTCAGAGGTCCTACACCGATGGAGTTATGAAGCTACCAAAAAAAAAATGACAAAAGCTCATAGATAGTGATGGTTAATATGTACTTGACGGAAATTTATTTGCAATAAAGAAAAATTTTGTACAAAAATAAACAAAATGACCGTGTAGACTTTTTAAATACCAATATTTTTAACCAAAAAAAATTTATTGAAGGAGTAATAAATATTATAGAATAAAAAACAAAGAAATATTATTGTATAAAATGTTAAAAAAAATATGAAAAAAAATATGAAAAAAATAAAATTTTCGTCCAAAAATAATTTGATTTGGAAATAACAATTTTTTGCCTTTCGTGTGCATTAACTTTGGTCCGATTGATATGTAGGTAACATAAGAAGAAAAGATAGAACCACTAAAATTTATATCGATCTGGTCAGAATGACGATTTAAGGTAATGAGGGCATGTCCGTCTGACCGTCTGTTTGTATGCAAGCTAGTCCTACAGTTTCTGAGATATTTCAACCAAACTAGCTCCACAGATGCACTGGCATATTTAAATGATCATTTGTGGATCATAAATTTGTCAAAAAAGCATCTAAGATCGTAAAATTTGGTATTCATTGGAATTACGTAGTGGTGCTGAAAATGATCGAAATCGTGGAGCTTTAACATACAACTCCCATACACCGATTCCTTCAGATAAGGGGCTTTGGTCAAAATTCCATCAAAAAAGCATTTGAGAGTATGAATTTATAGAATACTATAAATTTGATATGGTCATTAAAGATATAAGACTACGGCATGACCGCAGACAGCTCTTTTTTTTATTTTATTTTTTATTGGAAAAGTATAAGCGGATAATAACGGTCAAATTTGATTTACATTTTTTTTTTTGATAATTAAACCATTAAGACTTTATTTCTGAACCATGTCTATATTTAAGTATGTAAGTATATATGAATATACAAATATTTTTAATTTTATACATACAAAGCAAATTTCCATAGAAGAAATTCAGTAGTTTTTCGTTTATTTGGTGCATCTCATAATCTTATATAACAACTCCCACAAATATCAACCAATCAATTTTAATTAACGCCATGTATGTATGTATGCAATGCTTACTGTCAAATCCCAATTTCGACTTGGATGTTTATTAATGCATTAGAAAAATAATATTTATTGAATGCCCAAAATGCCAGCATACAGTTCATGAGAAAATGTCATTATCCTACTGATTGTTTTCTAACATTTTAATTAAAAATATCGGGGGATGTATGTAGACTTTTTTCCTTGACTGCATTTGCATTGCTTACATATATAAGTGACATGGACCCACCAATTATGAAACTCATATTTTTATTGATTTTAATATTCATTTGAAAAACAAAAAATAAGAATAAGCCACCCTCAAGATACTGTACTGCCGAGCCGCCGACTAGCAACAGCGACAAAGCAACAACAAGACGACGCGCCAATGTGCTTTACTGCTACGTTTTCTTAACAACTAAACAACACGGCATAAACTTTTCTACCATACTTGCGCGTTTATTTAGTTCTGTGGATAAATTACATACAGGCCTACACACACATAAACACAATTACTTGCATGGCACTGCATCGTACATCCATTTGTTGCACAAAGCACAAAGTCGAAAGTTAACGGCTAAGACGAACACAAACGAGTTGATACTCTACAACTCGTTTCTTTAGTAATTCTTAGTTGAACAATTCATATATACATACCTATATGTATATGTATATATATATATATGTATGCACTTTTTATTTTTATTTTATTTAACGTTTTATCGTTTGTTTCTACCGCTGAGTGGCTCTTCTCTTTTTAGGCGCACGCCATTGTTTGTGGGTATGTAGGCATATTCTCGTATACATATGTATATGTACGAGTATATATGGTAGAGAAGAGTGTTGCAGTTAAAGCTCCTTTAGACTCTTCATTTTTTTCAGACACTAGCTGGCTATGTGCTTAGGAGTTGTATTTACGTGTATGTTTCTTTGTATGTTTGTTCGAACATGTGAAGTTATCTACGGTTTGTTGCCTTTGCAATCGTTTGTTGTTTGTTGCTTAAACGTTTCGCCGTCATGTTGCCATCGCAACATGTCAACAAACAAGCTTCAATTTTCTTTGGACGTGCATTTACTTGCAATTTTCCGTATTTTCGTTTGCAAGTACGGGTAATGCGGGTTTTCACAAATTCTTTTCTCATTCCTCTATCTCCCCCCGCTAAATTGCCTTAAGTTAGTGCACAGTTACAATACATACATACACATGGCATATACACAGATATGCAATCCGCCGGCTACTGCTTTGCATTTTCTAGCCCTCACATTTTGCTTTTGTTAAGAAAGAAATAAAAGCAGCAAGAAACCGTCTTTCTGGTTATTAAAGTGCCACCTCCGTCTGAATTTGACTTTTTCTTTTTTAATGTTTACTTACATGGAAAAGTATTGAGGTGAGTGTGAGTGTCAGTGTGTGTGTGTGTCTATCATAAATATTTTGACGTGCCGTGCAAATGCTAAAGAACTAAAAATCATTTAAAAATATGCACAGAAATCTAGTTTACTTTCAATTATAGACTTTTCTGTTGTTATTTTTAGCCTTTGGCGCACTTATGCATGTAACACACTCACCCACAGACATACAAACATTGCAAATGCATACAATTCTTAATAAGCAATCAAGTGTAATCTAATTTGCCGACACAGTGTTTAAAAATAGTAAACACGCAGAAGGAAAACATTTTGTTTTTTCATTTTCTCCATTTTTAATTCAAAGCTCAAGTGCCTAATTTTGTATGCATGATTGAGCTTTTGAGTCTTGCTACACAAAAATAGCAAATTAACATTTTTTTCCATTTTGAATGAGCACAGAAGTGCATACAAACTAATTTTGTAGAATTTGTGTATAAAAATTTTATCGACAGCATAACTTATGTTGTGTGTGCACACATACATATGTATGTATGTATGTGTTTTCTTCTACAGTCAGTATGCAAATATGTTACCCATATTTATGTAAGTGGTGCCCGGCTACTTATTAACCCTTAGTGGCTGTTTTGTTTTCTTTTATAATGACAATTTGATAGCGCGCATGTTAACATTTAACCATTCATGTAATACAATTTCAATTCCCTCCTATTGCTTTTTGGCACTTAGAAAAATTGAGTTTTTGAAAATTTCTTTAACACTAATTAAGCGTTATGGAAATTCGAATGAAACTGCTCCCTGCTTGCATTGCTTTGATGTGTGAAGATTTTTGTTGCCAAATGAATATTGTTTTTAAAGTGTAAGTAGGTGATAAATGCTCATTAGACGCTCATAGCAGCAGGGATGAAAAGGAGAATATGCCATTTTATTTTATTTGCATATTTATTAGCACTTATTGCATACTGAGAGCCAAAATAAAACAAAATATTTATAATATAATAAAATAAAGCAAACTCAGGCAGTTGAAAATGTGAATAGCATTTAAGGACCTGATACTGTAACTCTCAATCATACAGAATTTTGGTTTCGTCGATTTCGTTACAATAATTTTTACGTAAAATAAGCTCCCCGATGTGGAATGCCAATTGTCGAAAATGTGGATAAAAGAAAGGAAATCGTTGAATCTGACTGTCATGAGAACACTGTTTCGATTGCCCAGGAACCACTTGAAAAAGGCTGGATACACAAATAAGCTCTGTATATAAGTGCCACATGAGTTAACAAGAAAAAACCTTTTGGACCGAGTTTCCATCTGCCAATTGCTATCGAATCGTAACAAAATCGACCCATTTCTGAAGCAGATGGTGTCTGGTGATGTAAAGGGGATCACTTAGAGCAACGGCAAATGAAAACGGTCGTAACCGAAGAGCAGTGAGCCGGCGCAAAACGGTTTCCAGCCGGGATTGACGGCCGGTAAGGTTTTGTTGTGTGATTGGTGGGATTGGCAAGGAATCATCCGCTATGACCCAAACTCTTGATTCAGAGGTGCACCATCAGCTATTGGATCGTCTGAAGTAAGCCAACAGAAGGGAAATTGTTTCATAAGGACAACGCCAGGCTCACATATCGATAGTAACTAGCCAGAAGCTCCGAGAGCTTGGTTAGAAGGTACTTATGAATTCACCTTATAGTAGATGTAAACCTCACCCCATGTTATTACCACTTGTTCCTGTCTAAAGCCAGGAGAGGCCAATAGGGACAAAAGTTTCTATGAGACATTACCTTCGAAATGGCAAAAAATGATCAAGCAAACCGGTGTATATATTCCATAAATCGGATAATTCTATTGTAACTAAATAATGGATTGCCTTTTTCCTAATATGATACTTCGGTCGAGAGTATTAAAGTTTGTACAGATGGTTCAAACTGAAGAGTAGAGTGAGAGGATGTGTTTTCTCAGTTAACCCTTCATTGGAACTCTGATTCAAGATACCAGGATCATTATCTCTGCTACCCAGAAAGTGTTAAGGGGTTATACACGTGTGATTAATCACTAGATTTAACATTACTTTAATGAAATCTGATTGGCTTTTTAATTTCAGATGATCCACTTCAGAGATAGAGTGGTCACCACAAGACGTCTTTTTTCAGAGGACCTCCTGGAGATCAGCTGTAGCTCTTCTCCAGAGAAATATTTTTACTAGTTATAAGGATTAAAATATTGTTGAATAATACCATAATAAGTATGTAAACTTTTTGAATCAATAAATCCTAAAGACTTCTCAAAAAAATTCTTAAAACTTCGCTTTTTTTGGGCCCAATAACTGTATATAACCCCTTAAACACTTTGAAATAGAATACTTAGGTAGAGACATATTCATTTTCCGTGAATGTTAGGTGGCAATAATAAAAACTCAGTGCTCGATCGCAACAAACTCTATAATCGTACTGAATTATCGCTAAGGAGATGGCTAAGCATAACATGATATCCCTCGTTTGCGTCTCACGCAGATATGCTAGAGTCAGATGATGCTGTAGGAGCTGTAAGAATGACGAGGAGAAGGAGACGATTTACCACGCCGATTTCTTTTGGTGCAACTCCGTTCTCCAGAAATTACTTCATAATTTTAATAAAAATGAGTTGAATCATACAGTATTTAAGAAACATTTAAAATATATATATATATATATATATATATATAATTGGCGCTTTGTAGCCGCTGAAGCGATTTTCGGACGAGATTCTCCTCCAATTTATACGTCTTGAAGTTTTCCCAACAAATGGAGGGACCTACAGTTTATACTAAGCCGCCTTCGAACGGCTGACGGTTTTTAATGAGGAGCTTTATTTCATGTCCGAAATACACTAGGAGTGGTTGACATTCCCTGCGGGGGCGACCGCTATTAGAAAATTTAGTCTTTTATTTAAAGTAATTTTCTATAACTTTTTCGATGTTAGTACGGCACCAGGATTGGAACCCGAGCCTTCCTAATGGCAGTACAGAATGCTAACCACTCGACTACCCGGAATATTAAAAGTATTGCCTACTTCTAGGCGTACAAACGAATTAGTTCGCTTAATTACATTAAAGGTATTTTAGTGGTTTTTGTATATTTTAGGATGTTTTGCTTACTAAAACTCGAACCCAGAAACCTACTCACTTGGCCGTAGGTATGATTTAATTGATTTTATTGTAATATTTTTGGCAAGTTAGTAATTATTCCTTAAAGGACTTCGCAAAGCGCAGACAACCAATATTGAACGTTACTTTTTAAATGAATACACCTTTTCAACTATAAACATACGTATTTATGTATATTTAAAAATATATAATTATATACTCATTTCATAGTAAACAATTTAATTACTTTTGCGCAGCTTTCAGCAGGAATCAAAAGCAGCCACAAAAAAGGTTACGCGCTGCGTTCACACACAGAGTTTAGGCAAAGAAAAAAGAAAAAAGAAAACACATACACTCAAAACCTGATAATGGAAAGTAATGTACAAAGATTTCATTTGTGATAAATAATAGTGAACCAAAGTTTCATTAAAACTACCCCAACATGCGGGCACTCCAGCTGGGCATACATACTTACATGTATTCATACGAATCTAGAATTAAATGAAATCTGCTATGCGTAAATATGTATACATACAAAAATACAGTGTTCTATACAATGATTTTGTATATTTGAAGAATACTCATTTTTATAAACATACTGTACATATATGTATATATATGTATGTATTGTATATTCGTATTAGGTACTCGAGCTGTGTAGACAAGTCCATAATGAGATTATCTGTGATCGAAAAATATCGCATGCTGTTCTCAAAGTATGGTATTACATTTATAGAAAATTACATTCATTTGACTTTGTAATAAAATCATAACGCCAAAAAAAGAAAAAAAAAAGAAAGGAACAACAAAAACCGAAATGTGATTATTCATTGAATTCAATGCAAGAGGATGATGCAAATGAGTGGATGGCAAAACGTACGGGTATGCGCTTCAAAGTCAATGCACTTCAAATTTCATTTTGTGATTTCAAAACTATTGAACAGGAGACGTTTGTATATACATAAATACATACATACATACATATGTGTGCACGTATGAGCAAAACTTTTTCATTACAAACGTATTTCTTCATATTACACTTTTTTACTATGCCTTATTTGTATGAGTTATTGCTGTTGTTGTTATTATTATTGTTGTTATTGTTATTGTCATTTATTTGTCAGCAGCCAGAAGCCAAAACATGCAATTTACTTGCGATATAAACAACAACAACAACAACAACAGTAGCAGCATTGTACTCAACTCCACACGATAGCTTAAGGACGTGTCATCGTGCAAACAAAGGCCTATCTTCCCTGCGCCCGTTGACATTGACACTATGGGAGGCCGAAAAACACAAACGAGTGTCAGCAGTCAGTATCACCTCTCTCTAATTCACACCGCGACATACGCAGTATGTACATACGTACTATGGCTGTATAGACGTTTATCCTTCGGCTGGTAGGGGAAGCAAACAACTATTTTACGTTACGCACATGCACCATAATGGCATACACGTATGTATGTATACATACTCGTATATGGAGAGTATTGTACCTTGTAATATGAAACCCTTGAGCATTGAGTATGCGATTGAAATTGCAACTGCCCGAGGTATCGTTTGCACCACATACAAAACACTCGAATTTACAAATAAACAATTGTAAAAGCAATACTAACACTCTACAACAAACACCACATCATAGTACACCCCACCGCATCGCCCTCACGATCAGCGCGCTTAAGCGAAGTGTCAAAATAATTTTCTACTGTTTCGTATTTGTTTTTGTTTTTGTTCTTGCTTTTTTTTTGGTGTTTGGCCTTTTTTACTTTATACCCTTTCACTACAAATACACACTGTGTTGTTGTTGTTGTTGTTGTTGTCGTTATTTAGTGCCTATTGCAATACGATTTGTGATTGTGATTTTGTTTTGGCGATTGTCACGTGGGAATACACTTATGTATGTATACGAGTATATGTATGTTTGTACAGTTGTATGTATTGCCGTGGGCATCAAATCCTTGTTTGTGACTGTTGTTCCAAAATAAAGTACTTTTAAGTATTGCATGTATGTAGTGACTCCTTCCCATTACATACATACTTACTCGGGTAACTATAGTTATACGTTAGTGTATGTGTTATTTTGGTGTTACGCCGATTTGTTGCTGTTAAATCCCTCGTCGGCCGTTTTAATATCTTGTAATGGATTTTTTTTCTTGTTTTTTTTTTTTTTTGCTTTTTGGGCACATTCATAAATGGGAAATTTAACGGTTCATATGGCATGTGAAATACTAAAGTACCACCGTGCAAATTGTATGAAAACAAACTTTGGAAATATAAAAGAAAATATGTATGTGTGTATGTACATATATATGTGTACACAAATAGCAACAACAAAAACTTAAAGCATAAAAAGCGAAAAATACAAAACAAAGAAACTGACAAACCATTGGAGGAAATGAACTACAGCGGATTTTCATGCGCCAGCTGCATTCAAGCACTCGCACATGCATAGGCACACACATACGTGTAGGTATGTATACACATACATACATATTGCACATGTAGTTTGCCTACTGCATATTTTGACATTTTGGCATTTCGGCGTTTCAAGTTGCCTTTTCAACACTGTTTTCTTTATGTCTTTTACACTTTTTTCTCATTTTTTCCGATTTTTTTGTTTTGTTTTTTGCACCGCTTTCTGTGACTGCAAAAATTCACCAATTACCTTGATGACTTTACATTTTTCATAGTGCAACAACAACAATCAGAAAAACAAAATACCCAATTGAAACAAAAACAATTGTTTGCAAATATACCTACAAAAAAAGGGTTGCTTGGCAATTGCATAATACGGGAATTTGAGAATACCATATGAGTACAAAGTGCGCACACTACTCTATTTATTGTATGCAAGTATGTATGTATGTGAAACAAATGAAAATAAAGCAATAAAGAAATATGTAAATAAAAAATGAAATTCTGTAAACATTCACAGCAATTCGTTTCCGCATAAATACAGCTATAAATAAAAGCGTTTCGATTTGCATGCCCCCCGTGTATGCTTGTGTGTGTGTGTGTAGTGCCTATTTATTTTTGGTCGCCCTACGCTGCCCTACGTGCTTCCATCACCGTTATTGCCAACTATCTACCATTGCACCTTTCCTTTCTCCATTGCATACATCAAAAATAATATATACCTACATACATACATATGTATGGTATGTACATGCTTATGTATCTGTGTGTGTGTTTGCGTGCGCATATATTTTACGCACAGAATCTTATTTATTTGCATATTAAGTATGAATGCACCAATGAATTTTCTGCATACACCAATTTTATCCTGCAGGACAGTTGAGTGCTTAAGGGCTCGATAACTACATACATAGTATCGTATAATTTCAGGTCGCACAGTGCAACGAGCTTGAAATTTGTTCATATCACAAACAATTGAAGCTACATACGTGTACATACCATATATACCTACATAATTAAGATAGGCTGCTGTGCTTTTACCAGAGTGTAGCTTAGACTTGGGAAATAATTGATAAAAATTAAGTTTCTTTTTGAGAAAGAAGAAAGAAAGAACCTGTACTCTCACAGGTAATCCGCAGTGAGCTTTATACGTTTTTATTTGCCATAGATATTGAGAACGGAGGTTCAAATGATAATACGTGTAGAGTCTTCGAGAGTCTGGTATACAAAAAAAAGTTTTCAATTTCATTCTCTCAAGTTCAAGTAAAATAGTACATTTTTCATATACAAATGTATGTCGAAGAAAAGAGAAATTTACGATCTCGTTCTGGTCGGCTAGTCAATAAAAAAGTGACTTGGTGGAGCAAGACCGGTATGCAAGTTCTGAGAAGATAGCGAGGCATTAGGCATCACTCACGTGACATTTTGGATTCATTTAAAAAAGAAGAAGTTTAATATGTGTGTGCCACATGAATTACGGCAAAAAAAAATTTGTTTGAACGAATTATCATCAATGAAACGCTTCCGAAGAGCGTCAAAATTTAATAATTTTCGAGACGACTCATCAAGGCTGGTGGAAAATGGAAAATACGAAAATATGAAATAAAAAAGACATGGTTCTAACCGATGACCTTCGATCAAACGATTAAACTACTTTAAAGTCTGACGCCAAATACCGTGTTGCTGTGTGTAGATTTTGATTGGAAGGAAATTAAGTTGAGTTGAGGAAATTATGAGTTGCTACAACCTTTTGAAGTGGTCAAGTCTGAGCTCTACAGTTAACAATTAGCCAACTTACAGCTCTTCAAAAGAGCTTCCAACCTTTATCAATAGAAAAGGTGCTTCATTATGACAACACCAGATTCATACATCTTTAATAAGCAGGTGAGATTTGGCCGAAAGAGTTTGGAAAGTTTTGCTCCACCCACCTGGCCGAACAAGCTCTTCTCTGATGGAATTATGAAGCTACCCGAAAAAGGGTAAAATATCATAGATAATAATGCTCAATATGTACTTGATTATTAAATTTATTTTAGCGAAAAAATTTTTTTGGTAGTTTTATATGTTGTGTCAAATTAAAAAGGTTCCATGAACCCCAAGACAACCCGAGAAGTTAGATTCCCCATATATTGTATCATTATCATTATCTTGACTTATTAAAAGGGCATTGAGTTTAGATTACTTTTAGTACTTCAAAGGAGCCCTGTTTTTTTTGGTAGCTTGCTAATGTCCGGTTCGTGGTCTGAATCTACTCCAGTCTCGTTACCAGAAACACTCACAAAGAGATACTCCTTGTTTAAAGCACACCGATTCTGCCGCACAAAGTTCAGTCGCATCTTTTTTTTGCCGAAGAAGTCGAAAAGTAGCTAAAGGTTTATTTGCTTATAGAGAAACAACGGTTACGATAGGCACATATAATATATAAGCTTCGAGTTCCCCATTCACTCTTTTCCACTTTATATAGTCTTAGAGTTCTGCTTGGATATCTGAGCTCAGAGGTGCTGACATTCACTACCGAGGGGCGGACGCAATTAAGATATTTTTTTTTATTTTTTAATTAACTTGTATATTGGTCGGAACAGAAATCGAATCCGAATGGTACTACGCACTGCTAACCACTCGGCTATTGCCGAAATAAATATCAATAGTTGTATGTTTAGTACAAAACTCAACTTCATCCACTCAGTGCAATAAGCTCTGAGATGAAAGTAAAGCAGGTCTTTTAAAAATTTATTTGTCTATCTATCTTGTATCAATGTGTAGATCTCAATTTCGTTTGAATTACTATCTCCACATGCAGGAAATAGCTTTAAATTTTCTCCTGCTTACACCACTGTACAACGTAAAAGCACATCGTAGTCAATCACCATTGACGCTCTTTGACCCAACAACGAGGCCAGCTACCAATATACACTTATGTACGTGTAGGTAGCTTAACGGTATTCATACTTTATCATACTGAAACGACCCATTTGTCGATGAAGTCAAAAATAAAAAAAGAACAAAAAACTACAAAAGACCCGCTGGATTTTTATAAGACACTTCATACTAAAGCGCCACAGTCCGCTTTGCCAACTGGACCTCCCCCTCACTCTCTCTCTCTCTCTCTCTTTCTCTCTCTTGCCTTTCATTGCATATTTCGTGCAACGCGGATTTCATATTTATATTACACAGCGTATTTGTACTCATGCAATTGTGTGCATGTACTCGTACGTATGTAGGTAGTCTTCATAATGCCGCGGCTTTGTGCTTGTTAGTTTTTCGCTTCCTACTCTCCAGGCTAGCATTATGGCGCACAGCGGTAAGTTACCTTTTTTGTACCTAATAATTTATACTTTGATTTTATTTTTTTTTCGTTATTTTTTTTTTGTACTCGCAGCGCCTCAATTACTATTTTTTACTTTTGTTTGCTTCCTGTATTGCTTTTCCTGCTTAACAAAACAGAAAAAATGTACATTATAAAGTGAGCTTGATCCGAAGAGCCTGAGCCTGAGCCCGGCTGCGGCAAACCGACCAACCGACATCTTTGTGATAAATTCGCTGCGCCTTTTTGCTCTGTCGTCGCCGTGTCGAGTTGCCATGTACGGATTTGTTGCTTTTTGTATGTATGTACATACATACCGATATTTTTGTTGTTGGACGTTTGGTTGCTTGGTTGGTTGTTTGTTTGCATTTGTTTACATTAGTTGCAAACTGTGTTTTTGTTCACTCCATTTTTTTTTTTGTATTTATTACTTTTTTTCTGTGGGTACCTTTTGTAGTTGTTGTTATTTTGGCTGAAGGCTTTCCAATTTGTACGTATGCACATATGTACATATCTAAATATTATATATGAGGTATGCATGTAACTATGTTTTTACATTTATGCTTTTGTGTTAGTTGACGGTTGCATTGCTTTTTTAAATGCACACGTGTGTATAAAGCGTATACACACATACATATGTGTGTGTTCGTATTCCACCGTCCAACCGCACATCTCAGTACCATTACACCCATTTTGCGCATGAGAACATTTTCAAGTTGCGGAAGCAATTGCGCGTGCTGAAGTTGTCGAATATTCCTTGACAAGCACGATTCATTCTCGCCCTCATGCTCGCCTTCGGTCTCGCCCCGTCCCAAGCGTACTCAAAGTAAAGCAGAGTAAATTTTGCAAAGTAACGAGTATGTATTTGCTTGAACCTGGCGTCTCGTTTCGAGTTGAGAACAAGCCAACAAGCGTTGACAATCACCACATCAACGTCAACGTCAACGTTTTTGTATTGTGGGTGACAAAGCGTAATGCAAGGCGCAAAGGGTTGCCCTTCACTGAAAAAACACACTTTTACACATTCCAGCAAACGCAGATATGCGTGAAAGAAATAAGGAAGACTGAAGTCGGATGGAGTTGAACGAAACACTAATGTAACTGATTACAAAAAAGTACTTTTCGTGGTTTCCAGAATCACACTTGCCAACAGGCGCTACTTTGTGTGCGGTGAGCAGTTGAAACGCATATCCAGCCCTCTTCCAATGAGTAAAGACCAAACTCTACATACGTTGCTCATCATTTTCGTAATACTTTATGGTCCGGCTTCTAGGTACGCAGTTTTAATCTCACAACTGTACGCAATTATACCATGCTCTTGTATCCACGTCACACACCCTGAAAATATTAGAAACCCCGTTTGGGAGATGCGGTAACCAACCTATGTGTAACCACAGCTAAACTGGAGGGAGTTTTAGTGGAGTCACTCCGACAAAGTCAGTTTAAATATTCAATGAAGCCTTATGGCAGCGACTGTTCATCAAAGGTGCGGCTGTGGGCCTGCGTCGATCTTGGAGCAAGCAGCTCGCTTTATAAATGTGTTGGGAATTTTTAAAATCTCATGCAACTCCACAGTTGGGTTTGGAACTTATCACTTAAAAAGCTTGCGCAATAAAAAGAAAGCAATGGTCTCGGGTATGTTCATATAGTCAAGAGAAATAAAATTCAAACAAATTGCCTAGGTAATCGCTGGATTTCACTGCAGCGAAAATAATATTAGGTGGATAGGAAGGACGCTGTCTCAAAGAAAGTGGTCTCTGGCTCTAGGCGTTGCTTCTCTGCAGCTAAAATAACAAACTTGTTTTAACCAATTTAAGATAGATTTAAGACGATTTTCTAAATATTTGATGTCGAACCCCGGTTCTGTTTATTTGCAAGGACTATCCGAGCTTGCATCGATTTAGCTCATCACTAAATGAAGTTTAATATACATATGTACTCTAGTATGTAATTATCTAACTCGATTATTCTATGCCATTACAGAAAATAGACCGTTAGTTGAACAAACCAAATATATTTTGTGTGCTACACTACAGACGCATATAAATAAATACATATGTATGCATCCAGATATTGCAACGCACGCGGCTGATCCAACAATCTCCCGCACAATACCCACAGACTGCTCCAACACCAACCAACCACCGCCCATTTTTCGTCTGTATGCACCCATTTCAAAAGAGATTTTGTCAAAGGACTTAAAAAGTGTGAAACGGCTTTGCGCAACCAGTCGCCGTATGAGATAAAGTTAAGCAAACTTTCAATGGATTTAGCAACAGTGAATGAATATGGCGGCAGCAGCCGTAGCAACAACAATAACAACAACAGCAACACAACAAACAGGCGCAGCCACAGCTCGTCCGTCCCAATAGAGTTTGTTGTCCGCCACACTTTTAATGGATTTCTTATTTCTTTTATTTCACATTTTATGCATATATCATATATGTACGTGTATATGTACCTCCGAGTAAGTATATAAATTTATGTTTGTATGTATGTATGTCTTTCTCACAAAATAAGTACTCCCCGTACGTCACTATAAATTCTCACTTTTAATCCCTGTTTAAACACGCCTTAACGTTCAGCAAATTCAAAAAACGTGTCAAAGCCATTTAGTCGTTGTTTCAAGTGGCCTTTTCTACTTTTTCAATTTATTTACTACTACAACCACTACCCAGGCAATCTCTTTATTGTATATCGAAGAGTTAAAAAGGTATTCATTCACTTGTAGACTCATTGAAATTGTAAATAATGCGGAGAGTGTTTGTTTGTTACCGTTCTCTCAATGTTAATCTATGGTTGGAGATATGTAAATTTTTGTAACGATAAATGTACTTGTAAAGTACCTACATAATTGTATATTTTAAAGTAACTGCATCGAAAAAAAGTCAATTTCATGAAGGTTAATATCTGCTTATGAAAAATTCAAGGGAAATGATATTTAAATATATAAACCATATTGAATTGGCTATTAATAATGCAGAGACCATGATCATAGGTGTCAAAAAATATTTAAATCAAATTCATATTTAATTAAAAGTTAACGACTGATAGTGACAGAGATTTAATATATGTATATATTTTGTAATTTTTAATTTGAAAAACTTTATTAATACGTTTTTGACAAATCGATTTTTACCTTCATTTTGTGTTATGCTACACTCTTTATCTATCTTTTAAGTTGATTATTATTTAGGGTTAAAAACCGCTTTGTTAGTTGCAACTTAACTAATATTTACGAGTATATTTTAACTTTTAATGTTTAATAAAAATATATTATGCATTGATTTTGGGCTCAAAATTTACTCGTTACTGCAAATTGGATAATAATAAATTAACGAAACAATTAACAATTGAGATCAGCAGGCATGCTGTGAGAAATACTATTTAGTGTACAGAAAATCAAAAAATAATGTTTATAAAGAAGGATATAAATACAAAAAACATTTCTAGGAAAATCTATCTCAAGCACTTAGTTATAAAAATAAACTAATTTAAAGATTACACTGGTCAGTAAAATTTAAACTTTTTTGTCATACTTATATAAAATTTTCAATATATTATAGAGCCACAATAGAATAATATATCAGTAAAAGAATAGAAAAATCTACACTTAAAAAATTTTTATTGCTTAACTAAGAATAAATACTGGGGATTTTCGTGAATATTTTGCTTTTAAATAGTAGGTTCCTTCTAATTTTGCTGTCATTTCCCTTCATACACCTTTCCATTAAGGAAATATCCTGATTCAGCCCCTCACATTATTCGTCACTCGCGGCTTTTATCCACTTCTTCAAATTTGTGGTTGATAGCTTTTTGAAATAGGGATAATTCCGTATTAGTTACCTACATCATATGACACTTCTCCTTAAATTTTAAACTACTAATATTATACTAACATTTTACAATTTTCCATTTTTTCAATTAAAATTTTGTGTTTAGTGTTTTAAATGACACACACTGGTACTTTTTTATATAAAATTTGATAACTTTAATTTTTTTATCATTTGTGCATTATTTTTTGTAAATATTAAAAATATGTTAACCTTAATGTCAAATTTTTGTTGCAAAATATTATATTATATAACTAAAATTGGTAACTTTTTCGAATATTGTATATTATTTTGGACTGCCATTGACTCCTTATCCATATACTCGTATGCACTTTATTAATTTATTCTACTTAAATATTATATTATTGAAGAATTATTTCACTAAACGATTTTTTATTGTATATCTTATTTTCATTTTCACTTAAAGATATTGTCATATTTAATATAAATTTTACACGAAAAATAAAATAAATTTCGTGCCACTATATTTCCAGAAGTAAGCTGCAAAGTATTTGAAAAATTCTTCGATTTTTGTTAAGTGCACTGTGCATCTGAGTTAAAGCTAACTTAAGGTTAGATCGAAATTGTTAGAATGGCTCTCAGCATGTTCAAATATTTTTTTTTTTAATGCTGCAAACACGATAATTTTGGAAATACTAATGGTTTTCCTTTTTTTTTAAATAATCGTAAAATTTTTTGTAGTGAACAAAGTAGAAAAAAGGTAGAATTTTCTCTACAAAATTTAAAATTTTTTCATAAATATTGAATTTCTCAGGTAACAGTAATCTGCTTTCTAACACGTGTTTGAAAACCGACATTTCAAGCAATACTTTTAGAAAAGACAGCCCTGTAAATCGTCAATTGTGTAAATAGTTAATTTCATTTCATAATGAAAGAAATTCCCGAGGAAATACGTTGTGTGATGCTTTTTTACTACAAAAAGGTAAAGGCGTTACAAAAACATACCAAAAAAATGGTGTGCTTTAGGGAAGAATGCTGCACGCTAGATTCAGGAGTGATTTCCTCGATACCGTTCCGCAAGTTTTGACGTCTAGGTCACTAAACGAGCCGAAGAAATTCTTCAACTAGTGGAGCAATAGCGGTATGCAAGCTCTTAGGAGATAGTGGAGGCATTGGCATGACTCACGTGACAGTTTGCAATCATTTAAATTGGTTGGCTATTCAAAGAATTGATCAGTAGAAAAAATGTTGTGCTTACTCATGGCAACTTATCTATGATGACCAGATAAAAAATTGATGGTGCTTAATTAGAAAATTCGAATGCATCCACCATTAGCGCGGACCCTTCCCTATGCGTCTACCATTTACATGGGTCTCTGCAAAACTCTCTTATGGTAAAATGAAAACCACTAAAATTCATTTGGATAAGTTCTCGCTGAAAAACCACTGTAGTTCTACACTGTTGGAATCAGGAAGCTACCCGAAAAAATTGCCAAAGGTCATTGATATTGACTTGATTACAATGAATTTTCAATAAAGAAAAATTATTTTCATAAATACGCAAGAATGCGCAAGATATTTTATAATCCAACATATTTGTATAAACTTAGTTAAGAAAAAGAAAAAAAATAGAAATAGAAAGAAAAAACTTTTCTACAAAGCGAAATTAAAAAAAATAAACTGATTTCAAACACACAAAATCTAATGGAAAAACCTTTTACCAATTCGTTAGCTTCATAAAATGTTCTTTTTATTCTTCCAAATAGAAATCCCCAGCAAAAAAAAAAAAAACAAAAAAAGTATTTGCCAAACTGACACTAAACACAGTAAGGCACAATGAGAATTCCTAAAATACCCATTCATTTTAATGTAATTATTTGTAAGTACGTGTATTTAAGGAGCATGACAAAAACCAGCTACGAAGTGTACTTCTACACTATTTATGAGTCTACAAATACAATGCATATGTATGTATATAGTGTATATGCGGATGTCCAAAACGACTCCGGGCTATTCACCTGCAGCAAACACCTGCTGCGTAAAATTGCAATTTCATATTATTTAAAATACAATTAGTGTTGTAAAGTGCTTGCCAAACTGCAACTAAATTCGTATACACATACATACATATACATACGTGTATGTATACATCTGTGTGACCTTTTAGAGAAGAATGGTCTGAGTGTAAGTAACAATTTGTATTTGTATTCATTTATTTGTTTATTTGTATTTTGCATCGTTCAATTCTAGAAAAGGTATAAATTCATAAAGCATGAGAAATTGCAATCCCAATCCCCGCGGAGTCATTTAAAAACAAACAAAACAATTCAAATTAAATGAAAACAAAAACTATTTATGTATGTTTGTGTGTTTGTATATCGCTAATTCACAATGTGAAATTTTACACTTGTTTTCTAGTAGATTTGGTGAAAAGTAGTAAATTTTAAAATTTTATAGAAGGAGGGAGGGAGAGTACATAGTAAGGACAGACAGGTAAAACACTAATGAAAATAAACACCTGAAACTACTTGCCCCCGTACACACACATCTGCTAGCAGGTATGCAGCGCTGTAAGTATGTATGTAGGTAAGTAATAGCCAAGCCAATGCTTAGACTTGGTCTTCACTGAAAGGGAGTGTACGGTGTAAAGCAACAGCCAAGAGATATTATAGGTATACGAGTACATACGTGTATGTATGTGTGTATGTATGCCTTCAGAGAGCAAACGAAGCGAGAACCTGTTTTGCGCACCTACAACTGAGAACAGTCATTGGTGGGCAATTGAATGCTAACGGCGTTAGTATGCTTGCTAAGTAACAGATTCACCGCTCGCTTGGGAATGCTTAGCGTATATTCATGTAAATGAAAGAGTATATATATATTGCATATACATATATATATATATATAAAAGAAAAACCAAATGTATATAAAAGTAATTTATATACATACATACATACATACATACATTTGGACAAAATTATTTTAGTGTAAATTAAATTAGATATATTTTTCTAATCTTCGCAATTATCTAACTACCTAACAAACATACACGTATGTACATAGGTACATATAATTTATATAATACGACTTGTGCAAAAGAAATTGCTAGATTAATAGAAGTTAAGTCGCAATTAATTTTCACTTTATTGCAACAACACACCCTCAGCGAGGAAAGTTGCTTAATTTGAAGAGGAGTGAAAACCTTTTAGGCTTATAAAAAAAGAAAATCGCATACAAATAAAATTCATACACATGTAAATACATACATATGCATATATGAGCACATTTATATTTTTTACTAAATATAAACTTGTATATACATACATACATACACGTATGTAGATATATTTTTTCGACACTTAATGGTCATAAACACGCGAAGCTAGCGAAAAAGTAGGACAATTCCACTGTGTTTTGCCAACTCCGAATAGGACACTGACCACAGCAGCATGCTTTTGCAGAGCGAACAAGCGAAAATAGTACAAAAAAAAAATAAAAAATTATAAAGCCAATGTTTCAAAAATGTCATTTTTGTTTTAATGTTATGCTTATGTATGTATGTACGTGTATGTAACTCATATGTATGCACGGGAGCATAACTAAATTAATCATCATTATGCTGCTTACAAATACATATGTATATATGTATGTACGTGTAAATGTAATGAAAATGAATAATGCAACGCCCTAAACTTTAATTAGCACTAACACTCTGACCTCCATTTGTCTACATAACTAAACTTATTAAATTCTCATGGGAATGAGTCACGCGCCAAAAAGTTTATATGAACAATATACTATTATATATACTCGCAGACTTGTACATATGTAAAATAATTTAAATTCATGAGAAAGTCCCGCTCAAGACATCAATAAGATGTAGCGAAGCTCAGTTAGTTACCCTTTTGTTTGAGTGCTCGAAACTGCAAAGCTTCGTTGAGTTAATGAAAATTTAAAAAGTTGTTTTAGGCAAATTTATTGCTAATATAATATTTATTGCTATGTAATAATAATGAGTTCAAAGTGTTTCAAATGTTTGTAATTTTTAATTATTTAAAAAAAAGTTTTTCGTAAAAGTTAAAACAAAAAAGTTCAAAGCTCGAAAAGAAATAAATTAAAATAATTAAAAATGTTGCATAAAAAAATTTTTAGAAAAATTATATCATCAATTTTATAAAAAGAGTTTTTTCATTATAACAAGATCAAAAGCTTGATGGAGAGCTTTCTGATACGGCAAGCTTATGCTAAATTTTACAAATATTTAGTACCTATGCAGGAAAGGCGAATACAACTTAAAATGCGCACCAATTTTAAAAGAAATTCTTGTAATCTCTTTCATGTATTACTTATTAAAAACATTTATTCACCAATATAAATTTCATATTTTTTATAGTTGAAAAGCAATTATTTTAATTATTGCAACAATAATTTCATTATAATTTCTTCCATAATTTCATTTAATTTGAAAATTTTTCCTTAATTTAAAACATTATAAAAGCATTCAGTTAATATTATATATTAATATTAATTGTAAATTATTTATTTTGGAAATTTTTCTTTTACTTTCTGCTTTTAAAAGCATTTCTTTTATAATTTATTAATATTAAATTGATTTCGTTAAAATGTCGAACACATTTTTCTTTGAAATAATTAAATGGGAAATATTTCGTTCATTTATTTAATAATTTATTATTTATAAAATAATTTAATTTATTATTTATTTAAAGCAAATAAATTTTCATTTTATTACAAGTTAAATTAAAATGTCCACTGTGATTTGATTTAATCAGAAAATTTTTCATTTCGTTGTTTTTAAATATTTATTTAAAAATTTATTAATAACAAAAAATTTAATGCAAAATTAATGCACACTTTTCCTTATTAAAAACAATTATTTTTTTAATCTATTACATTAATTTCATTAAAATTCATTTAATTAACAATTCACTTATGAATGTAAAAAAAAAAAAATTTACATGTAATTTTAAAATTTACAAATTTATTAATAATCAAAAAAATAAATTGAAATTATTTCTCATTTCTTACTTATTTTTTTATTATTATATTATTATTTTTTTATTACAACATTAATTTCCTTGAAATTTCGAACGTAATTATAAAAACATTCAATAAGGAAATTTTTCTTCCATTTATTTTTTTAATCAATTTTTTATTAATATATTATTTTTAACATAATTTAAAATAGAATTTTTTATGCATTTATTAATTTATAATAATTATTTATTTAAAAAATTATTCAAATTAATTAAGCCGGAATAGAATATTTTTGTTTGTATAAAAAAAATAATAATAACAACGCAAGCCAGTTTTAAATAAAGAAAAATATCTTTAAAATTTTATTTTCTCTAGTCGTTTTAGCTTTGTTTTTAACTTGTTGCTGTTTTAATTATAAAATTATATACTAAAACTTAGCACCATCTTCCGCTATAAAATCTTTTAGCAGCACTTTCACTCTAAAAAATCTGATATATTTTCAATATTTAAAATTATATTTCCTCCTTATTCGAATTTTTTACGTATGTATTTTCCTTAAAAAATTTATAAAACAAAAGCTTTATTCAACACATACCTGTTGGTAAGATGGCATTATTCTCACGGCGCCAGGTAATCGATGGCGTCGGGTAACCGCTAGCATAGCATTCCATCTGCACTTCACTACCTTCGCTTGCCACCACCGATTGCGTTGAATTGTCCGAGATGACCGGGGGACGACGCACGGAAAGTTTCACATTGGCGCTTACTTTATGCACAACGGATATGACCACTTGACAAGTATAGGTACCGGCATCAGTCTCTTGAATATCCTTTATTTGCAATTTATATGTGGACGAGTTGGGATCGTGACGTAGCGAGAAGCGTGAATCTTTAATCACCAACGTTGAGCCAGTCGATAGGAAGACAGGATCGACATCAGTCTTTGACCATAAAACTTGATAATCACTAGCGTACTGTACCGAACAATCAAATTCCACTGTGCCGCCAATATCCTTAATTTGTTCTTGTGTTATATATGAAATTGTTGGAGTACGTTGCGCTTGCGCACTACCCGCCAATAGCGCCAATAAGCCAACAATCATGGCGGCAGCAATGGAGGTGGCTGATGAGGACGATGATGACAACGACGACGACATTGTATTGGCCACGAAGTGTTTAGCTTTCGATCTTTTTTGTGACAATATGCACCACATTGTAAGAACTAGTTGTATGTATGTTTGTATTTATGTATTTGGATTTGTGTTAATATTAAGCACAAAGTGTAAGCGTTAAATTCACGTAGCGAAAATTTTGCACGCAATTTAATAAACTTTTAATATGTCGTAAAAAAATGTACACACCACACCCTAAAATAGCCTAATGAGTGAGCAGTATATTGTTAAATAGTTTATTGTATGAATAAATAATTTTTCCAAGTATGCTCGTTCGTTGCTTGACTTGCTGGCTGACTGATTGGCTTACTTGCTGCTTCTTTCTTGCCGTAGCTTTTTTTTAACTGTTGCTGCTGCGGCTACTACTACTGTCGATGAGAATATGAGAGTCTGGCTTCAGCGATCACTTTGCATCCATACGAATTACAATACACACAAATGGCGCAAACACACATAAAGAGGTATAAAACGAATAAATTTACTCAGTGCAATTGTCGTTGCGAGAATTACACTACTTTGTTGTTGGTTAATGTGTCTCTCTCTCTTTATTTTCTGTATTCTAATTACAACTTCACGCTCGGATGCTGACAATTTTCACCTTAGCTTTAAACCACAGCTTGCTTGTACAACAACACTTGGCAAACGTATTTTCTTTAGCCTCTCGTTTATTGCACACTTTGCTTTATAAGAAATAAGAAATGTGGCTTTCTTACTTGCTTCGTTAGTTTTTTCTCTTCTCAAGTAACCAATAAAGTTTGGTAGAAAACAATGTGAAAAAAGCAAACACTCGCTCGTTCGGATATACGCGTTCGTTGCTTTAAGCCCAGTTTAATTTAGTTCTTGACGAATATTGTTGAATGTTCACGAAACGTAACGTATTCTTCGAAGAAAACACCGTTCACTACACGTCAAGTACGTCCACAATCGTTGACTGTTGCACAGCGAATGAGCGGCATAAATAAGATACAACACCAGCGTAGGATACATTTAATATTTGGCGCTCGTTTGCTTTTGCTTCTGCTTGCGGTGGTGGTGTAGTGTATGCTCGCTCGTTTTGTTCGTTAACTTTTCAAATATTACACCAATAAAGATGGCGCAGAGTGCAGTGTATAGCAGAGACGGCATTTAGTCAGTTGGAGAGTTTTCATTTGAATTGAGTTGATGAGCACGGCACAGGTTTAAATGTGTTAGTGTAGGTGAGGTAGGCCGGAGAAAAGTAATCTTGACTTGCTGCCAACAAATTGTTGATTTAAGCCGCAAAACACAGGTAAACGAAATTAGGGTGACCAGAAATCTAATTTAATAATGTAAATGCAAATATTTTTTGTTTTCATTGAGAATGGTGGCATTAAACATTAGGATAGGTTAGTTTATAGTTGTTAGCGATGAAGAATATTGATAACACTCATATCGCAATAAGGACCATTGTGATAACTAACCATTAGGTTCCGCTATCCAACAATTTCAATTCTCTGATGAAATTCTTTAAGTGAATGACCTTGGATACCATCAATAAATTATCATATCTACTCCTCTTGTTCCTGCAAGAAGCTGACTATATTTATGCTTGTTGACGCATCAGACGGTGGCTTGTCAGAACTCCTAATAACTTGCACATGCCCGTTCTTCTTCAGTTTTGCCTAGTTTTGCGTAAAGTCTATCTAAAGGCGACTCGTTCATTGAGGAGCCGTTTTCACGGGAAAATTCATGTCCTCCTCTTCTTCTTTACGGGCGTAGGTACAGCTTACGCGATTATAGCCGAATTTATAACATTGCGCCATTCATTTCTTTTTTACTGTTTAGCGCCAATTGGAGATACAAAGTACAACCTTCTCTACCTGGTCTATCTAGCGGAGTGGAGAACCATATGACCTAGCCAGCGCAGTCGCTGTTTCTATATTCGCTGAACTACGTGTATGTCAATGTCACCGTATATCTCATACAGCTCATCATTCCATTGGTTGCGGTATTCGCCGTTCCCAACTCGTAGAGGACCATAAATCTTACGCAAAACCTTTCTCTGGAAAACATCAAGACACACTCCACAAATTTTTTAAAGAAGCTCGGATGAAAATGTCTTTAGCTGTTGCAAAATGCCATTTTTGGTTCCTTCCTCAGAGCAAAATATAAACATACCTAAATAATAAATATAATTTTTGCTCAGTTGCACACAAATCGAGTTGATTTTTTATGTTATTTTATAATTGTCAAATTAAAAGCTCCAACTCCAAATCTCTGTTAATTTTTGTGCATAATAACTAACTTCAAAAAATAATTTCGGTGGTGCCACTTATTTCTCATAATAAGCTAAGGTGATCAAACCACCGTGGACAGTTAAATGATTGTTACAAATAATATAAAATTAAAAATAGTTGCCATTAAATTAAATAGAAAAGCGTATAAATTTGGGCAAGAAGAGATTCGTGGTCAATTTTTGTAAGGCTTCGTGAGTTTCCTCTTTATGCATAAATATATTGAATATTGAAATATTCTCATATTTGTGCCCTCAAGTTAAAATAAAATATATTCAATTTATTATTTCTAATCAAAATACATATTTTATTTTAATTAGCATTTTCTTGTTCTTGTTGCTTAGCTTTGCCTGTGCGCTCGACAACACCAAAACAGGCAACAGCCGCTATAAGCAGTACAATTAGTATTGCCATTTGTATATATAAATTTGCAAATCTTGAATATAAGTAAGAGATCGCGCAACCCAAACACTGAGTTTAAGGGGGGGAAAAATATTTAGAAATTATTTACAAACAATATTTACAATATATGTACATATTTACTTGAAAGAATTTGTATATACCAAATCCAGCCGACGATTCAGCAACAAAAGCACCTGCCAACATACTATATATATTAACGGTATAAAGAGCAGCTCCCAGGCCATAGAGAAAGCAACAAATTATAGCTAAATAGAAATTTGGTGGATCCACAATGGAAGCAGCTTGATTTTCACCAATAGACGATTCATTCGGTATATTAATGTAGATGATTATAAATGTTGTTAAATGGAATACACCTGCCGCGTACATGAACACATCACGGCCCCAACGTGCGGTTAAATCACCTAAGAGAGCGAAAAACAATGAACCCAGAAAGCCACCACAACCCTTCAGTATATAGCCAATAAATGATAATTCATCTGGATATATTTCCATATTTATTCTCTGTGTATACGTCATGGCCGGACCGTAGACTCCATTGTAAAAACCTTGCACTAATCCTGTTTGGGGATAAAATATTAATATATGTAGTCAGTTTTATAAATTTTTCAAGCGCAAATCAAGTATCTTATACAACTGAGCTGCAAAAATGCATTACTTCTTGAATGCATTAGCAATTTAATGCAACAAAATTAAGGGAAATTTACAAAATTCATAATTTTTTAGTGTATTAAGTAAATAATGTGCTGAAAATAGGGTTTTTTTGTGCATTAAAAATCAATGCAAAACTAATATTTTTTTTAGTTTATTAAAAAGTTCAGTAATGCAATCATGTAACTTTTATCGATACGATTTGTCGGATCGCAAACTTGCAAATTTTGTCGCTTGCGCTAACGATTATGCGATTCTCTAACTCAGTTTTGATAATCGACAATGGACATTTCCATTTTATTATAAATGAAGGAAAGGTGGCACCACAGCTTAACGAAACGTCAAAATATGCGAAAAGCACAAAGAGGAAAGACAAAAACAAATAAATTCGTTATAGCAATTATTTTCATTAAATAAATAGAAATCCATTACAAAGGTTATCAAATCGAAAACATGTTATGGTTTGGGCTTTCATGCATGACTCTTCGCTCCAAATAAAATAATAGTGACGCGCTCTTGGGTATTTAGCATTTGCCGCCAAAATCTTGAAATAGGAATCACATATCAATGTCTTTGTTACTACAATAGTAATTGGAATAAAATTTACTGTCACGTTTGCATGATTTCTGGGACTCATGATGGGCACATGAGTGCAATCGATAGCCCAATTTTCTTTGTAGCTATCCGCTTTATTTCAGTAATGGGAAATCTAACCTTCGCAGGAAACATTGAACGGTTGACCGCTTCTGTCACGGGATAAATACAATGGCTTACTGGCGACTGACTCATTTACCATATATTCCCCATTGCTCTCCGACGAGACGTTGGTAGCTTCCAGTTGCAAAGAATCGCAAGGCGGTTAGAACCATTAGACATTTTAATAATGTTAAAGTTGAAAAAATATTTAAAAGTTATATTTTTACCTTTTATCTGTAGATAATGCTGTTATTCTTCTGCTTTTTAGTTGGCTACCAAGAAACGCAGTTGCATTCAAGTTAAAACGATCTTCAACGATCTCCCGAAGCAAACTTCTATCCAATGATGAAGGGTATAATACCTCCTCATCTTGGAATAAAACGTATGCCAAATATTTAAAGCCATTTTTGTTTATTATATTATTTTGATTTATATAACTTAGACAATTTCCCGATTTACTTTACTTTATTTTAACCTTAATGAAATAATAATAATTTGCCGATATCGCTAACGACTTAAAAATATTCGTCGCTTAGTTAGCGATTTGTCGAGTAGTTTACGACAACAGCGATAGCGAATTATACTAAGTCTTATTTGCGATCCGAAAATCATTATATTGCGCTTAGAGAATAGCGAATATCGTTAAAATTATCGCTAAGTCGTATTTGCGATCCGAGAATCGTTATAATACGATAGAGAATTCTCCTACAAAACTACTAACTTTTAAATAAACTAAAAAATCGGCGATTGCTTCTGAATTTTTCTGAATCGCGTTCGGAAGCAAAATCCAAGTAAAAAAAATATCATATGGTTTATGGTGTATGGTTTGAAGGCTTTGAAACTTGAATAATTAAATCGTTATTGCTTTACAATAATTTTTGTTTAATGAATAACTTAAAAATTAGACAAAATTGCTGATTTTATTAAAAAACTTAAAAGCAGAAAACAATAAATTGTATAAATGAACGGATTCAAATGTAATCATGAAAAAAAAATTCTATAAGGTAGTTTCACTTCGAAATTTTTGATACTAAATGTGTTTGCTCAGAAATGTTCGATCTTGCCACTTATAAAATATTAAACTTGGAGATTTTTAATTATTTTTGAGGTTATCTTCTAATATGAATACACGTATGGATCTATCAAAGTATTTGTTAAAAGCGGGTTTTCTTAGGCGTCAGAAGTAAGAAAAGAAGTTGCTAGATGCTTTTTATTATAAATAGAACGGAAAGATTTGGCATTTTTTTTAACCTTAGACTTAAGAATTTTCTGGACTATATGCGAAACGTCTCTAGTTTGACTACCTGATCAAAAGGACACCCAAGGGAACTAAGGGGTCAATAAGCTGACCGGATAGGAAACAGACATAACCCCAGTAAGCTCTGCACATTATGTATGCTTACCTCTTTCCTCGACTAAGTATTTGTTAAGACCCATAAGGGCCAACAGCAGATGGCAGAGTGAAACCACATGCTATTGATCGAAGTAAACAGAACTACGTCTTTACAAGACCTCCTACGTATAAACAAGACCTCCATAAGCATAACAACCGGCGTATTAACCGGGCACTGTGTTATGGGGATTCATTGTAGAAGGACGGGCTGTTTCCCAAAGGACTTTTCTGCCACTGCCCAGCTCTCAGTGCTTTCCGTTATCGATTTCTCCGGAATTCCTTCTCCGATTGCTTAGCAGAGTTTGCATCTGTAGGCATCATTAATCTCCTGAACCTCGTAAAATACACAAACTGTGTGACTGATTTGCATTCAATCATAGATATAGCAAATCTAGTCTGCTCCTCATATGGAATTTGGTTTAAATGTTGGTTGGCGAACCTCTTCCCATTCTGATACTTTCTTACAATCCACTATCAATGGTTTGAAAATCTAATATAATTCCGGATTTGTTGGCATTAAAAAATTTAAAAAATATGAAAATTCTCCACATATTTTTTTTATTTAAAATTGGTAGATTTTTTTTAAGAGAAGAGGGTGGCACGAAAAAGGCGAAACTCGTTTAATGTCAGATAGCTATGAAGCCGACTGCGAAGAGAGAATGAAACTACCTTTAAATTATTGTATCATGAACAAGGTTTATAGAATCCAAGGTTATGACAACCGTCAACGTTACCGAACCAACTTTCTCATATATACAGTGGGCGGCACTTGAAATTTATGTAATAAAATAATTATTTTCTTTAAAAAAATGTATACCTATGTATGTATATAGAGGAAAAATTTTCTTATACGGAAGAAAACATAAATCATACAATTTTTATTTTTGCACTTACGTACAGATACAGATTTTGCGATTTTTTACTAAAAAAAAAGGTACAAAAATTAGCAAACAACAAGCTACGGCGCAAGGCGTGGGCTGTTTTGATCAAACAAGGGCCCAGATGGCCGAAGGCCAAATGTGAATGAGAGCTTTATTTTTATTATTTTTTTTTTGTAAGAAATACTTCATTCTTTCATTGCTAACTATCCGATGAATTCAAGTTTTCAGCCCAAAAACCATTAAATTTATAAATTGGGGGTTCAGGAATATGCTCAAATTTTGTCAGAAAATGTTATTATAAATCACTCACTGAATGTTTTTCCAAATTTTTATCCACAATATCCCACTGCACACTTTTTCACCGCTTCGAATTTTTTAAAACGGTTCTTTCACAAAATGGGTATTATCCATTTCCCAAAAGGTTTTTAGCAGACAAGGAAAATATGTGAAAATCGGTGTCTATATAAAACTTTGAAAGATTCTGCCTTTTCCCTTAGAATTTTGACACCAAAAATTACAGTTGCTAGCTATAGAAATTTTTGTTAAAAAAATAATATTGATTTACATAATTTGATTAATTTACAAAATTTTTGAAAATTGCAATACAATTGTTCGCCATTAAACCATTCAGAACGTTTTAGTTGTAATTGTTATTAATTAAAAAAAATAATACCATGCAAGGTTTTAATAGTTTAAAGCCAAAATGTTACGGTGTATCATAGATAAAATTATGCAATTTTTTTTTTAAATTTTCGGCAACCCACAAATTGAACCAACTTCGTCATTAAACATATGATTTCCATCTTGTCGTAACCTTCTATTCTATAAACCTTATATCATGAACGTAACTGGTATAATAAAAAAACTCAGTAAATTCCTCCCTTAGGGAGCGTAAAACAATTTACTCTCTCAATTGAGACATTACTGACTGAGCTAATAGCTAATAACGAAATATCAAATTGCGCTCTCTTGGTACTAGCCTTTGCCTCACCGAACGCGGTTCATCAAAAGAAAAGAATTTTTGTAAATAATTTAATAAATATTTTTAAACAAAAAGAAATTATTGCAATATATTTTTTAGAATTATTAATGTTTGTTTCTTTAATGCATTATCACCACTCTCTTACATAAGTACGAAACGTACCTGAATAAACGAAGATCACCACAAGCAACAGCATATCTCTTTCAAGGAGCAGCACAATATTATCCCGAATCGTGAGGAATACCGCAGCGCAAGAATTATGTTTTTCTTGATCTATCGTTTGATTGCTTTCCGGTAGGCGTAGAAAGTATAGCATTATTACGCCAATTAGACAGAGAAATGTTAATATACCGATAATTATGTAACGATCTGAATCTGTGAATTCAGCAACATTGGTATATTTGAAATATATCAAGATAGCAGATATAATATAACTCGCTTGTTGGAACGTAAGGAATATGCCGGAATTGCGCGTAACGGTATTGTTGTCACTATTTCTTGCGATGTAGTTACCTTGTGTTATATATATAAAAGCAGAGCCAACACCGAGGGTAATATGCGAAGAATACAACAGCCATTCAAGAGGATAGAGAAAATGCGCTATAAAGAAACTGAAAATATTTGACCGTTGGAGTGTACATTTTTTGTAAACAATTCTAAAATTGACATACAGAAATGTGCAAGTACCAATTATTAGTGTCCAACGAGGACCGACCACAGCTATGAAAGGCGGTACAAACCAGCAAGTTCCCGAAAAAATAAAATAATAAAGTCCGAGACTGGTGAAGACGCTGTGTTCGAAAGAGCTTTGTTTCTCACTTGCAGAATGTAAAATTTTTCTCTAAAATTTAAAAGCACTTTTTTATTATTTATGTACAAAATTTTGCACACAATTTACCTGAAGATTGGCGGCTGTCTGAAACGCAAAGAAAATTATAAGAAACGCTATGCCCAAGAACAAAATATTAACTAATTTTGCATCCATCTTCATTTTTTAACCGCTTTTAACTGATTATCGCAAAATTCTAAAAGTTGTATGTAAACAAAACAAAAATGAAATTCATATACATAACTAATTCAAAATTTTTTTAAAATGACAAACAAATCAAATGTTACATTACTGTAATGATGGTATGGCAAATAAATAAAATTGATTTTCATAAATTTTGAAATCTTGAATTTATTGCTCGTTTTATTAAAAGCTTATTTTTCGTACATTTAATCGCAGAAGGTGGCATCCCAACGACAGGTCTGTCCGATTTTTATGATACACTCCATAACTATTTTATTTTAAAATGGAATTGCCGAAATAAAGCACTACATTCGGTTTCACAGCTTCTAGCACCTTCAAGTATAGCTGGAAAAATAACTCTCCACTTTTGAGTGGGATGTTAACGGGCTGTGTACGGTTATAGTGGGGGAAATATATAATTTTTAATTTACATCATATAACTTAATAATTATCTAGCAACAATTAATAAATCATTTATTACGAACTATCTATGAACTTACAATAAATATTTGTTTCATCTGAAGAAAACTACGCAGCTTTGTCCACACAACCTCCTACGGCTACGTGGCTATATCTTAGCCAAGTTACGAGGTTTATGGACGCTGACAGTAGTAGTTTAGCATCGTTATTATCTTAATATATAAAAAATCCGTGTCCATGTGTATGTTCCGAAATAACTCAAAACGCGTCAACTGATATTCATGAAAGTTGACATATATATTGTATGTATGTTACTTGGTCCAACTTAGATGATAGGATAGAAGTGAATGGCAGCAGTGTTACGGAAGACTTCGATCATAATTTGGGATGAGTGTTCTATGGCTCATAGGCATTTGCTTGAAGCATTAAATAGGACTATGACTAGTGGCAAATAGGACTATGACTAGTGAACTCTCAAGACCGCCGGTTCTACGTACCGGAGTTGACCCGGATTTTATCCGGCCAAGGGCTGTCACCCTTTCGGCGACCTAACCCCGTTTAGGTCAACAGGTAAAATTAGTTTAAGTTCGCCATCGGAGCAATACCTCGCAGCTGGATTGCTTCAAATCCTTCTCATCAGGGCTGGCGTAGAAACCAACCCTAGTCCGACGGATTACTTCTGCTGCGTGTGCACTAGAAGACTCCACCACTCCTCCACCTCGGTTAGGTGCAACCAGTGCAATGGTTGGAGTCATCTTAAGGTCTGTTCAGGCCTTAAGACACATAGGGAGTGGACCACACGTTATGTGGCCCCATGTTGCCAGCGCCCAAGTGCGCCCCCAGCCACCACGGCAGTGCCTTCAGTACCCTTACCCACTTTGGGTAACCAGCAGACCTCCACGGTCTCCCGGAGCTCCCCTCAGCATGACTCCCGCCAACCCTCACCCCCTTCCCCTCCCACAACCAGCTCCTCTTCCTCCTCCCGTGCGAGGGCTACCCAGCAGCCCCTAGTCCCCCGCACAGTCTGTTCCGTGTGTCAAACCTTAGTACGTCGAAATGTGACCTCAGTCAGATGCAATTCTTACTCCGGCTGGTGTCATTTTCGGACGTGCTCGGACCTGCGCACCACCCGTGAGTGGAGTGATGCGTACGTTGCCCCTTGCTGTAGGAGTCTGCCCCCGCCCGTTAATACAACAACACCGCCAACCAACACCAACGTGCGGAACCAACCTCAGCGGGTAATACAGCAGCAACACACGTTATCCACGCACCACTCCCTCACCCACCGTATCACGAACGTTCCCCCGAGACGGACCCGACTACTGCAATTTAACTGCAACGGACTCCAGGGGAAGATCGACGAGATAGTCGACTATATGAGCCGGGAGCATCTGTGAATTGCTGCGATCCAGGAAACCAAGTTGACCGCCCGCTCGGATCTTCTGAGTCGGGCCGGATACAACATAATCCGCAAGGACCGCGAGCGAGACCATGGAGGGGGTCTGGCGTTCATCCTGCACAACACCGTGCAGTATCCTCTCATCGATGGCGGCATCGACCGCAGGGATACTACCCTAGAATGTCAGGGGCCCATACCCATACACATCTCGATTGACAGACCTCCCGACTTTGTTTCCGCGGACCACCGGACCTTCGTTAACTTCAAAAAAGCTAATTGGACCGGCTTCACGGAATTCACCGAGAACGCCTTCAGTGCTCTCTCCATTCCAACTGACGTCACTTCTGGTGAACGTTCTTTCCGCAGGAAAATTGCGACCGCTGCCGCCCGCTTCATCCCGGCAGGCCGAATTGCGGAAATCCGCCCTAACTTCCCGTCCGAAGCGGCGGCTTTAGCAGCAAGGCGCGACATCCTCCGTAACTCCGATCCCGGGAATCCCTTAATCAGGGATTTAAATGCGGCGATTCGGACCGTTGTAAATAAACACAAGCGGAAAAAGTGGGAGGAGCACCTAAGGTCCTGTAATCTCTCCTCTGGGGCAACCAAGCTCTGGGCTACAGTCAAGTCGCTGTCTAACCCGACGAGACGTGATGACCGGGTGGAAATTTCATTCGGTGATCGCGCCTCGTCGAACCCGAAGAGATGCGCGAGCTATTTTAGCCGGCTTTTTACACTGCATCCTTCGGTAGACAAAGCGAAAAGGCGTGTAACCCGCCGTATGCGCAAACTGCCAAACACAAGCGCGGTGCTTGATTTCCCAGGTGGTCAATGGCCTGAACCAAAACCGACCCTGCGCGAGAACTGTCCTGGTAGCACTGGATTTGTCAAAAACTTTTGACACTGTCAACCATTCAGTGCTACTCAGTGACATTGAGGAATCCTCATTACCGCCGGGGTTGCAGAGGTGGGTCATGGGCTACCTGAGTGGTCGACAATCATCGGTTATATTCCGAGGAGAAACATCTAAATTGAGAAAAATTAAACAGGGGGTTCCGCAGGGTGGTGTCCTCTCCCCGCTACTGTTTAATGTTTATATCTCGAAGCTCCCTCCTCCACCGGAAGGAGTTTCACTAACCTCGTATGCCGATGATTGCTCGATATTGGCGTCTGGCCAGGATATTGATAGCCTATGTTCGAAAGTGAACGGCTACCTCGCCGATCTCTCCCGTTTCTTCACTGCAAGACATCTGAACATACAACCGACGAAATCCTCGGCTACCCTCTTCACCAGTTGGACGAAGGAGTACCGGCTAGAACTCGATGTGAAAGTTGATGACCAAAAAATTCCGACTGTAAACACCCCTAAGATTTTAGGGGTCACATTCGATAGCCTGCACTCCTTCACTCCGCACACGACCGCAATTGCCGCAAAACTCCAGGGCCGAAACAAAATACTCAAAGCGCTAGCCGGCAGCACATGGGGTAAAGATAAGGAAACCTTGCTGGCAACCTACAAAGCAATTGGCCGGCCGGTCGTAAATTACGCTGCACCGATTTGGGCGCCGGGGACGAACGAGACGCAGTGGAGAAAGTTACAGACCTGCCAAAACACCGCCCTTAGGACTGCGACAGGAAACCTCCTGATGTCACCGGAGCACCACTTGCACAGCGAAGCATCTGTGCTACGAGTTAAGGAGCATAGTGCTTTGCTGTGCAAGCAGTTCCTGTTGGGATGCCACCGCGCGGAGCACCCCAGCAGGCACCTCTTAGAAGCCGAGCCTCCGCCTAGGCACATCAGGAAGGGAGTACTCGATTATAACAGCACCATACAGCACCACGTTCAACAACCGCTGGACAGGACGGCATACAGACAGGCACTGAACGCCATTCACCAGGAGTCAGTCAACACCTTCCTAGACTCCCTTCCAGTGAATGGCGTACTCGGAACCAAGCCACCACCTATCCAAGACAGTGAGCTCGAGCTGCCTCGGGAAACCCGTGCTACATTGGCACAATTAAGATCTGGATACTGTAGCAGGTTAAACTCCTACATATCCAGACTCGACCCCAGCATACCCAACGTATGCCCTGCATGTGGAGAGTCCCCGCACGACACTAACCACCTCTTCACATGCCCCCTTAAACCTACTCATCTAACCCCCCTCTCCCTTTGGTCCAACCCTGTCAAAACAGCACGTTTCCTGGACCTTCCGTTAGATGACCTCGGCGACTTAGACTGATTATGCTGCCCTAAGCGGGGTTAGCGAAGCCGCTACTACAACAACAACTATGACTAGTGGCAGACTTTTCAGTGGTACTATTTTACCACTATCTGATGGTGAAATTAATGCATGTCTAAAACAATCTATTTTACGGAGAAATGTTGAAACACTCAGACTGACAAAAAACATGCGAATGCAACTCCAAAATGATTCAACAGCACAAGAATTTTTTAAGCAATTACTGGATCTTGGAAACGGTGAAATAGTATTTCATCAAGATACTCAACATGTTAGATTGTCAGATAATTTCTGTACTGTCGTTCAAACTAAAAATGAACTGATTGAAAGTGTCTTCCCAGACATTATAAATAACTATTTAAATCATGACTGGCGTAGTAATCGTGCAATTTTGACACAGAAAAATGTTGATGTTGATCTGATTTAACTACCAGATACAACAATTATTACCCGGTGGTTTAATGTCATTTAAGTCTATCGATGCTACTGTAGAAGAAGACGAGGCAGTCAATTTCCCAATTGAGTTTTTAAATTCTTTACACATATCAGGAATGCCACCACATAATCTTCGTTTGAAAATTGGATCACCGATTATTCTACTACGTAATTTAAACCCTCCTAAACTATGCAGCGGTACACGTTTGGTGATTAAAAGAATCACTGGAAACGCTCTTGAAGCAACTCTTTTAACAGGAAAGTTTAAAAGAGAAACCGTATTTATTAAATAAATGTTATGAAAATGTAATGTTAATTTGTGTTAAATTTTGCCTTTCAAGTTCTTCTAAAACATTCAGCCACAGCAACTCGTGACCGGGTAGTTATATTATAAATAAAATGGAAACCAAATATGTATTTTGCACGCCACTGGGTATGCAATGACAAAATTTGCAAATACACATTCATGTATAAAGCAACAGCAACCCTGAAGTAAACGTCAACTTTTATAATTACAATTTTCTTTGTTGTGCTCCTGTCCTTAATAAATAAGATCGAAGTAATTTAAAAAGATTGCTCTTACAAA
Organism: Ceratitis rosa; assembly: GCA_037013455.1. Classification (NCBI taxonomy): domain Eukaryota; kingdom Metazoa; phylum Arthropoda; class Insecta; order Diptera; family Tephritidae; genus Ceratitis; species Ceratitis rosa. The sequence continues at coordinate 3,354,328 of JAWMAG010000029.1, forward strand.
ACAATAGAAACTAAAAAAATATTTTACAATAAAATTAGTGCTTATTAATATTTAAAAACATGACTGCAGTAGAACGTTTCGATGTAGAAAAAGTAGCGAAAATATTCCAAGATTGCCTGCATGAAGCTGACGATGTGCTTTTGGATTCTTATTTGGAGGCTTATGAAGAAATCAATAAGTCTGTATTAGATCCTTATTGGTGACCATGACAATTTAAAAATAAATTTATTACAGATTTTTTCATTTAATGGGATCCGTGTTCGGATTTGTCAGTAGTGACGTACGTAGTAAAATCGATATACTCTGTGAATATAGACGACAGGAGACAACAGGTGAACGCTTCTTGACCATTAAAACTATGATAACTTATGAAAAAGAAGAGCAACTGCTTAAGGATAACAATTATGTCTCAGGTTCACGAACTCTACTACGCCTGCATAGAGGTTTGGGTAAGTTAATTAAAAATTTGTAAAAACAGCACGTATCTCTCTTTTTAATAAAATATACACGTAAGCAAAGTTTTCGAGAATTGCAATTTTCGTCCAATTCATGTTATCATATTGTCCCGGTTGTATCAAAATAGAAAGACAAGATGTTATTTATGACAGCTATTTAGCTAGAGTGTAACTAAAGTTACCTATGTTTGCTCACGCTGATATCTAATCTAGACTACAATTTTATTTGAACAAGTACATTTGCTTATTTTAATTTTCTTGCTTTTATTTCAGAGTTTATATACGAGTTCCTCAAGAGATTGTCTGAATTGAATGAATGTGATAAGACGCATGGCTGTTGCAAGAGTGCTTATAATGACACGTTAGCGAAACATCATCCATGGGTGGTGCGAAAAGGTGCTGTTGTTGCAATGTATGCCCTGCCAACGCAAGGCGAATTGCTAAAACGTGTTTGTATAAATGTTTCCCGTGCGATAGAGGTTCTACCTGAAATGCTACAGCATACAAAGTCGGTGTACGATCGTGTTGAATTACTTTATACTGCTCACGACTTACACGCCTTACCCTAAAGTATTCAAATATCTATAAGCTAAGCTAATAGGTATATTAAATTTGTGTGAAGTCAACTAGAGCATTCCACGTGAAAATTAAGTAAAATATTCTAATAGTGCATGGTTTTCTTTCCAAAAATATCAGTGTGAGCAACGATCGCTCAAAAATGCTACATACATACATTGTTATATATGATTGCTTGATTTTTAAATAAAAATTTATTTTTAACTAGTGCTTAGGCTTAATGATTAGACTAGAAAAATTTCGGTAATATTAGTAAAAGGAAAAATACGCATTATTGATTCCAATTATTGTAATTTTAACGAAGCTGATAATAATACAATATATTTACGTTAATAGCTTATTTTCTAACTAGTAAGGCGTTTTCTTTGCGGACTTTTTGTTTTTATGTTTAAAAGTATTTGAACTGCTTGCTAAGGGGGCATCATTAAGGTTAGTACTTTCTGCGGACCAAAGAGTGACAAAGCCAGATTCACCACCGGTTACCAAAACACCGTTCTAAAAATTTGTTTAAAATTATTTTATCGGTGATATAATGTGTAGAAAAAACTTTTTTTTACCTTTTTATTAAATATGCTTGTACGTACAACTTGTTTATTTCCAATAAAATCGGCTATTGGTAATAAGTCCTTATTCAAACGTAGCGTACGGAGAATTTCGCTATAAAATAAATAAACGTCAATAGTACAAAAAAAAAATTGCTTTAATATACAAAGCTCAAAACAATCAATTCACCCCTTATGAATATTGGTACCAGCCAGTAGGAATATGTCGCCGTTTTCCGAGCTGTGAGCATTAACCACATTACAATTCGCCTCGTTTGATCTTTTAGTCGCCGCTGTAATTTGGGATCGTTCGAATTTCGCCACAACATCTCCCTCATCCGCTTGATATACATGAAAATCATTTGTGTGTGTAATACAAGATATTAAATCTTGCTCGTAAACATTCTTATGCCTAAAATAAAAATAAAATTATAAAATTTTTAATTAAAATAAGCATCACAAAGTTTACACATACCAATTAAGTTTTTGAATAGTACTCTCTGTATTAATAGTCGCCATCAGAGCATCGTCTTCAGTTGGCTCTTTAATATCAAATATGTTAATTAAACCATACATTGAACCGGAGCACAGGAGATCCGGATTTACATCATGAAACCGTACTGCGGAGATATCATTTTCATGACTTTCATTGTATTCCCCCAGTGGCTTACGTTCTCGTATATCATAAAATAATAGAAACACATCACCATGGCTTTGCTCGGTACCCGTACAAAGTATGCGAGCATTTGAATTGCTATCGAAACAATTTATAGCTTTCCTTGTAGCTCCTCCTTGTGCGTTTGCCATATTCTCTTCGAAACAAGCTTGTTCCTTTTGTGTACGCAAATCAAATAATCTTACGAAACCCAGACTGTCACCAACTAATAGGTGATTGGGTGTTTCATCTAGATAGCGTAACCCGCATATACTTACGGGGTTATTACTACCAGTTCTGGGTATATCAGTAAAGGTAGAGCGTGTCAAGGTACGTCCAGCATTGGTGTCAAAAATGTGCACAAAACCACTTGATAGGCCGGCTACAACGCTGGTAAAACCACTATAAGTAAAGTACATTTATGTATATATATATACCAAAATTTTAAAACTATTTCATTCAAATTGTCACAAATGAACTCACTTGTCCGCGGTTAAATGAAGTACATAATCATTTTTTAACGAAACTGCTGACTCGTCTGTGATTTTACATTTGATTTTAAAGAACTGGTCGAGATCCTCTGGGCTACACGTGTCTTGATCGTCTAAAAATGTCGCACTATCTTCCGATTCATCGTCGGAAATGGTAGCAAGCGGCAAATGTGTTTCGCCTATACATGAAGTGAATTAATATGTATAAAGATTTTTATTCTTTAAAGAATATTTACCGCGGAAATTTAATTTGTTCTTCATTTGTTTTGATAATGAAGGCGCAACGTGCTGAAGTTGCTTGTTTGTTTAGATGGAACTTGGAATATATGACAAGAAACTTAAACTTAAAGATTCTTATAAAGCCAGGTTCTCCTATTCCTTTTATTTAAGTTTGTGCTCGTTGACTTGACTTCTATTCTAGTTGCTCGATCCAAATAGTCGTCTTTGGCAGATTATAGAGGAATATGGAAACTCTTGTTTTGGTGCTAATTTTTCAACTCCAGGTGTACGATTAGAATAGATGTCGCTGGTGTCGCAGAGTATGGTGAATTAGGATTTTTCCTACAAGGGTTTCACAGCAGCAAAAAAAAAATAAATTAATCTCAAAGAATACTATTTTTTTATACTATACTATTATACATATGTAATATTTGTAGTAGTAGTATTTTCAAATAATATATTTTTCACTCTGAATGCGTTCAGTGTAATATATTTTTTGAATATACAGTATAGTTTACGCGGCACTACTTAAATAAAAAAGCAGGGTATAATACTTAAGTATCTATTAAATTTTATTTTGATGATCGGAAAACTCTAAAATACAATAATTTAGTGGGCATTTCTGAGCAAATCAATTTTTAGAGATATTAAACAAATCATCAAAGCGACCTTTCACCATGCTTGCTGTCAAAATCTCTATTCAACCCCTGGGTACTCTCTAGGCAAATTCACACACGGTATTGGCAAGAATACAAAAACAAAAAGCCTATGGATTTTTTTGTGTAATCATGGTTTCGAAAAGTCAAAAACCAAATTTGTTCAATGTATATTGTTGGTGTAATATAGAGTTCGTAATGTCAAAATCTATTTGTCATGTTTTTGTTTGTGTAATTTGTTGAAATAGAAGGAAGAACAAGCAATCATATGATATGACAACTTCACCTTGTAAAATTCATAGGCTGCTCTCAGCTGCTAGCTGATTTCGTAAAACAGCTGATAGGTTCCATAGTCTCTATGCTCTGGTGATTCGCTCCCAACAAACTGTTTAACAAATTAAGTAATTAATAAATAATAGGGAAGATGGGAATACATTACCTTTCTCATGTTATAAAGAGATGCACGAAAACTGAGAAGAAAAAATTAAAGCAAAATAAGCGAGGAAGGAATATTTTGATTTTTCCTGTCATACCCTGTTATACATACATACATATGTATATAAAATGTGATACTAAAGTAATGAAAACATAGTACTTTTGTGGAGGCAGGCGAGTACTTGTATATTCGAAAGTCATTTGCATATACATATACCCGCGTCAGGTAGTCGACCCTTACTCGGGTTACCTGTATACCTGAAAACAAAATTTACCTCACAGCAAACCTTTGTTTTAATCAAATGTATAGAAATATAAGAGTTTAAAGGATTTCAGAGAAAACAGCATAGTGGTTCTGCCGCTACCTGCTCACAGCGGTTATGTTTCCATGACGCTCGTGCCAATTTTTTACTTCATCAACAACAAATAAGGACATCATATATTTTTCTTTTTTTATATGTATTTAATAAAGTATAATCATATAAAATTAATTCACAAGCATGTTAGAAATTTATTTAAAAAATTTTTTAGTTTACAGTTTCAAATATTGTTCGTAGCAATCTATTTATATGTATGTAATCTATTTCAATTTTTAACAAAAAATAAAACGTGAAGCATAAATTTCTATCTGTAATATGTAAGTATGGTACGCACGTATGGTTTCAACAGTATTTATATAAAATCATCATAATCTTCTGCATAGTCGTTGCCGTATTTCTGATAGCCATCAATGTCCTAAATAAGCAGAAAAAATAAATAATAAGTTAAAATCCAGCTTATTTTAAAGTTAATTCTTTAATACATACATCAGTTTCGGTACGCAGAGTGACTTTATTTTTTCCTTTACTAGCAGGTTTTTTTGCGTTTTGCTTCTCTATTTTGAGCTTTTCTGTGTGTAAACTTTCAACACTCATTTTCACTTTTTTGATGTCAGCTGTCGATACTATAAAATACATACATATTAATAAAAATTTATTATGACGTATATTTATATGTATTGTTGGTACAATATAATAAATATTGCGTTAATTATTAACCACTTACAATTGCAACATATGCTACGTACAAGTTCATCAACGAAATAAGGGAAGTGTGGTGACTCTTTGTAATGTGCCAATTTCCAAGCTATCGTCGTACCAAATTCTTTATATTCATCTCTCGTTTGTGGATTACAACCTTCCAAACCATTGCCAATACTCGAAACACCAAATGTTTCTAGAGCGCTCTTAAGATCTGATTCTTCTTGAATTTTTTGCAAACGCATTTTTTCAGCTAACTTTTCTTCTGGGGTTAAGTTCGCTAAACGTCTCTCTTCCTCCTCTTCAGCTAAGCGCTAAAAATGTACGAATATTTAGATGTCATTTTTTCAAATAAAGGCTTTAGCTAACTTACTTCTTGTTCTGTTAATTTGGCTTTTAAAGCTTTGTTTGGTTTAGTTTTTGTTGGCACTGTTGTTTTTGTTTCGATTTTTTCATCTTTTTTCTCTTCATCTTCCCAACTGTCCTGTTAATAGAAATCGTTAAAAAAAAACATTATAGCTTTTATGAAACCAGAATTTAGAAATGAAAAAATTAAAATTACATTATTTGCTCTTTTGTTACACAAAAATATTAAAATGATTATTTAAATTTTACATCCACAAACACATTTTTTATAGTTCATATTCCAAACTGAGTATAACAGAGTAATGCTTCAAATGGACATTTAAAGCAAAACAGTAATTGACCACGTGTACGGAGAGAATACAAGGTAAATTGCAATAAAAAAATATTAAAAAGTAAAACCGAAGCAGAGAAAGCGTACAAGCAATGCATGCAAAACAAAGTTGGAATTTATATAGACTGCGTTTGAAAGCAGTGCATACCATTCGAATTTCATAACAATTTTAAAGATTCCATGATCTTATGTTTATAGACAACAACTCGAAATATTACCTTAACATCCTCATCATCATCCTCTCCTTGCCATTTGTTCACATCATTTGCGATTTTAGGGCGTATAATCACCTCCTCATCAGCTGCTGTCTCTATAAGGGGAATATTTTTTAATACTTTATGGCCTATAAATAGTTAGCGTTTTTAGCTTGCATAATTTTTTTTCATCTTTCTTGTGTACGAGCCAACTCACATTGCCCTTGTGTATTTTTTTGTTAAGTGTAATATCTACTGTCAGTGCACATTCACTGCCATCAGCGTTTGTGGCACTGTCAATGACAAAATACAATACTAGCAACAAACCATTGATGAATCGACAACATTCCAGAACAACTACTTACCCCAATCATCAGCCATTTTGTGGTATTAATATTTGCAAGCTATGTATTTTACTTTATAGAATTTATTATCGTAATATATTAAAATTTAACTTTTTCCGTATGGAAATAGAGAATTTTCTGAATATTTTTCCGTGTTTGCACAAAGAATCGAAAGCAAAAAATGTGACAGACAACTTAAAACAACCAAACGTGTGCAAGATTTTCTTTGTCTCTTCATCTTGGTGTACATTTTCGTAGTCAGAGTTGTATTTTTCTTATCACAGCGTTACAAATCCTACTTGACGTAACGTAATGCGTCACGAACGTGAACTTGCGAACATATATCAGATATGGCGAAAATTTCATATATGAATGTGAGGTGACAAGGACGCGTCGATAACTAAAGCATGTGTTTTGTTCGTTATATAGAACTTTCTAATAGAATCTTCTGGAAGACACATGAGACCAGTCTGTAGCTATATAACAATATACCGCGCGCAAGCGCCATTGAATTTGGAACACGGTATTGACAGCATCAGAGTATCGTGTTAGAGATGCAAAATAAGTCCTCATGTTTAGTATAGCGAATTGTTATTTATTGGATAATAAATAAACTTTGTTTGAGTTCTATACAATTAAGAAATGGGACAATCCAATGATCGAACTCGAATAATTTGGGAAGTCATTAAATGACATACCTAAATTGGAGCGTTGAGCGCTAAACAACTGACGAAAATCCTCATGGCCATTCAATTTGTATGGGGCATCCTATAATAACGCGGCGTCAACGTTGAGCAACTGGAATTTTCAATTTTGACAGCGCGTTATATGATGAAGTTAGATGTGAAGGATAAAAGTGTGAGAGAAAGGTGAAAAAGCTGACGGAGAGGAATAGGCAAATGGGGGAAAAACTTGACAAATAACTTGAATTTTACAAATAAAATTATAAATATTCACTGCAAAATTAATTCAACTGGTAGAGGAACACTTTTGTCGACCGTTTGAGTTGGTAGTATCTTGATTGAAATAAATGCAAATAATTTAATAAATGTTCTTAAAATAATACGAACTCGAAGATAAAGAGAAAGTGCCAAGACGTTAGCGCTCTTATTTTGGGATAGCGAGGGTTGCTACTCATTGGCGTTAGACAACGCTACGCCGAACGCTCCAAATTAGGTATATTCTATGCTTGGGTAGTAAGGTTTTCAACTCGTATATAAGGCTCAAAATTGTCACAGAGGTTGAAAGACTTGTGAGTGGATGAAACAAATACACCTTTGATAAATAACAGATTCGATTATGAAACACAAAAATTTTCAGTGGGATATCTTTCATGAAACAAATTTTCTAAAAAGATAATTTTTTATTTTTAGCATGGTAACTCTTTATTCAACAATCAGCTGCTTCGCGTTTATCTGTGGAAAGAAGAATGTAGATAAAACTCGTAAATAAGAATAATAAAAAAGAAACCGTGAAGCAACTAAATTGAAAGTACGTTTACTAAAAAATTATTTCGTTAAAAAAGATAAATTAGCCCTCAATGTATGTTTAAATACATATGTCTGTACTTCAGCAACCAAATAACCCGTAAGGCATTGATTAGAAAGTAAAGGGGATTAAAAGAAAACGTGTGAATTAAACAAAGAAATCTTTGGCTACACGAAAACTACATAGGTGAGTGGGCTGAGTATATGACTTCATTGCAAATTACAAAAAAGTTTTTCTTCCACTTAACTCCAGGATGGCTAAAGTCATTTCGCAAGAAACTTTCGATGATGTTGTGAAAGAAAATATCGTTGACTTCTCTATGAGTCCCGACGAAGCTAAAGAAGAAACAATTAAACAATTTGAGGCTCAGGTGTGTTCTATTATAGCTCAATGTTTTTTTTTAGGCAAATTAATGAACATATGCTATTTTATCAAAGAATTAATTCCTGTAATCACATTAGAAAATGGTTACATCTGCAGGTTTTGCTAACAAGTTTTCCAATTTTTTTTCTTAGGGTATTAATTTAGCAAACATCATTAAAGACTTGACAATAAATCCAGATACAGGAAAACCCGTATTGAATGAAATAATCGATGACATTAAAACTTATATTGGCCAAAAATCTTCTGATACTAAGCAATTATTAGAGCATTTAAGTATTTTGGATACTGAATGTCAAAAGGTTAAAACATATGCATATCGATTTGTACATTCTCTGTATTTAAATATGTGTTTATTTCTTTTCTAACCCGGCAGTCCATTTCCCATCGCGTTTTAGCGGGCAAGAATGGTGCACATGAAGCACTGACTACGCTACTAGAGCAAGAACTTGCTAATGCACAGCCAAATTTGACTGTATTAGAGGCCTGCCTGAAAGCTGCCAATAGTTTTACGAACAAACAACCCGACATTTTTGATGCTGAAGCGCTAGCCATTATACTAAAACTGTTGCCTATCGAAGATGAGAATATAGTTATTCTTGCACTCCAATGGCTCCAAAAAGCGAGTATTATGCATGAAATTAATCGCCAACACATTGTAAACGCTGGTGTGGTGAAAAAGTTAAAGCCTTTCGTTTCAAAGCAAAGCAGTTTGAAACTTATACGTGAAGTGTTGGCTGTCCTACGTTATCTGGTGCTGGACGATGATATACGCGTTGAATTTGGTTGTGCACATGAGCATGCACGACGCATTGCAAGCGAATATATTGTAGATTTGACCAAACTATTAGGAGAATACCAAGATCCAAATGTGCTGGCAGATCTACTATTAACAATTGGGGCCTTAGCAGTGCGGCAAGAATTTTGTACAACTATTGAAGATGCGGGCGGCATCAAATTGGTTTTTGATATTATGGTGTGTAAGACCTTTAGCGCTTAGCAAACATTTTGTTATTTTTTACATGCTTTTTCAGACCAATAATGCAACATCTGTACGCGTTAATCGTGAGGCCTTAAAATTATTGCGTGCATTGGGCGGAAACGATGCGGTGAAGGCGCATATTGTGCAGCAAGGTGTAGCACCCGTAATCAAACAAGTGTTAGAAACACATTTGGTTAGTAATTTATTTAAAAACTTTTTAAACTCCAGTTAAGTAATACAATTTGTACAATCGCAGGCCAATGAAAATGTTGTTTCGGCAGCTTTAGCTTGCATTGCAACATTGACTTTGCGCGTCAAAGACAATAGTACGCTATTTTTTGGCACGGGTATTGCTGAAGTTATTGTAGAGACCATCCGTACGCATCCTAATAATAAAATAGTACAGGTGAATTTCTAATTTATAACTGTTTCATACATTTATATTTTATTATTTTTCTATGCTCCACAGCGTAACGGAGCTTGGGCCATTCGTAATATGGTTTCACGTTCCCGCGATCAATGTGCAAGTTGGCTTTCTTTTGGTGCTGAAGATCTCTTGAATGCAGCACTGACATCCCATCCGTCCATTCAACAGGATGTAAAAGCGGCGCTTCGAGATTTGGGTTGCAAAGTTGAACTTCGCGAAGAATTCACTGGGGTTGCTGAGAAGAAAATCGTTAGCATATGAAAAGATGGCGTTTACGACTAAAATACGCCCTGGGTGTTGAGGCAAAGCAATTTCCTTGGAATCTGAAGCATTCATTGGTTAAACGCATTTGAGCTTAGTATTTGCATATTATATATAATAACAAACTACCACTATATATACATATATTTATTTCATATTTTTACATACTTATACTCATGCTGACAGAGCAAAAATAAAAAAAGTAATAACGCGATACGTAACATTTAATAACGCAACACATTTATTTTAAAATCGTCGTTTAGTAAATCTCACGAAAAAGCGCTTGAAATTTGAGGCTTTGTTCAATAGATCCAAACTAGAACAAGGAAAAAAGAAGAAACTAAGCATTTTTTAGTTATAGATTTGTTATATTAATCTTTAATCATTGCATACAAAAATATAAACATTACTTAAAATATAACTACTTTAAATACATGTTAGGCGAGAACCAATGAAACTAAAATTCAGGTTATCCAGCTGACATCATTTGTTTAGCTTAAAACTACGCAAACCACCTGCTTTCAGGCGGCTATCTAAAGTACTACCAATGGCTTTTGGTTTCGAGGGCGATATGGAGCGCCTACTGCTTTGTTCAAAGTTTATGCCGAAATGTTTGCCTGTTGCGGAAGTGGAGCTAATTGCTAAACGTGGTTTTTTCATAATGGAATACTGTGGAAGAAACAGATTTGTATAACAAATTTTATCACATTTAAAATAAATTCCAAATTAACCTTTTCCGTGATATCACTTTGAGTCTTACGTAACATGCCTAAACTGCCACCATTACCAAATGCGGCAACTGATTTTTCAGTCTTTTTGGGTGATATTTTCAAAGTAGCCAATTTTGTTGTGGTGACACCTGCACGATCAGGCAGATTGTCTGTATTGCGTTTAAATAATGGCATCAAGCCTATACTGCTAGACTTAATATTGAGATAGGGAGAGTTGGAGTCCTCTATTTTTTTAATATTTTCCTTCTACAAAATAAATGTAAAACGATTAAACAGAATAGTCAATAAAATCGATATTTTACGCACAATTGTAGGCGATAATGTTTGGCGTTTTTCCGGCAAAGCAATTGGAGCTAAATCCGTGCTTTTTCTACGATGTTCGTTTATGAAGCTCATGGGCGCTTTAGTTTCCTGAGCTTTTACCTAAAAGCAGAAAAAACTCGTAAAAAAAACTTCAACATAAATATTCAAGAATATACTTTTTCTTGTAACTGGTAGTTTTCGCTCTCCAATTGCGAAATCCGTTCCTCACAAGATCTGTAATATAATGTTTATAAATTTTTTTTACATACATACATGCATATCTTTTGAATATGTATGTGTCTTTGTTTTGTGGTTTCTTACTTTTTATTAGCCATTTCTTGACGTAGGTTGTCCTGCATTACTTTCATTGCTCTGCGCAAATCCGTCTTTTTGGTTTCACATGCCCGCAGTTCACTAAAATAAACCCACATGAAATTTATATTTGTAATTATGATGTCCAACTTCACTTTTAACAATATAGGTATTTACTTACCGCTTGAGAGCCGCCACCCACGCGCTTAATCGGACCGGATCTTTTTCTATTTTGAGCATCTTTTCAGCTTCTGCACTTGTTGAGGCTAGAATCGATTGCACCGATTCTATCGTTTTAATTTGTTGTTTTAAACGATCCACTTCTTTGCGTAAGTCATCCGACATTTTCGCTTCAGTCTTAAGGATTTTAAGCTAAACAAAGCATTTTTAGATACTTTAGCATTAGCAGAATATCATTAAATACTAACTTGTTCCGAATAGGAAAGAATAACGAAATCGTTTTTCTGTATTTTTTGCTCCATTGCCTGTATTGTTTTCCTAATAAGCAATAAAAAAGGTTGTGAATAAAAATAGCAAAAATTTAAAATTTTCGCAACTCACGCTGCCTTGACTTGTCGTTCTTTGAGCTCTTTTATCTGCAGCTCTGCTTTATTCAACTCTTGTTCTTTCATTTTCAATTGCAGACTAGCATTATCCACTTGCTCCTGCAGCGAGCCTACGTCGATTGTACTCGTATCCAAATTAGCCAAGTTGAAATAAATGCGAAATATATTACGATCCGTACACTTGGTGCGACATTGGGGGCATGATTTCGAGCTATTTTTATGGAGATGAAATTACAATTTCTATCATAATTAACTGCTGTAGGCTTGCGGGAACTTACCGCTCCATCCATTGTTTTAAACATGATATGTGAAACATATGACCACAATTGGTTGCACGTACATCATCTGAGGCCGCAAAGAGTTCAGCACAAATAACACAATTTAAATTAAGCATTTTGATTTACGTATTAAATAATCTAACTAGTATTCAACAGGTACACATTCAATATATACAAAAATACCAAACTTTAAGTGCGTTTTTTCGCAAAATATAATTAACTGTTTTGTTTCTACTTTTTGCACTTCTTATTTTACTTTCTACTTTGTTTACTGTTTTTGCCGCCAATTCTAACAACGGGCTGGACTGTCAAAAAAGATCAGCTGATTTATGACAACCATAATTGCACTGATTGATTCGGTTTATTTAAGTAACCGGAAATAGCGGAAGCCCTTAAATATCCTGTGAGACAAAGACAGCACAGTACAGGAACTTTTCATAATAGATTTCCAATTTCATAATAGATTTCCAATTTTAGTGAAAAGTAAAAATCAGTAAAACTTAAAAAGAATGTGTCATATAATAAATTTAATAATATATACAATTTTCCCACATTTTACATTTTTCACTCAACCTTGCTTTTATTTCCCGTTAAAAAATAAATTATTAATGTGACTCTCAAATCAATAAATTTACCAATACTTCATTGCTCTTAAAAACAAAAACATATGTGCCAAATAAAATTATTTTATTAAGCAAAAATTTTCTTTCGAATCAAACTACGTAGTTTTGCCTTAATGGATCAGCGTAATATCTAAACATGTCCCTGCCCCCTCTTTGTCGAGTTACGTTCATATTTTATGGACATTACAACTTAATGCAGACTAAATTCTGAAAGATATGTAGAGAAAAGAAAAAAGTTGATTTTTGCGTTGGTCCTACGTTTTGCTCATTTTTGGATATTACGCGGCAACGTTCGTTCGTGAAAAATTCTACTATATAACTTACGAATGTGAAGTTCGGTAAAACGGCAGCTTGAACTTTCAATAGAATAAATTCCATTTGATTTTCTTTTAGATATAGGAATGATAATTATAGCCCAACAAGTCAACCGCGTAACCACTCAACGCCTTATGAGAGCGTCTAGTAAATGAAAATGTAAAGCCATTTGACGTTGACGCTTCTGGCGGCCATAAGACAGCAATCTAGAGTGCTATAAAACAGACTCGGCTAATTACATTTGATTGATTTTAAATGCAAACACATTCATTTGTTGATTTTTTACATTAAATTTTTATTCTTTTAATTTTTTTTAATTATGCGTTTTGTTATTAATTAACTAATTTTTCATTATTTTAATTTTTTTTAAATACAATACAATTTGTTTTTTTTTTTTGTTAAATATTTGTTTCGAATAGATTTTCTGTATTTTTTATAAATGAAATTATTATTTTTTTTGCAATTAATGCCAATTACATATATGTTTAAGTACAATTTACAGTCGACATGTGTTGAACATACATTTTTAACATATTTTTTTTAACCTACTTACATAAGTACAATATTTATACCCTTAACCTACATACATACTTATTAATGATATTCTTTATATTTAGTATTTTTTTTAATTTTTTTATCCGATGATATTTGATTTCTTCGCATTGAGTACTTAGCTTTCATTTTGAGAATTAATACAATTCCATTTACTTTTTACCATCAACATTTCCAATAAATTAAAATTAAACTTAATTTTTTATAATTGAATGCAGAAAAATAACCTTACAAGTTTCTTAAAAAGTTGTTATTAATAAAATCAGGTGCTTGTCGGAGGCTATTGGGGCAGAAGCCACCGGCCACGTGGTTTTAGAAATTAACAACGAACTTATTAGTAAATATATATTTAACATTTTTTTGAAAATAATAAAAAATTAGGTAGCAGGTTATAAAAATAAAATAAAACAATATACCTATGCATATAAATAAAAGCATTAAACAATTTCAAAACCGAATTCCAAATTTTTTGTTAATAAATATACCATAAACACATATTCATTGTGAATACTTAAATTTGCTTCATCATACCGTGGGAACCATTTCTAAAAAAAATAAAATAAAAATAAAAAATAAAACTAAAGCGATTAAAAAAAAGAAATGAAAACATTTCTCGTGTGAATTTTCTTTTTATACATATTAATCAGGGCTGTGCTGAAATTCGATGTCGTTCTGAACTCTTGTCAAATTTAATATAACGGAATCTATGTACGAATCCAATTACTGTAGAAATTAGTTGTTTTCATAAAGATTTTATTTAAAGAATGTAAGGGAATTTTCGGCGATCATGGACTCCAAATTGAAAAGTTCAAAATATTCCCTAAATGATTTCTATTATCTATGACCTCAGGATATTCTTCAACAAAGCGCTAACAACATGAATGCAGTTCAATGTGTGACGTTTCTTGAATTTATGGAACGCATTACGAACATAAAAAATTTACACTCGCTTCTAGCGATTTCTGATAACGTCTTTCGCGTAAGTTCCTTAGTGTGAGTAAGAACCTCTGGGTGGTTCCTATTTTCTTAATACCATGGAAAACGTATTTTTATTTTTAACACAAATTAATTTAAATTATAGATAATTTATAAAACTTTCATTCATTAATCTCTGCGAATCTTAGAATCAGTGGATTACTGTGACTACACAAAATTCTGCTCTTCATTTTTCACATACAAAAACTCATTTTAATTTCACTTTTCTCAATAACTACAGTAACTTTTTTCATAAATTAAATGCAAATAGTGACTGAAGCAGCAAAGAAAAAAATTAATTTTTATACTTCGACTCGAACTTGCCTCACATTCTTATTTCTCAATGCCGATAGGATTTTGATTCCGACTGGGAAATCCAAAACAATGTTGATTTCAGAATAGCCGCAAATAATTCTAAATACCTTAATTTTTAACGATTTCAGAAAGCAGCTCAATAAAAGTGTATGAAAATCGTTCTTGGAGCTGGAGTAGCGCGCAGAAGTTAATAGTGTGCTTTGGTGTTCGCAAGCAAAAAGTCTCAAGAATTTAGAAAAATCTAATAGAAAGCTTAAGTTGTTTGTGGTAGCAGAGAAAACAGCATACTCTCTCTGGTAAGTACGAAACATTGTACAGCCTTTAAAATAGGAAAACTAAGCGTCTGTTTCCGGTTTGAAGTCAAAGATGTGATCGCCTGATCGATTTAGTTTTTTTATTCCAAAGTTGTATGAATAATTTTTACAACCGATAAAATAAAGCTACAAGAACAATGAGGGAGTTATGTTACTTCATAGACTCTATAATGGTACGGCAATAAGAAAAACAAAACTACGAAATATTCCAAGCAAAGGTACAACGGCACATCACTAAAAGTATTCACGACAGAATAAAAATGAAAATTCGCTTTATATCAACAGAGTGATTCACATGACTAGTTCTCAGCACACAGTTGACCAGGTTGTCCAGATAGCGGAACTTTAGTAATAACTCGAGTAAACAAAAACAGATTTGAATGAAAATTTACATTTTAGACTTTTGATAAATTTATTATATAATTCTTAACAAAAATTAAACGGAATCGGATGAATCGGACGAATCTGATTTATTTAAATTGATTTCGAAATTAATCAAAAGCCCAGCCACGGTTCTTTGCTTAGCACTACCTCGCATTAGCTTATATTTGTGTTTTGTGAGGCCTAAATCTATATACCTACAGAGCCAGGGCTTCTTCTGGTGAGTAAGGACTTGGCAACTTCACATGTGTGTCCCGTACCCTTTTCATTTTTTGTTCAGCAGTGTTGTCTGCATTCAATTCACAAACAACTTTTAATGCGCTTCGCAAGATTTGTATTTGCTGGAGCTCGCTGCCACCATTAATTCATTACATGTGGTTTCCTTCACAAGATTATACACTTTTCTGGCCTGTACTTTGTGACACAGGTCACCAAAATTTGATGATATATTGTGTATTAACAGTAGCTTCTCAAGCCATTTCTGGTATATTTTCTCGAAATATGTTCTGTTGTAATGACATGATTTCAATTTTTCTGTCAGTCTGCTCATAAAACCTGTTAATTTCCTAGTAATTCCTTCAGACTCCATTCCAGAAAGCTGGTGGTTCTTTCAAATTGTACCAAATACAAATTCCTTTAAAACGAGAAGAATAGAGCACTCGCGTTGGGACTGACATTTTTCTTAAAAAGTATAACAGACTTAACAGTTGGTCGTAGTTGCCTAACATTTTGAAAAGGTTGACGCCACAAAGACTTCCACGTTATATAAAGGCTAAAATCAGCTTGAACAAGAGTGAACAAGATTAGTTATTGTCCAAATATGCTAGTATCAAGCATAATGCCATACCTGGTAAAATAATAAACTTCAAATACATTTTTGTTTGCTAAACATAAAAACAAGGGTCAAGCCTATACTTTTTATTCAGAACATACCAATCAATCAACAAACGCGAAAAAGTACACCGAATATTTGCAGACCACGCGCTGAAACATACACGTATGTTCACTTTCACAAAGTTCACACCTGATCATGTAAACAAACAAAAGCTCTTATACAAACTCTTATATGCTCAGACGAGTATTAACAGTTAAAAAAAAACCAACAAAAATACTGAATTTGAAGATATAAAAATTCGACTTTTGTCCCACTAGAAAAATCATGTGGCCCACTGTGCAGCGCTTTTATTAGCTATGTATGTACATATATGCATATTATATATAATATATCAATATAGTATTATGCATGTAGTACTTAATACTTATGTATATGCATGTATTATGTGTTATGAAAATAAATTAATGATTTTTGATTTTCTTGAATTTTCTTTGCATTCTCAGTGGAACTTGCCTTCCGCTCACTTATTTTAATATATATATTTATTATTTGTTTGTTTTAATTATTTATTCAACAGTTGCAGTTTATTAAATTAAATGCACATTTACATATATGTATCTATACATATATAAATATATATAAATATATGTATATATGTTCATACATATAACTTTAAGCAATTTGAAATTATGAAGCTAGTTTGTTTATGTTTATGTACATACACGTGTGTTATGTATACATAACCACAAATAACACGTAGTTTAACTACAACATATACTATTCAGTGTAGGTATGTGTGTATGTGTTTGTATGTTTTGTATTATTACACAAAATATTTGCATTAAATTAATTTATGAATTAATTTCCAGTTTTACACTATACTGTAGTTAACATATATTTTATACATTTTCACAAATTTTCAAAACGTGTATTGTTTAACTATGTTACCCATTTTTCCCGAAAAATTACATAGTTGTTATACTGTAATTTTGTATTTTATATTAGTATTTATTAGTTCTGGCATTAACTATGTTTTTTTTATAAATTTGTTTTTCTTAGACTAATTTACTTTATTTCTAATTATCTTTTATCCAATTGATAATAGTAATTACTATTATTTATGCAATTTGGCTTACATTATGCGGGGATATATTTTTGTAGATTTTTAGTTATATGCAAATATTTAAAGAAATCCATTTTTATTTAATTATTTTTATCTCTATTTTATTTATTTTTTTTTATCATTAATATTACTTAAACATTTAGCAATAATTTATTTTATATACTTTATATGTATATGTATATGTTTTTCTATGTATATTATATTTATGCTAAGCGAGTTTTATAAACACTGTACATAGATAACAAAATCTTATACCATATTTATTTAACATACTTTAGCTTATTATAATTAGACTTTAGTATACACATATTTATTTATTTTATTTATTTTTTTATATTATACAAACAACTTTTCTTAATTTAATATAGTCAACAATTCATGTATTTATGTTTGTATAGTAGTTATGTATTTAGTAAATCTATAATAACTGCTTATTGAATATACAACTATTTATGAGTAGTATTGAACAAATGTTTGTATGTACGAGTATGTGTATGCATAATATTTTTTGTTGACATTGGAAATCTTTAATATTAATGTTTTAGTTTTGATTTGTATGCTTAGTTATTGTTTTTGTGTTTTTTGTTGTTTTTTATGTAGTTATAAAGTAGCATAAACTGCTAAACTTTTAATCAACATTTTAACAGTTGAAAGTTTTTTTCTAAATTTTCTACTTGCAAAATAAAAACATTAAAGATAAAAATTAAAAATAAATAAATAAAATGTTATACAATTTAAAGCACACACTTAAGTCTGTGCATATATATTGTATAAAATTACTGTTAATATGTACATATATTGGCCATAAACTATCTACATTACATTATGCTGTACCTTAGTAGTTTCTTTAAATGTAATTCAAATGAGCAGTTTGTTTGCTTTTTATTAGAAAATTTCTGTTGCTTAGTTTTATTGAAAGTTTTTCTTTATTTTACTATTTTTATTTTTATTTTTATTTTTATTTTTATTTTTATTTTTATTTTTATAATTTGCTGCTAACTTACACCTGAATGTATTTACATTTGTTAATTTTGCTTTTACTACATACATATATATACATACATATATATACTTATATATATACATATATATATATATAGTTTTTTTTTAATTTTTTTTAACAAATACTTATAAACATGAGCACGATATGATTATAAAAAAATATTTTTTTTTCAGTTTGTTTTTTTTTTTTCTATAAATTTATACATCAATGCTTGGTGTTAATTCTTGTATATTTCATCATAGCGGTATTTTGATTCCACCGGTAGTTTTTTGAAAATATTTAATAGTTTCCTTTTTCCAAAACACAAGTTAAGTAGGAGTTTTTACAGTTAAAAAAGAAAATTCAAATATTTTTTATATTTTTCTAAAGGTTCTTCCATTTATGGATTGCTGTACTATTTGAGAGCTGCTCTGCATTAGATATCCAGTAAGTCGCTTAACATGTAGTGCTTAAAAGCTGCAAATGTGTGCTGGAAGAAATAATATTTGTATGCTGCTCACAGCTGAGTATGCCTGAAAAAAAAATTTAAAGGTTAGTTAATTGCATGAATGTGCAAAAGTGCTTCACTTTCTTTATTAGCTTATTTTCTCACATGCTTAATGTAGGCAACAAGTTAATACAAATTCAAAAAATAGAATGTTATAATATCTTAAATAAAACGTTGCCTGATTTTAGGCTTATATTTACTATAGACTTTCAATTCACTAACAATTAAGGGGGGACATCTGAGTAAAATTTTGAAAAAATCAAAAATTTTTTTTTTCGTTTAAAAGATGCTTTAGGATCTTAAAAATAATATACCACAAGATAGAATCCGGCAAAAGTGACTAAATGTCCAAATTTTCCATTCTGCGGCAATGCCTCATAGGCATATTCTATATATATATAATAACTTTAAACGCGTTTTTCTCGAAACCACTTTTTTTTAGACGGCCGGAAACATAACTCGAGCAAATCTTAACCGATCGATCTGAAATTTTGACAGTATATTCAAAATTCCTTCCTCTATCGACACACGTATAATTATTATATTGCTTACTTTTTTTTTTATAAACAATTTTTGGACTTTTTTTCCTCGTGAAAATTTGAACTTTTTTTTCGATCACGCACCATTTTGCGAAAAATCAAGATATCGAAAAAATCCTACTTGTGTCGATAGCTGTTGATGTATAGAAACTAACAAAACTTTATTTTTTGTTCCAGATCAAAAATTAAGGACGTTAGCTTTCCGGCCATGGACCCCCTTCCCAAAAATAGGGCCTACGAAGAAATGCTGCACAGCCGCCATTTTGTTTTCGATTTCTTTCAAAAAATCATATTTTGTACATCGGATCGCATATTATAAAACCTACTTTACAAAATTTCGATTGGCTCTTTCGTTTGGTCAAAAAAAATTCCAGAAAATCCGCTTATTTTTTTTGAGTTACTCAGATGTCCCCCCTTAAGTCAATCACTGGTTGCAATAGCAAAACAAAAATTCAACGCTTAAGAATTGAAGTGTTTCCGTTTAGTTTATTTCTTCACATCCCTAAAAGTAGGCAACAAATTATTTTAAATAGAAATTTTAGAATATTCTAAAATAATAAGAAATATCTAAAATAAATCCCTCCAACATTTACATCATTGAGTGGCAGCTAAACGAAAAAAAAAATTAATGCATTTTGTGAAGTAAAGAATTTCTTATAAATAATAGATATAAAGGCAGAAATATGAAAATCACTTATCATATTAAATTATAATAGAAATTTGTGTCTGCTACCCGCAGCCACTACATTCAAATTCATCCACACATCCATATTTTTTTCTTATCAATTTTCCCCGAGAAAAAAGACAAAAGTTTTATCTGCATTTTATCACCGCCGCTGTCAGCTTCACACGAGAACTCATTATCATGGTCATTCTCATTTATATTTTATTTCATCGCATTTTCCCCCCAACTACGTATGTATGTATGTATGTATTTGTCACTTGGCGTCGCCGTCTATGGCATTAACTGTCAACAGCAACGTTCGGTTGACCCGCGGACTTAAGTTTTCTTCTGTAATATTTGCGATTTTTCTTTTACCATTACCATAAGGCATTCATTGTATATGTACATATGTAAATAAGTAAAAGAAGCAGCATTGAGATAAAAACCAGCCGCAGATTTGAAAATGTATTGTGGAAAATGTAAGAGTTGGTGGCGAAAGAATATGAAAACAAAAAAAAAAAGAAAATTCTCTAAAAAATCAATTGAGCGCAATGCAGTCGGCGAGTATATGCACATACATACACACCTATATGTGTGTGCAACATTCAGGAGTTGTAGCTAAAAACTTTTTATATTGTATATCAAAAACAAAACAAAAAAAAAATCCAGAAAATACCGAATGGCAATGGGAAGTAATAAAAATAAATGCCGGATGATAACACTTGATGCGATGCATTTCTTTGTTGTACCCTAAGTTAGCGCTAAACGTTCGAAGAAATAAGTGAGTACAAGAAGAAGGTGTAAGAAAGTAAAGAATTAAAAGTAAATTTGCAAGTTTGCTCGTTTAAAACTTACAATGTGGTTAAATTTTATACCAACGTAGGCAGGTAATGCGAAAGGAAAACGATTAGAACAGAACAAGAGGGATGTGTGGTGAAGACGAGCAAATTTTAATAAGAAAGCAAATAGAGCACAGCTAACACTGCCCTAATACTGTCTTCCATAAGATAATCAGCTGAGATACTGTTTTCCTAAAGACTATAAACTGACTGTCTACTGAAATACTGTCTTCTGAGATACTGAGATACTGTTTTCCTAAAGACTATAAACTGACTGTCTACTGAAATACTGTCTTCTGATAGACTGTCTTCTGAAAGACTGTTTTCTAAAAGACTGTCTTCTGAAAGACCGTATTCTGAAAGACTGTATTCTGGAAGACTGTCTTTTGAAATACAGGCTTCTTAGAGGCTATATCCTTTTAGATTGTCTTTTGAAAGAGTTTCTTCTGTAAGGCTGCCTTCCGTAAGGTCGTCTTCAAAGAAACTGTCTTTCAAAAGACTGTTTGCCGATAGATTGACTTCTGCTTGATAAGGCAGCCACGACGAGGACTACTTCAATAAATACCTGTCATCCTTGAAATTAGGCCAAATTAGCAAAAAAGTAACGCTAAGAGCTAGCCACTTAAATGTACTTCACAGTTGGGTATAGTTTCGTGAAGAACAGGGTGCCATTCAGAAAATTATATCGGAACTCAGGCTAAAACATAGAATTCGACTGATAAACGGAAACCTCCTGCTGTGTAGAGAGTGGTGCCGCTGGCGGGACTATCAGCATCAACTGCCTCAGGTCCTTCAGCGCCTTCAAATGCTGTTTAAAACAGTGAGCCCTAGATGAACGCTTGAGGTCTTGGAACTCTTCCAACATAGGACGTACCTCAAAGTTATTGTGAGACAGTGTAGATAGTAGGCAGACCACACTGTAATTGCATTATAAAGCAAAAGAGACAGCTACCTCCGAGATACCATCTCCTTAAGTTAGGTAAAGTGAAACCGGCGGTGTGCGGAGCATGAACAGAGTATGACGAAACGCTGAAGCTACCTGTGAGAGTGCCCGACCTTTAGCCTTTTGATACATCGGGTCTTCCTCGACGCTCCATGTTTAAACCTCACTAAGGAGGGCACGCATGATTGAAAAAAACTTAAGGAATATACAAAATCAAACGAACTGTTCGCAAATGCCTTATTGGAATACACGGAAGAGTACAATGAGCTAACTTAATGGCTTAAGTGCGGCCGCTTGCGATCAGGTCAATCAAGTACATCTTTTACGAGGCTGCCATCCTTAACCCTCTAGTGCCCAAGACCGCCTGTGGACGGGCTAACTTCATTGTACGCTTATTCGCTTTGCAAATTTCTTTTTGCTTCTTTTTTTGTTTTTGTCTAATTTTGGGAAGTCCCGAAATTGTTTTTATTGCATTTGCAGCTCAGGCTGATGCTCAGCGCAGCTACCACAGTCATTTGAAGTTGGAAAGTTGTGAAATACGCAAGAAATAATTATTCTGCAAAAAGAGCGATTTTCAAAAAATTAAAAAAAATATTAAAAGTGGTCACAGTTGGAAAAAAAATATTGGCGTGTTGCTAGTAGTGTAAAGAAAGCAATTAGAAGAAAAAAAGAAAAAATAAACTTTCCGCAAGCTTTTTATTGAACATACAAGATAGCCCGTCTAGAGGCGGTCTTGGGACAACTCGGCAAAAAAAAAATTGTTAGGTAAGTTTGAATGCGGAATATTGCAGGAGATGTTGAAGCCTAAAAATTGCCTTTAATAGGCATGGAACACCGACAAATGCCAAAATTGTCATCGCTTTCAGATGAGGAGATTAGAAAATATTTGGATTCGATGAATTTCGAAAGCGATACTGATGTTGAAGACG
Organism: Ceratitis rosa; assembly: GCA_037013455.1. Taxonomy (NCBI): domain Eukaryota; kingdom Metazoa; phylum Arthropoda; class Insecta; order Diptera; family Tephritidae; genus Ceratitis; species Ceratitis rosa. Next base: position 3,377,177 of record JAWMAG010000029.1, read on the forward strand.
ATATGGAAGAGGAGTTGAATGATGATAATGCCTGCGAGACGGAGAGCCCGGTCGACGATGGAATTGATGAGGCGCTTAATAGAGCGGTGAATTTGTCAGATTCAATGCTGGAATCCGAAATTTGTGTCACTTCAAGCGAGGGGACTGTGGCAACGTTATTATCTCCCTCTACTTCAAGTGCTACAAATACTCCTCGGTCGCAGAAACGCAAATGCAATGCGCTTTCTGAGCAACAGATTATTCAGCCTGAAGCCAGTACTATAAATGCAACAGGGAACTTCAGTGGATCTGTTTTGGATATAGATCCCAAATCTCATACTTTCAAGAACATTTTGTGGCGCCAGAAGAACTTAGTGCTGGATAAATCTGCGATTGCATTTACTGAGCCCGTATTAGGCCTTTCAAATGCTTCGAATACTTTTTTAACAACACAATTATTGACCACATTGTTGAGCAGTCGAATTTATATGCCACTCAAAAGAATATTACAACTTCCTTCGTTGCAACCAACTCGGAAGTTCGTCAATATATTGGCATTTTGTTTTTTATGTCGGTTTATCGCTACCCCAGTGTCCGTGCAAATTGGGGCGAATATGCATTCCAAACAATCCAAAATACCATGTCAAAAAATCGATTTGAGCTAATAAGGAGCAATTTACATTCTAATGATAACAGCAAATTGCCTTGGAGCATCAGCAAACGTGGTTGTTCGATTGTCACATCATGCTCCAGACTTTAAGAATCAAATCATATATTTTGACAACTATTACACATCACTCCCACTTCTTGCATATCTCAAATCACGCGGAATTTATTCGTTGGGCACTATTCGTTCCAACCGCATCCCGAATTGCGAGCTTCCAACCGACAAGGATCTCGAGAAACAACCACGTGGATATACTACTGAGTTTTGTGGATCTGTTTCTGGAGTTGACATTTCCTTATCACTTTAGAAAGATAATAAGACTGTGCGACTCGCATCGACCTACGCTGGCACGAAACCTTTCGAAAATGAAAAAAATCCGAAAATACATGTATCACGCTTTGTTCGCTCTGAAAAACAATTTGTTAACGTCGATTGCCCCAATATAATCTATGAATACAATGGCCACATGGGTGGTGTCGATCTCATGGATGGTCTTATTGGTCGATATAGAATTCCAGTGAAGAGCAACAAGTATACAAATCGATTGTTCGTACATATGCTTGACTTAGCCATGGTCAACGCCTACATTTTGTTTAAAAGGATCAACAAGCCTGATGATAATGTAAGACGATACCAGCTGCCAAACTTCAGAGCAGAGATCGCATCCGTACTTTGCATGCATCAGAGTCCTTCGTTGTCGAAAGTTCTAGGTCGCCCCCGCCAAAATCTTCAAGAAAAATGTACAGGGCAAAAATCTTTCGTACCGCCTGATGATCTTCGCTGCGATGGAATTGGACATTTTCTGCAGTTTTTAACACGTACTGGTAAAAAAACTGGTTGCAATTCTGAAACTCAAATTGTATGCCGAAAGTCCAATTTAAACCTATGTCTCTCACAACAAAAGGATTGTTTCTACGATTTTCACCACAAATAATTTAAAAGAAAACTGTTTTTTTCTCAAAAATATGAATTTTAACGTTAATTTTTTTGTATTAACTTAAAAAAAAAATGATATATAAACCTTTTATTTATTTTCTATTCATTTTTGCTAAAAACTGTTACTATTTTTATAAATAAAACATTAAAACATATATATGGAAAAAAGAAATTGCTGAGGATTTTTTTGGCTACTTTTCCCAAGACCGCCTAGACGCGGTCTAAGTTTTTGGTCTTATAAAACCCAAACCCCTTAAAAAAAATTTTTTTTCTTTAATATCCTTTTATTTTAACACAAATCAAATCCAAAAATATTTTTTTTCCAGAAAAAAAATTGGGCACTAGAGGGTGAAGACTTCTTTAGTAAGAAATCTTTTATTATTAGCATAAGCCTCAATTTCTGGTTAAGGACTAATAAAAATGAGTTTGGTTGAAGCAAGCTTGGATAATAAAGCACTTAAAGCTCTCAAAATTCTTTCACGGAAACCACAATACATACATATGTATGTACATGAAATTTAATAAATACCGGTAATTACCGATTAAACAGTATTTTAACTTCAAATTTTTCCTGCAATCAAGTTTTCTACCTTTTCTTTCTTCTTTTTGTATGCAACCGACAAAAAGTCCCTCAATTTTATGTGCCCAATGGCGTTGAATTATGCAAGAAAACTTCTCTTTCCACTTCACTTGACAGGCGCGGACTTTTGAAACGGAAGTTGCGAAAAATGCACCCTCCAGCGATTGTCAAGCGTAAAACATCTTAATAATAGGCACGTTAGTCGTCACCGCCATTGCGTCGAAAAAACGGATTGCTTTTCTGCGGTAACAAAAGTTTGTCAGCATGCAAATTGATTGATTGATTGTCATTAGGCGCAAATGTTGCTGATTGACGGCAGAGCTGGTTGAGCAGTTGCACGGTGTGATAAGAGGCCTATAAAATTTGATTGAGTGGTAAAATTTGGAAGATTTTGTATGAGTTGTAAAGAATTCTTTAGTGCCAAATTTATGGGTGAGTTTTTGAAAAGAGAGCATAAAAAGTAGGTGATACGTTTGATTACAGACATATGCATTTTTAAAAAAATTTATAAAAATTTAATATTTTTTTATGGATTGCTTGTTCTTTCAGTTCTCTAAACGTTTCCCAAACGGTATATTTTCTGAACGAGTTGCTAAAGATAAATAGAGTAGACATATAAAGTGAGTTATTGCCCACATTTAGGCTCATTATGTAAAGTAAAATCAATTTTCTAACTTTTCGGTTACGTTTTCACAATAATTACCCACAGTAATTATCAAAGGAATCAATTTGATTCAAAACGTGAAAATTCATCTCAATATCAAACATTTTCGCATTCACTGATAAGTATACCAAGCATTAAAACGAGCGACAAAATGCTGAATGGGCATGATTTGGAAAAACGTTCTTCTATTTAATACGTTCGTTGCGGTAAGTGGGTCACCATTTTCTTTTTTATTAATTTATTCAAGTTTAAACTTGCTCAGTAATAATTGTATACAAAAATCTATTAGAAAAACTTACATCTGCACATATACATTATAAAAACTATATCGAAGAGTAATTAAAATCATTTCGGCTCAATCGAAGCCAGTACACTACAGAATTCACTTTCATTTAATATTTACGAATTTTTACAAACAGACATTGTTTTCTTTCCTTAGAAGACTCATAGACTAAATGATAGATACAATTAATGGATTATCATGAATGGATATAGATTGATTAATGAATAAAACCAAATAAAATAAATAAATAAAATTTAAAATAAAATAAAATAAAATAACATAAAATAAAATAAAATAAACTAAAATAAAATATAATAAACTAAAATAGAATAAAATAAAATTATATAAATTAAATTATACAAAATAAAATAAAATAAAACAGAATAAAATAAAAAAGCATAAAATAAAAAAATATTAAACCAATGAAAATAAAATAAAATAAAATAAATAAAACAAAATAAAATGAAATAAAATAAAGTAAAAAAAAAATCAAACAAAATAAAATAAAATAAAATAACATAAAATAAAATAAAATGAAATAAACTAAAGTAAAATAAAATATAATAAAATTAAATAGAATAAAATAAAATTATATAAAATAAAACAAAATAAAACAAAATAAAATAAAATAAAATAAACTAAAATAAAATAAATTAAAATAAAATAAAATAAAATAAAGTAAAATAAAATAAAAGAAAATACAATAAAATAAAATAAAATAAATTGAACTAAAATTAAATTGAAATAGTATAAAATAAAATAAAATAAAATGAAATAAAGTAAAATTAATTAAAATAAAAAAGAATAAAATAAAATAAAATAAAATAAAATAACATAAAATAAAATAAAATAAAATACAATAAAATAAAATAAAATAAAAAAATATTAAACCAACTAAAATAAAATTAAGTAAAATCACATAAAATTAAACAAAATAAAACAAAATGAAATTAGATAAAATAAAATAAAATAAAAGAAAATAACATAAAATAAAATAACATAAAATTCAACAAAATAAAACAAAATAAAATAGATTAAAATAAAATACAATAAAATAAAATAAATTGAAATAAAATAAAATAAAATAATATAAAATAAAATAAAATGAAATAAAATAAAAATAAAATAAAATAAAATAAAATAAAATAAAAAAAAATAAAATAAAATAAAATAAAATAAAATAAATTAAAATAAAATAAAATAAAATAAAATAAAATAAAATAAAATAAAATAAAATAAAATAAAATAAAATAAAATAAAATTAAATAAAATAAAATAAAATAAACTAAAATAAAATAAAATAAAATAAAATAAAATAAAATAAAATGAAATAAAATTATATAAAATAAAATAAAATAAAATAAAATAAAATAAAATAAAATAAATAAAATAAAGTAAAATAAAATAAAATAATATAAAATAAAATTAAATAAAACAAAATAAAATAAAATAAAATAAAATAAAATAAAATAAAATAAAATAAAATAAAATAAAATAAAATAAAATAAAATGAAATAAAATAAAATAAAATAAAATAAAATAAAATAAAATAAAATAAAATAAAATAAAATAAAATAAATAAAATAAAGTAAAATAAAATAAAATAATATAAAATAAAATTAAATAAAACAAAATAAAATAAAATAAAATAAAATTAAATAAAATAAAATAAAAAAATAAAATCAATAAAATAAAATATAACAAAATAAAATAAAATAAAATAAAATAAAATAAAATAGAATAAAAAAAAGATAAAATAAAATAAAATAAAATAAAATAAAATAAAATAAAATAAAATAAAATAAAATAAAATAAAATAAAATAAAATAAAATAAAATAACATAAAATAAAATAAAATAAAATAAAATAAAATAAAATAAAATAAAATAAAATAAAATAAAATAAAATAAAATAAAATAAAATAAAATAAAATAAAATAAAATAAAATAAAAATAAAATAAAATAAAATAAAATAAAATAAAATGAAATAAAATAAAATAAAATAAAATAAAATAAAATAAAATAAAATAAAATAAAATAAAATAAAATAAAATAAAATAAAATAAAATAAACTAAATTAAAATAAAATAAAATAAAATAAAATAAAATAAAATAGAATAAAAAAAAAAAAGATAAAATAAAATAAAATAAAATAGAATAAAATAAAATAAAATAAAATAAAATAAAATAAAATAAAATAAAATAAAATAAAATAAAGTAAAATAAAATAAAACAAAATAGAATAAAATATTATAAAATAACATAAAATAAATTAAAATAAAATGATATAAATTATATTATATTAAATAAAATTAAATAAACTGAACTAAAATAAAATAGATTTTACTGAATTAAAATAAAAAAAAATAATTGAAATAAAATAGAGTTAGAATTTTTTTTTTAAAATAAGATGAATTAAAGAGATGTTCTTAAGTTTTATTAAGTAAGTGAAAGTGAAATTAATGACGAAACCTATCACTTATTTTGTGTTTTATTCCGTAAAATAATAATAAATATTTCAAAATTCTATGAATTTTACTCCAACTTCTTTATCGCTGTTTACTTTCAAAGGAAACGTTTTTTTTTATTTTTTCCCAATTCATTACATTCTATGCGAAGTATTGAAGTTGCAAGATTTTTCAATAAAATGCACTGCAAAAGCTTCCCATTCTAAGAATCTCTGCTACTACCATTTTCTTCTGCCACAGTTTTGATTTTTAATTTGTGAGTTTTCTTTTTGAAGTTTGGCCGATTCCATAACCAGATTAGTGTGCATACATTTGTGTGTATATAAGGCAAGCCTTGAGTCACACAATCAGCCAACAATAGTCAACACTTCTCAGGGTAATTTTAACTGGGCTTCTTTCCCCTATATTCACTGTCCCAAGTGATGTCTTTCTACACTTTCTTATACGTTTCTTTTTTCTTTGTCTCTCATGCATACAATACTTCCGCAATTGCTTTAGAAAAATATTTGTGTTGACGAAAAGAGACGTAAAAAGAAATGCGTGCACGGGTGTGTGTGTGTTAAGGAGTGTATACTAAGGATACGCAAATGCAATCAATTTGCTTCAGTGATTTTGTACAATAACAACAATAACGCCAGCAATTACGTATCATTCTTAACAGCCAAGAGGAAATATTGTCTTTGGTATTTTCTTAAATTTTCTGCTTTCTTTTTTTCATTTGTTTTTCTTGTCATTTGTCTCTGTTAAAAGTGGTTGCCGGGAGATTTTGAGAAATGCTGCGTATACGCCCTGGTGGTACGTATTAAAGATTTTGTGTGTTTGCGTGTGTTTTTTAAGAACAAATTTGCCATCTTTATTTGTCTGAGGATATAATTTCAGCCAAACATACACAAATACAAATACATATTTATATTTACAATGGCGTAAAGTGCAGTGATTGCTTGTTACTTTGCTTTTTGGTTTCTATCAACGCAAATGCATTTCCGTCGGTTTGGTTTTTGGTCAATTTATATTTGCTATCATTGTTATCTTCCTCCCATTCATCCTGTGAGATTTTGATTATTTTAAATAAAGAATTTTCTCTTTAATACCATTTAGGTATATTTTGAAATTTATGGCAAAGAAATGAAGCTAGGTTAGGTTTTTCTTGGCGATTCATTTGGAAGACAAATTTCTATAGCATCGTAACCATCCCTAAAGCGTGAGAAAAGCTTCGAATTTTTCCCGCGGTCTGGGTGGCAAAAACTGGGTCTAATGGACAGCACTGGAGTATTAAAAGTTTCGCAGGGATACTTCAATTATGTTTCTATCCATACGGCCGAGGTCCTTCTTTAGTTTGTGGCGATCTGCCAATTTACCGCTCGGTATGCTCAGCCGAATCAGCTGACGAATATGCTGATCAAAGAGGAAAGGCCGGCAGCACTGAATCTCTGTATCTTTGATATATTCTGAGTGGCAAAATAAGAACCTTTGTTCGACTTCGAATTGGCTACACGGTTTTCACACACTCTCATCTCCTTAATGGAACCGATATTTTTTGCTTTGCCCATTTTGTGGCTCGAATCAGCTGACAGTTTCAAACATTCTGGATGATTGCGTGGAATTAAATGTAATTAGAAATACCACATTCAAATGTAACAAACTCTGGGAACACCTCAAAAAGACGGATGAAAATAGCATTAAACTTATTCATAAGTTTTTCTTGAGCTGTAAACTGATAGTTTAAGATTTAGAGTTCATCTTAACATGTCCCAAGCACTTTTTAATTATACGTATGTATGTGTGACCATACTCTTGGGAGGATTTTTATTTCGCTATTATTGGCCCATGTGCAGAAGTTTATATGAAGTAGTATATGGTTCAAGTAGCTCACGACATCCGAAGTATCCACTGGCTAGCCAACAAACATCCGTTTGGAGGGGAGCTAAAGTGAGAAGGCGATTTCCATGCAGTTGTGCGTAAGGTTTGGAACCCACCACATGAAAAAACAACCCCCCGCAAATATTTTAAGGATTACGATTTGGGGGCATGCACCTGGAATGCCCGGTCTCTTAATTGGGAAGGTGCCGCTGCCCAGCTGGTTGATGTCCTCAGAAAAATAAAGTCTGAAATTACCGCCGTCCACGAGATGCGATGGACGGGATAAGGACGAAAATTGGTGTAAGATTCGTAGTGGGAGAGAGGCTTCGTCGCCGAGTACTGGCATTCCCTCCGGTGGATGAACGTCTCGCCACAATCCGCATCAAAATTGTGCTTGGCTTCAACGCCAGGGTGGACGCAGAAGGTATTTTTGGACCAACAGGCGGAAATTTCAGCCTCCACCACGTAATATCCACAAATGGGTTGAGGCTGATCGACTTCGCCGGGGCCCGAAATATGGTTGTCTGTAGCACTAGATTCCAGTACAAAAAAATTCACCAAGCTACTTGGCTGTCTCAAGATCGGAAAACTTTCAACCAGATCGATAATGTTGTGATTGACGGAAGACATGTATCCAGTGTTTTAGATGTGCGCACCTTCCGTGGTCCTAACATCGACTCGGATCACTATCTTGTTGCAGCGAAGATACGCACGCGAAAAAAAGAAAGAGGCCGAAATGCGTGAGTACGAGGAGCTTGAGAAGCTGACCAAGAAGGGTAACGCTTGAAAATTCTATGAAAAGATACGGCGACTTAGAGAAGGTTTCAAGACCGGAGCAAACTCTTGTAGGACCCAGGGAGGTGAGCTAGTGACAGATGCCCAGAGTATACTGGATTTATGGAGGGAGCACTTCTCCAGCCTTCTGAATGGCAGTGAAGTGAAAACACCCGGAGATGGTAAATCCGAAACCCCATTTGATGACGAAGGAAAAGTTTTTCCGTTACTTGACTATGAAAAAGTCCGAATAGTAATCGCCCGCCTAAAAAACTACAAAGCGACGGGGACCGATGGATTACCGGCCGAGCTATTTAAATACGGCGGTGAAGAGCCGATCAGCCTTCGACAGTACGAAAAGTCGCTGCCTTTATGTCTGAATTTGGTATCCCTGCACGGAAACCAAACTCTACAAGTCGCTCATCTTACCCGTCCTACTATATGGCACAGAAGCGTGGCCCTAGGAGTCTTCGAGAGAAAAGTTTTGCGAACGATTTATAATCTTTTGCGCATTGGCAACGGCGAATACCACAGATGTTGGAACGATGAGCTGTACGAGCTATACGATGATATTGACATAGTTCAGCGAAAAGAAGATATGAATGACGCGCTGTAATTGATTCGGCTATAATCGCGTAAGCGGGCCAACGCCAATAAAGAAGAAGAATTAATTTTTTCATGGATTGGCTATGGTAGCCAGTGTTTTAGTTCATAATTAAGATAATTATTGAATAATTATTTGTAATGAACATTATTAACCACTCAGCCATCGCGGCCGCCGCGGAAGAAGTATAGAGGGTCTTCTTCTGAGAAAGTGACCCAGACATTTCTCCTGGTCCTGGTTCTGGAAGTTACGTAGGCTTAAACTATTGTTCCCTTCAAAAGATCGGGATTAGAAGCAGCTTCGTCGACTTAAACTCTAACACAAAGAAGACGATCCGCATTTTGAGAAAAGGTTCCAACTCTTTGGGTAATTTGATGTTTTGTTTTGTTTGTTTATTGACTCTCTGTTCAATCATCTATCATTGCGAAAGTTAAGTGTTCTCCGCATTTTTGACGGTGAAGCCTAAGCCTTATTGAGGCATTAATTAAAACCTATGGTAATCACCCCCAATAACATGCTATTGTCATTATGGCAAAACCCAATAAACTCCAAACCAATTCACTTTACTTACCTCTTCTTGAGTTTTTATATAGATGACAGTTCGAACACGAGCTGGCCGCTTAAATCTTTCCACTACGATAATGCACCGGTCGATGACCACCGAAGAGTATACGCTTGAACGCTTGCCGGAATTCCGGACTGAATATTGTGTAAATCACAGGATTCAGCGTTGAGTTGAAATAACCGAGCCAAAGAAATACCGACGCCAGGCCATCGTTAATCTCGCACGTCTCACACAGTGGCAATAGCAGAGCCATCACAAAGAATGGCAGCCAACAGATAACGAAGGCACCGGTGATGATGGCCAATGTTTTCGCCGCTTTCCGTTCACGTTTCGCCTCCAGCGTCTCCTTACGTTTCGTCACCTTGTGCACGGGATTTGCTATGCTGGACAGTTGTTGTTGTTGCTGTAAATGTTTCAGCTTTGGCGTGGGTGTCAGTTGGCAGGAGGATGTAGCAGTCATTGTTTGCATTGCTGTGGGTGCCAAGGGATGCAGATGCTCGTCACCGCTGGCACCGCCTGCAGAGATGACGGCGGTTGTTGGTGTTTGCGGTGATAATGCCGATATGGAAGTGATTGTGGTGGCATTTGAGGCACATGCGGCCGGTGGCACTGTCTTACCACCGCCACCACCAGTCCCCACCGCTGCCGCCGTCGTTGGTGTTGTCGTCGTTGTGTCTACTTGTTGCTGCACTTGTTGCAATTGCTGTTGAAGAAGTGGATCTTCAAGCACTTCGGCAGCGCCATTCGCCACGGCTATCCCGTTTGTTGTTGTTGTTGTATTGCCATTTAACACAGTTGGCGTGGTGACGTTAATGCCGTTACTGTCATTTGGCGCTACTATGCATACTTTAGTTGTTGTTGCTGTTGTTGGTGTTGTCGCCGTTGACAACTTATTGTTCTCTATTGTTGTTCCTGTTGCTGTTGCTGTTGTTAATGCCACTTCTGTGGTTGCGCCATTTTGCACTGTATTTATATTGCTATTATTAATACTACTACTATTACTGTCTTTATGTTGTTGTTGTTGTTGTTGTTGTTGTCGTTGATGTTGTACTGTTGAGGTTGAGGATGATTTGGTTGCTGCATGCTGTTGATTAGCTAATGCTACCAGGTGGGAAACTGTCGATATTTGACTTGTCGAAGTGGTTGGAATCTGTAAGTAGAGAAGAAGAAGAAGAGAAGAATGTTTAGTAGAATGGTGTCTTAGCTTATTACGTGGTAAACAAGACATAGGGAAAGCATTAAACTAAAGTGACGTGGAGAACCTCCAATGTCCTTAAATGCCCCTCAATGTGTAGTCTTATTTTGTGAGCGTTGAGTGGAGAGTGTGGCCTAAGAAGGTTTTAAGGAGAAAGCTCATGATGAGACCGTTTGCTAAGCTTACTAACAGACTATGGGTTCAAAAGCAGTTCACAGCCAAAAGCAGGAAGTAAAATTCTCTCTTTCTACAAGAGAGAAATTTAACTCATCGCACTTAAACCTCAGCTGATATGGCTCAGTTCTAGACACAGTATGAGCTTTAATATGCAAAATTCCATGCTCTTGAGCTCAAGAGGCTTCCTTGAACTGCGATAAATTGCTCAGACCTATTCAAAACCGGTCTGTTTTCAGCATTGGCTGAGCTAATAAGGGTAAAAACTGGTCAAAAAGCCCATCAAGTCAGAACTTAATTTAATTAGTACCTTAAATAGTTTACTGTCCGGATTGCGTTCAAGAAGCTGTACTCGGTTTCAATCAAGAGCTTACCTAAGAAAGCACCATAAAGTCATATGGTAGGCCCAGCTTCTAGTGCGTAATACCTTTCAATCTAAAATCCATATTAGTTTTATCCCGACCTCAAGAAGAACTAAGACCTTCCTAGATAGAGCTTGTAACATAAATACCATTCTAGGCCGCTCTTGAAAGGTAATTTCAACAATTAGTTTGATGACAATCTTTGTAGCCAATAGACAACATGTGTGATAAGTATCTACTCTTCTACCGAGCATGATTGATTGGAAGCAAAATAAATGGCCGAAAAATTTCATATGTCACAAGCTCTCCTAATAATTTAAAGAGGAAGAGACTTAACTCGTACCAAGTTTGTGCTGAATTAACTTATACTGGCTCCAGAGCACCATGGAAGCAATTAATATTTGGTTTGTCTAAAAAAACCTTCGTTATTTTAAATAAAAAGCCCTGGTTTTTTTAAAATAAAAAACAACTAGCTTCTGTTTGGCGGTAGACGGAGAAAAAATGAAATAATGATGTTTTTTTTTTCTTTTCTTTAATTAATTAATTTATATTTATTTTTTAAAGTTTGTGTGAAATAATTGTGGGTTGCTTTTCTTCTATACAAATTCAATGAGGAAAACATTTATTGGTATTTTTTATATAAATGCGTAATTGTAAGTAACTTTGCTAAAACATTAACATAGTGCCTAAATGTACACAAAACTTTTTTTATATTTTACAAACCAATCCAGCCAATGCCACTTTTGCATTTCAATAGATACTTTGATTAATTATTTTCACACCGATAAAATGCCAACTACATATTTTCAGAAATTAATTAAGAAGCAATATGTGAGGAATGTAATTCCGAAATCTTAATTCTTAAGGCTTAATTTAATGTGGAATACAACTTGGCTAAATATCATAAGAGTGCCTAAATATAGGCAATGTTTTTTACGTTTTTCAAGCCGGTTAAATCAATCCTTCCAATCATATTGCTTGCTATTCTCGTAAATTGATTGCATATTTAATTATTTCCTCGCTTCAAAAAATTCCCAACAAAATCCATTTACAATTAGGGTAAAAGTGTTTAACTTATACAATTCACTTATCTATTTACAATTATTATTTTAGGAACTTTTCTTTAAAATTAGCTTAAAGTGGCTATAATTTTTGTTTATTATAAATCGAACAAAGAAAACGTTTATCAGAACTTTATATATTATATGGTAATAGCATGAGACTCTGCCATACTACGTCTTCTCTGTGCCTAAATGCAGACAACATTTTCTAAAAATTTAATACTAGCTACTTTTTTCTATCTAACATTTCAACGTCTGTGCCTTCAATAATTTTTTTGTCCTAACAAATGTTAATCGAAAAGTTACACAAATCGATTAAGAGGTAATATGTGTAAGTAATATTTAATTAGTATTTACTGTTAAATTATTATTATTTTTTTTTAACTTTACTTAATGTAGTTCAGTCTAAAATTATATTGTTGTCAGTCCTTGCTAAATATCACCAGAGTCCCCAAGTGTAGGCAATGTTTTTTTTTGTATTCTCCATACCAATTATTTTACGTCACTCAAATTGACTGCTCTTTTCAATTATTTCCATACTCTAACAAAAGCCAATTAAAAATTTTCCCAAATTAGTTTCTCATTAACAAATTCACGTTGAGACTTACTCAAGCGGTTTTGAGTTAGTTGAATCACATATGTACAAACTAATTAAAAAGGTACGAGTCGTTAACACACAAAAGGGTGCTGGAGTTGTGCACAAATTAGCATTACATAGCCATTGATATATACATATATACGAGTATGCATGTCTTTGCGCTGGAAGCTTATAATACAATACTTTGTTGTATTGCCATACCAACAGTTTGATCTCAATTCTCATCGCTACATTTTCAACCAAATTAAACTTACTTCTACATAACAATGCTTGTCGCACAGCTCGGTTTGATGAGCGTGACAGTCGTGGCCAAATTGGCTACCAACTACCGCGAAAGCCAACAAGACGATGCCAATGTGGCAGCAAGTGATGGGATACGCCTCGTCACTTCCTCCATTGAAGCACTTACGTATTGTATTTAGGTATACTCGTATATATACGTATATATATAATTGACTCTTTGTAACCACTGAAGCAATTTTCGGCCGAGCTCCTCCTCCAATTTCATGTTTTGCGTCTTGATGTTTTTCCAACAAATGGAGGGACCTATAGTTTATACTAAGCCGCATCCAAACGGCTGACGGGTTTTTTTACGAGGAGCCTTTATTTCATGTCCGAAATACACTCGGAGAGGTGGACATTTCCTGCCGAGGGGCGACCGCAATTAGAAAATTTAACTTAATTTTCCATAACTTTTGGATGTTAGTGGCACCGGATTTGAACCCGAGCCTTCCGAATGTCAGTACGCAATGCTAACAACTTGGCTACCACGGCCGCCTATATAATGCAATGATTATGTATTTATCGCTCGCACTCAAAGTTGGAATTTTGGTGCATTGAATAAACTGTTGTATGAAATTTCGCTTAGAAAGTGGTCATTAGTGGTGTACGAGTATATATACCTATATATAATATGTGTGTATGTGTGGCAAGCCAGTTTCCTACCTCCTGAGCGAAAATTAGCATTTTAAATCAGTGTTGCCTGCACAAATCATACAAATTGCAATCATAAATTTTAAGTACCAGCATATTTTGTTGTTGTTGCTTTCTTTAGAAAGTAATTCATTTACTTTATGCATAAATTATGTTGCGTAATTTTATAGGCGATAAATTTTTGATACTAATGACATTAAAAACGCACGAAAAAACTTCTTGTCACTATAAATAAATACGTAAAAAGTAAATAAAATAATGAAGCAAGAAAATGGAATATTAAATTTACTAATCAAAAATTGGATTGGAAAATAGAATTTTGTGGAAATATGGAAATGGTAATGGTATTCAAGCAGGGTTGTAAATTTAACAAGTTCGAAAATAAACACAAATAAAATGCATATAAAATATTTTTCTTTTATGAAATTCTTTTTATTTTTTATTATAAAGTTTGAGGCTTGAGATTAATACATTCAAATGATCTCCCGAATTCTTGCAAACTTCGATCCGTTTGAGTTAATTTTCGACCACTTTTGGGCACATGTTGGACGGTGTCTCAGTCATAACTTGACAAATATTGATTTTCAAGGGCATAAACATGGTCTTTCATATAGCCCCACAGAAAAAGTCCAACGGTGCCAAATTACATGATTTTGGAGGCCAAATGACATCGCCAAGACGAGAGATTACGAGGCCGAGAAATTATGCTCGCAATTAAGCCACCTTCGCACGTTTGTGTAGCATGTGACACCATCTTGCGGGAACCACGTGTTGTCCAACACGACTTCAATTGCTGGCCAAAAAAAGCCGATTATCATACGACCATAACGCTCCGAATTGGCAGCGATAGTCTCCGCGTTGTCGTTTTTAAAGAAGTAATGTCAAATCACACCTTCGGACCTAAGATCTTCTCTTTAATTATTTGAGGATTCCCTCAGCCTCAATTGCAACAATTTTGCTTATTTAGGCATCCCTCGTCACGGTCCACTGCTTATAATTCAAGAACCTAATCGACATGTAGGTTTTTGCAATTTTAACGTCTTATGTAGTTATTGAGCGATTCACTTTTATAAATGCCCAACTTTTAATAAAAATAAAACATATTTGGTTTTATTTTTAAGCTTCACAGATGTCAAAATATAGCCCAGTACTTTTGAAAGCACCGCCGAAGTATTTTCAGTCGAGCTATCTTCCAATTTGTGAATTGCCCTTGAAGGTTTTGGCAAAAAATGGGGGAACCTGCAGTTAAAACTAAGCCGCGTCCAAATAACTGTGATTAATTTTCTTTTGAGAACATATTTTGTCTTTTTTTTGTGCGATTTATTTTCCTAAATTATCAAACATTTTTATATAACAAATAATGAAGATTTTTTTTCTATTTACAAACAAATTTATCCCGACAAGGTACTTTTTTTAATTGTAAATCGGAATACAAATAATTTCTTGGTTATTGTCCAGTACACAGAATGGGTAAGCGGCTTCACTAAGTTACACATAATATATTCCATACCCCCAAATATAGGCAATAATTTTTAAATTTATACATATATTCCTAAAATAGTTGCTACTAACACTGAAAATAAATAATAAAAAAAAAAACAATTTATTAAATTAAATTAAAATTAATTTTGAAAATAAATAGGAAACAAATTTTTATATATAGAAAAAATATAAAATTTTGAATTTCTTTGAGTTGAGATTTTGGCTAAGAACGATTCTTGAGTTCTACGTATATATTAGTCTTTACAACCCTAATTTGGCTTTGTTAGTCTTTGTAGAATTTCATATATTTTCAACGAAAAAGGTGTAAAATTCTCCAGAAAAAAGTAAATAAGCACTCAATGTAAAGTGTTCATAAATATACTTGTTCAGTTATAAAAGTTTGAGTTATATTAGGCATATTTGAAGACCATTCAAGATGGTTTCGATGCATATATAACATAATTTCAACTCAATTATTCTCCTTTTTGAAAATAATTACTTAATTTATTATCATTTTATTAATTTTTTATTTGCCCATTGATGTATCTTCGCTCACAATCAATTCACAATATTTAATTTCAATCAAATATTGTGCATTTTTGTATCTTACGCTCAATTTAATAGAATTAATGTTGTATTTCAGTACATTTATTTTATTTCGGTGTATTTTCTTTTATTTTATTATTTATTTTTTTATTTTCATTTTCCAAAACCTGCTCTAAGGCAAATATATGCCAATGCAAATTTTTTTCCTGTATTTGTATCTATATATATAAAAATATTAAAATAAGCACATAAATGTATGTTAGCGACAAAATTGGCAGCAAGCGACTGGTATGGCAACAAACCTGCAGCCAATTTCTTAATTTCACTTTTATACATATTTTTATATTTTTCCTTTTTCGTTGCTTCTTATTGCTCTGTGTATTTGTTGTTGAGTGTTGTTGGCCAACGTTGAATTGTTATCGATATTATTGCCGGGTTTATGAGGTGTGCGCTGCGCTCGTCCTCCCATCCGCCCTTCCATCGTTAGCTCAGTTAGAGAAGCAGATTTTTACAACGCATTTTCTTAATATAAATTTTCATCACGGTCATCAATGATGTTCTTCTGTTTGCTTACTTTTATTGATATTCGCGGTTTGAAGGGAGATAATATGCATAACAGCACATGATTACCGCAAAAGGTTTGAGGTTACATGGCGTTGGATGCGGGTATACGGCTACTCATCATCAGAGACAGGCTGGGTCAGCACAACAAAATGTTGTACTTTAATGTGCGAATATATAAAAATAAATATAAACTAAAGTTTTTTTTTTGGGTGCGCGGAGTAGTCTATTAACATAAAATATATTTTTATTTGTGTATTTTTTATTTGAAGGGTCGCGTTCGGGGTCACGTTCGATATCAATAACCCGGAACGGAGTGGCGCAGTGTAGAGGAGTGAGAGGGGGAAGAGAGAGATTGGATGTTGATTTTGATGTTGATTGTGTGTTTGGAATATTGACTGTGCACAATATAAACATACACATATACAAACATATTTTATTGCCTTAGCAATATTGCGTCCGCCACGTTGTATACGTAACATTTTGCTCAGCGCACACAAATTCAGCTCTTTACTCGTTGATTGAGCCAACCGCCCATTAGAATTTTATAATGCACGCATTTTCTTGTGCGACAAATATTTATTATGATATAAAGTGGACAAATATGTATTATGTACATGTGTGTGTAAATACAAGTAAGCAATAATGAAAACATTATAAAAAGACAGTAAAAGAGGAGCGGATTATACATTTGCAAATATACATACTCGTATGTATAAATTTTAAAAATTTCGTACGTTGAAACTATATGCATATGTGTGTGCTTGTATATTTAAAGAAAAAATTTGTCAAGGAAAATTTACTAGATTTTCTTTACACATTACTTCATAGCCATCTCAAGTATGTCTTTTTTTGAATTACCTTACATATGCATGTAAATTACCTTAAGAAATTTTCTTTATGTCATACAATTAAGGCGATCTAGCGTAAAATTAGTTCAATACCCATGTTTATGGTTAATTTCGTCCGTAATTACTTTTATATAAATATAAATTTGGGAGATTTCCGAATTGGTTTTAGGCTGAAGTTCATACTCAGAATTTTTTTGTAGCTATGCGCTTCTGAAAAAATTCAATTATTGATTCATAAAAACATAATATTAAAGTTGCTAAAAGTATAAGGGTGATCAACAAATTCGTTAAAGTGGAATAGTAAAGGCTTAGGTATGTCAAAATATTTTTGAAAAAATTCGTTGCATGTTCCAAAAATATCTTATATTCCTATATTCCCGTTATACTCATACTTGATATTACGAATATCAAAAACCTAAAAAGGAATGTTCCTAGAATATTTATTATTATTATTTATTATTTTTTGATATTTTTTATTTACAACATTAATTATTATTTGTAATTTATTAATTGTTTTAATATATATATACTATTTATTATTTATTATTTATTATTTATTATTTATTATTTATTATTTATTATTTATTATTTATTATTTATTATTTATTATTTATTATTTATTATTTATTATTTATTATTTATTATTTATTATTTATTATTTATTATTTATTATTTATTATTTATTATTTATTATTTATTATTTATTATTTATTATTTATTATTTATTATTTATTATTTATTATTTATTATTTATTATTTATTATTTATTATTTATTATTTATTATTTATTATTTATTATTTATTATTTATTATTTATTATTTATTATTTATTATTTATTATTTATTATTTATTATTTATTATTTATTATTTATTATTTATTATTTATTATTTATTATTTATTATTTATTATTTATTATTTATTATTTATTATTTATTATTTATTATTTATTATTTATTATTTATTATTTATTATTTATTATTTATTATTTATTATTTATTATTTATTATTTATTATTTATTATTTATTATTTATTATTTATTATTTATTATTTATTATTTACTATTTATTATTTATTATTTACTATTTATTATTTATTATTTATTATTTATTATTTATTATTTATTATTTATTATTTATTATTTATTATTTATTATTTATTATTTATTATTTATTATTTATTATTTATTACTTATTATTTATTATTTATTATTTATTATTCATTATTTATTATTTATTATTTATTATTTATTATTTATTATTAATTATTTATTATTTATTATTGTTTATTACTTATTATTTTTTGTAAATTGTTGTTCACTGAATGGTAAGTTTTAATTTTTTACTATTAATTTTTAAGTACTATTATTATTTCATTGTATCGTATCATAATATATAATTTTTTTCTTTCATATTAAAGACTTGACCTTTAGTGGCCGGCAATATTTAGTCAAATTATGTTAAGCAGCAATAGAAAATATTTATGTACATATATTGGGTTAAGAATATTTTTTAGTTTGCTTTCTTTTATCCAAGCCGAGTGCAAAATTTGTTACAATCAACAATGGACGTAAATTAAATATTTATTTTGGCAAGGTTTCAGCCATATCGCAACGCAACAGCGCCACGTAAACCAACACTGACTGGACTCAGCACAATGATAACCAGCAATGCTACTACGTATATTCTTACATGAGCTACTTCTTTATTCTAACCTAAATCGCTGAAGCTTTTTTATTTAATTTTATTTTGTTTTAATTTGCGTTGCGGCTTGGTGCACAAATTCGTCGAACAAAAAAATAACTAAAAATAAAATAAAAATAAAATAAGAAATAACTACATATGTATATAATGCTGGTGTATGATTATAAGTACTATGGCATTTCAATAAACAAACAAAATCAAATTGTAATGCTATGCCCAAGAAAGGAAGTAAGAATAAATAATAATAAAAAATATTTTTTGTTTACGAGTATCATGAAAATTAAACAAAAATATAAATACACATACATACATATATGTATGTGTGTTTGTGTGAAAATGAAACCCTAAACTCAGTGTTAAATTTAATTTAGTACAATACTCATAAATATTAAAGTTTTTTTCTATTTTATTTTATGATTTTACTAAAGAAAGCCAAAAATCAAAGTTTCAAATTACTTTTATTTTAACTTTATTACCGCCTGTATGAACGGCAGTAAGAGTATGTACATACACCTCTTTGTGTTTACATATGGATGAACTTTATGCCCTACAACTGTCCAACTAAGATTATTCTGGGTCAATTTGTATAGAGCAAAGTTAACAATTACAGCTTCCGAAGCTTAAAATTTTGCTCATATCTAAAGAGTTTGGTATTTAGGAAGAAAACATTCTCTGCCACAGGCATGCAGCTACATACATACATACATTTGTACATACACATATGCATACATATACACTAAAAATATGAAATATCAGTGGAGTTGTTGTTGGTGACAAACTTACTTTCGAACCGAGTAAGCGTATGGATTGTGAGGAGATTAAGCGATTGTAGCGAGATATGAGGCATTTTCCAGAATTTTATGTGTAAATAAGAAATTAAAAGATTTGAAATTGATTTCTTGTATAAATTTTGCTATCATCCATTTATGTAAGTTTATTGACTTTGTGGTCAGCTATCCTAGCAATTGGGTGTGTTACAGTTAGTTATCACAAAATCTACTTTTGATTGGATATCATGGGAATTAGTAGACAAGAAGACAAATAAAAATTTAAGCAGAAACAGTTGAGTGAAACATAGTAATTTTTTTTTATTTCTTTTATTTTTTGCCAATTAAAATATATTTTTTACTATATTTTTTATCAAAGAGTTGCAATCTTGCTTCTGGATATGCAGTAAAATTCGTAGAGCTATACTCCCTGCCCCCACGTCGTGCCCTGGAAACGTGTGGAATCCTGTGTAAGATGCGGTAGACGAAAAGTGTAAAGGCTTGAGTCACGGGTCTCTAGAGTCTTTTTGCAATGTCTATTTATCAAAAGGTGTCGGAGAAGGTTCGCTGTCGAAAAGCTGGAAACAGCCAAACAATTTTCTACTCTTGATCAATACAGGTATAAAGGAACTATGAGACGGTATTTTAAACTCACTACATACAGCCGCCAATTAAACTCTTGGTATGCGCAGGTGGAAAAAAGCTGGCGTAATAAAGACTGTCGTACCGCAGATGGTGACTGACATTCATAGTATGGAAGGAACACTTCTCCAACCTACTTAATTGCAATTAAAGTTTAACACATGTAGCGAACCCGAAAGCTTTATTGATGAGGATGGTACAAACGTTCCTTCCCCCACCCATGAAGAACTTCGAAAGCGATTGCTCGATTGAAGAATTATACAATAAAAAAGAATAAGGTAATACTGATCCATCGTATGTGTAAAAGATCCACTGTCAACTAACTGATCGGATTCAGTGTTAGAGTCAGCGTATCCACTATCGGGTAGATATTCACGATACGTTCAATGTTGGAAAACCAGTGATGAAAACTTGACACACACACCACGATGGAATGATGAGCTGTATGAGATATACGATGAAATTGACACAGTGCAGCGGATCAGGAGACAGCGACTTCGCTGGTTAAATCAAGCAAAAGAAGAAGAGGAATTCCACTTCGTTGGTAGGATCAATGGTATCAAACAGCGAAGAAAATACATAATGTCGCTCCATTAACTGTTGAAGCAATTTTTGTGTAGGATCACTTCCTTCTGCAATATGTGGTGTATATGTTGATGATTTTCGAACGACTGTAGGTACCTAAAGTCAGAATGGCTGATGGATATTAATGAGGAAAGTTTTATTTCATGCCAAACAAAAATAATCTCTTAAGGGTTGACATTCTCTGCCCTCGTAGAAAATGGAAAATTAAAAAATCTAGAAATCTACCCACGAAATATGTTGGCTAGAAGAGTTATTTCTTCTCTGCCGAGGCTTTTTTCTAATTAAACATATTATAGTCACAACTTAAACACATTTCGAAGAATATTCTGGGCCTTTAACCCCGGCAGAGTCTATAGCAAAGTGATGTGTGAGGTATTGCCTTGAACCGGCGTTTTAAAAAATCCACTAATCTCCAAAAATCTTCAAACGTTACCAACCGATTGATTTGAAATTTTGTCAGATTGCTTATATCATTCTTGGGAAGGCCTTTATGAAATTTTCGGGAAGTGGACCAGGGACTGAACTATTCAAAAAATTCTTTTTTTAAGCTTTGTTTTACTTGAAATTCGGTATATAGGTGGCTTTTTGCTTAGATGAGCAGGAAACAGTGTAGTCTAGTGTAAGATTGCTTCATGAAAAATTTAGATGGATTTCGAGCACCTATATTATCTTTTTGAAATAAAATTGTAAATATATTGAAAACCACCATTATTTTTGAATAAGCCTGAAGCTGATACTTAATCCATTCAAAGGTGCGTAGCCTTATTCTCCTGTGTATGTGAAAGTTATAGTTATTTCATTTTCATACGCTTTTGACGACGGACTTCTAAATCTAAAATTGACTTTCGCTTTGACTTTCATTTGATTAATTTTGCTTATTCCCAAATTGTCACACTGGACTATCGATAAAAATTTATTACCACTCATATAGTAAAACAAATTACACATTTGTTTTTATTTTTATTTTTTTCTTATTTATTTATTATTTGTTAAGACCCTCTTGAAATCCAATTTATGCTGTATACACATACACACACACTCCAACACAATTTCTATATTTCTTTTATTAAGAAACTTGGTATTGCTACACCAAATTGCTGTCGTAAATCTCTTAAGCAAATTTATTATTTAGCAAAAGATCAGGCTGTAGCTAATATATATATTTTTGTATAACTATACGTATGTATGTATAGTGTGCTAGTGACCGAAATTTGTTGAGCATTATCCCAATTACGCACATTTACCAAGCACATTTTTTACCTTTACGCAGAAATGAAATCGTGGCTTATTGCCATACGCAGAGATGAATTCAAATGCACACACACACACACACACACTTATATACACTCAGGCATACCCCTACATAATGAAATAACTAAAGCGTATGCCATTAACTTAAATTTGCTTCAACACTCCACTCCACTCCACACATAGGTATACTCACCTACTCACTCACTGTTTCGTATACACACACACTCTCACTCACCTCTTCGGGATTGTTGCTAAACATCGTCGTCGACTCGATACCCGCACGACTTTTACTATCCACATTACTACTACTGAATTCGGTATCCTCCACAGTGTTCACCGTATTTGTGGAATTGCCCTCGACCAGTCCCAGTGCTGTTTGGCCGGCTGTGGTGGTGACGCTGGTATGAGGTGTCGCAAATTTACCAATACGTAACCGGAGACGTGTACGCGTCTTTTGTACCGACAAATCGGGCTAAAATGAGAAACAAACAAAGAATGCACACTTTGCATTGAGTAAATATGTACGTAATACGAGTAATGCAAAATGAAAGAAATAAGTAGATGAAGAAATGGAAGAGAGGAAACAATAACCCGAATATCAGGTAAGTGGTTAAGTAACAGTAAAGTGAAAGTAAAGGGCACTAAGCTAGTACTGGAAGCTCAAGGTAGGAATCAATGGTCAAATAACACACATTTAAGGGGGAAAGCTTTTATAACTGAGGTAGAGTTTGTACCGCAGGGTATATAGATTTTGTTCGAAGAATGCTCATTTGTGCCAAAGCATAAATGAAATAAAAGTTCCAATGGCTTAAGAGTAATTATTTTCAAAAAGATTCAAACTGTTTTTATTTATTTAAAGAAAATAAAAATTTAGAGTTTTTTTTATATAATAAAAGATCTAGAGATAAAATATTCAATTTTCTTCAGATAATATTGAAAATTTAAATGAAAGGTAACAAAAACCTTTGGTACACCAAAATCAACAGTGAGTTTCTGAAGTACAAAACGAATGGCCAACAACCTATTTGAGCGCCTTGTAATCGAAAAGCGTAGACCGCGCCGAGGATGGCAGAACAATCGATCCACATCATCCGAGAGAAAACTGAGGAGAGCTTTAAAATGTAAAGGAGAGATGCACCTAAAAAGATTTATCTCTACTTTGACGACGAATTCCTTTCAAAGGTATTCACTATGGAAGGCCGAAAAGAACTTTGAGCCACCAGAGCGGTATTGTTTCGCCCATGCACTGGAACTTCGCAAGGTATCTTCTTGGTCTAATTGCTGTGGACTCTGTGTAAACTCTAAGAAAATGGAACTTTAGCAGATAATATAAAATTCTGTGAATTAGTTCACCAGTTCGAAACGAAGTAGGTCAGACATTCAAGTTTATTATTGATTACGGCGAATTGAGTTATTTCCGCGCAACTTTTTGAGACATGCATGTGTCACTGAAGTTTTCTCTTGAAATGGCACAAGAAATCATATCAGAATATCGTAAAACTACTAAGAGATATACATATATAAGAAATGTCGGCGGGTTTTGTGCCAGACAAGAACATAAGACCGGTTGAGGAATGGTGGAAAAACCTAGATTTTTGAGGGTTAGAAATGACACACCACAAATTTGTCAAAACACAAATTGATCAATTGAAGGGCGATTTTGGTGTTTCAAGAACGCGCCCATTCATATCTTCTGGTGACAATAAATTAGATAATAAATAACATATAACAGATGTGGAGCAAAGAAAACGAGACTGTATAGTATGTTCAGACAAGAGCTAACAAATTATTATTGTCAAACTTGGTGCATGTGCGTATTGAGGAGTGCTTTAAAATGTATCTTACTTCGCAAAATTATAAACAATAAAATATTGATTTTTTTACAAATAAACATTCTTCGATCTCAACTAATTCTAATCAGTCCAATATCATTGTAATACGTTACCTAGTTCTAAAATTATCATTAGTTAAACGGGGTTTGTTTGTTTAAGCTGTAAAGTGGCGCTAAGTAACTAATAGCAAACGTATAAAATCGTGCGGAGTGCAAAGGGTTCAGAACTAAGCTTAGCTAGGAAGAGATATGAGAATGGCGCCACCGCACTGTATGCTTGTAAGGGAGCTATCGGTAAGAAATGGGTCTCAGTGAAAATTTGTTGCTGGGTCTTCGCAGATCTCTTTAGAAGATGGTTGAACAGAACATACATAATTTTTTTGGTTCTTGGTCTCAGCAACGTGGAGAAGAACTGCAAAGTAGACGAGCTTATGTAAGTATAAAGATCGCATTGGTGTGCTTCTTATCACTATCACAGGCAAACTCTTACTATGGGAGTCGGCGTTAAGTTAAGGGAACAAAATATGACCTGTATCAGGTTGCGACAAACTTGGAAGAAATGGGACCGACCGAATGGTTTATATAATATTTTATGAAAAAAGAGAGCATCTCCAAGGCAATTCAAGTCTTGAAGGAATATTATCCTATATTTTAGCACACAGAAAGGCTAGTGGCCAAACTATGCAGACGATGCAGGTGTAGCTTTGTCCACGGCTGAGTATTTGCTGAAACTGGCCTTTGTCAAAAAAGCAAAAACTAGATGACTGAATGACTACTATGGCTAAAAGTGAAGGCGATAGTGGGAAGAATATTTTATCCACTTAATGATTTGGGGCCTCAGATACAGGCGAAAAAGAGGAGTAGTCTATTGAACACTTCGTTTGCCACTGTTAGCCTTTACATCTGCGAAATACTTTTTCCTCGAGAAACATTTAGTTGATCGTTTAACTGAACTAGATTTAGCAGTAATTGGTAATCTCTTTACTTTAATAAGACGCACGCAATAGTTCGACTATTTGTGAAGGTAAAGATAAGAGCCTCACAGCTAGCCTATTGGCTTAAGTACGTTGCAGAAATGATGAGGAAGGAGAGAATATTTTCCATCTATGTACATATTATGTGATTGCCCTGCTCTAAGCAGATGTGGACATCGACATTTTGGAGTCGCTTTTATGAATAGCTTTTGCCATCCAGCATAAACTAAGGTGAGCGACCGAATAAAGTTCATCAGGGAGTCGGAATGGAGGAAAAAGGAGCCCGAGGGTCAGATCAAATTTTTCGTGGTACCACAATGGGTATTTTTTTGGTTTGAGTGTAATTTTGCTTACATATCAGAAATCCCTTCTACCTTCCTACCGACTCAAGAATAAGTTCTACGTCAACCATCTAGAGACGATTCATGATTCTTAGCACTAAATAGAGTCACCAAAGCAGCTATAACCGAGCAGACTGGGCTACTGAAAGAACAACTGCGGTTGTCGAGTGATGTTCCGGAATGTTGAGGCAGTTCAATTCAGACAAATTCATCGCAAAACAAAGAAATAATAATAATGAAAATAAACGAAGATTTTTATCAAAATTCATGCTCAAGACTTTGTTCAAACATTTTCAGCAAAAATTTTAACTTTTTTCTCAGAACTTCTTTCTAAAATTCCAAATTTATTTATACAAAGTGAAAAACTCTTAGATATGCTAATGAAATTTTGACAAACAAAATTGAAAATTGAAAAATTTCAAACAAGGATTTGAGCCGTTTAGCAGCGAACTAGCTGCTCGCACTGCTCGATACCCGGGCTTTCAGAGCTCTAATTGAAACACAATTCATGAGGTAGACAAAAAATTAATTAAAGTTTATCAATTGCGAAAAAACAACAAAACCTTGAAGAATATTCAAAATTTATGCACGATTATTCGAATATATACTAAAAATATTTTTCGAAGAAATGTTATCTAAAGATAAAAAAATTTAGAAGGTGCGTGAAAAGTCATAAATTTTATGAAAACTATTCGAATAATAATTAACAATTCTTCGAAGTTAAAAAAAAAAGCGGTGCTTAACTAATAAAATGTCTAAAATCGCTGATATAAGATAATATATATATTAATATTTTTCCAGCAATTTTTATGCGGTTATGTATTTTCAATCAAACGAGTTAAAAATTTTCTCGAAAATTATTGCTAAAATTCAATTTTTATCACGCCAAGAAAATAAGCTCTTCCCTACTTGCATTTAAGTACGTAATGTAACTACATTTAAGTAAGCTCGTGTGCATGTTTGTATGTGTGCCAATATGTCCAGCATGGATCGTAAAATGGTAGAAAAAACAACAACTAATCTGGCAACAAATTGATAAGAAATACAGTCAGCAAAATGTGATGAACAAATGAGAGAGAAAGCAAAACAAAAAAAAAAAAATTAAATAATAATAAAAAAACCATCCGAAACAACACATCCAATTCTTGCTTATGGCTGCCCAAATAATCAACAACATTTTCTCTAACTGATTTCAACACTTTTACCCACTCCAGTCAACTTCAAGCAGCCTCTCTACTTACTTGCCGCAGGTAAGTGCCTAATACATCCTTTTTCACTCAAGCGAATAGCGAAAGATTTCTTTCACTCTACCACATACACACACACACACACACGGACACACATACACAATTGCAATTGGCTCTCGTAAACACAAGCAGTTAGCATTTGGCTTCATGTTTGCTGCTGCTTAAAAATTTAAATTGCTTTCGAGTTGCCCTCTTTATGGCTAAATAATCCGCAATTTGTGAGAAACTGAAAATTCACATTTTGGCATTTTCGTGAATTTGCTACACCTCCACAACTTTTTCGCTCCATTTTCCAGGTGAACACTGGTGTGCGCTTACTACCTTACTCAAATGTCCACTGTCAACAACTGCGTGTGTGTCTCAGTGTATGCATATGTATGTATGGTATGTGTGTTTATGTGTATTGCATATAAACTTTTGCAAAATATTTGTTGTATAAATTGAAGCTAATCCTGTTGTGTTGCAGCTTATGCAACCATTCAAGACCGAATACATTCATAAGACACGAATGGGTTCCATAGCAACTTGTATGTGTACGAGTATATGTGTACCTATGTATGTAATTTAAATACACATGATACTCTCTTATGTGCAAGAGGTTCGATGAAAATAATTGCCAAGTGGATTTTCTTTTGTGTGTGTCCACTTTTGACTTTGGTCCAGTTTAATGGCAAACAATTGATGGGACTTACAAAAATATATGTATATACATACTTATCTATACATGCTCGTATATATGGATTAGAGTACCTTTGTACCCAAATGTTATGACACATGTACATTTTTTAGCATAAAATTTTAGTTTTTGTGATTTCCCAGTTGACTAAATACCCAGAGGAAAGTGCTATCCAACGAAAGGGTAAATTGCAGGAGACAATAATAAAATCTAAAAATAAAGATCATTACTCGTGCGTTTTAATTAGCGTGTAGGATTAAGTTTTGAAAAACCTACCCCTCAGGCTATCATCTTCCCAGAGGAGGCGTTAATAGGAGCACTAATTAAAGTAGTAAAGCGAAAGAGTTGTTTTAATTTATATTAAACTCTTAGTTCCAAGATAAATTTAGTTTCTTAGCCAAGGAGGGTAGGTTTCTTTGATAGAATCTCACATAAAATACCTTAGCTGGCTACCGCCCTAAAGTATAACGGAAAAGATCCGATGTCCCACATACATAAATAATAATTCCCGCCACGAAGCGTAACGCAACTCATATTGGCCAGCATGTTTGCTCCGACTCTGTGCGCTTTTCCTAGTTTGGTCTCTTTAATACCTTAGACGATTTCTTGCCAATAAATAAAGTTATGTTTGCTTTATATGTTAATATAAATTTTTTAACAAAACTTTAAACTAGCCAGTACAGCGTAAATACTAAAGCTCTTACTTTCCAACTATGTGGATTAAAAATAAAATATTTATCTTAGTTCACCACAACCTGTTTTGCTCACATAATACATACATTGTATTACGGCTACTATGTCATAGGTAGGTAAATGCATACATATGTGCTGTACACATAGTTCCCGTTTACGAATACTCCAAAGAAAATTAAATATATATGCCATTGGTACTTCGGCAATGCGAAATAGGCAATTGAGTAAATTGGTAAATCAGTGAGTGTGGCAATGATTGCAAAGCTTGGTTGATCCTTTTCGAGTTGCGGCTGACCAAAATGCGGTACAGACGACTGGCTGCTGAGAGGTTTGTGAGCATTTGGTTGCTTTGCTTCATTGGCTCCAGGCAAGGCGTATTTGATTCCGGTTGTAAGGGATTACTTTATATTTTACTTACAAGTAAGAAGTTTTTATTTAGTTTACCGATTGCCGATGGGCAATGCTGGTTTTAGGAGCGCGCTTAAGTGCGAGTAAATTAAATTTGATACGTAAAAAGAATTAAATATAATATAATGAAATAAAAAAAAACTATGATAAAAAATAAAAATGAAAATAAAAAACTTGTACAAAATAAATAAACTAATATAAAATAATATAATACAAAGTAAAAGAAACAAAAGTAAATAAAAGAAAAAAGAAATAATAAAATGAAATTAAAAAAAAATAATAAAAAAACTAACTTAAATAAAAAAATGGTAATCGAATAAAAAAAACTAAATAAAGTAAATTAAAAAAAATATATAAAATTAAAAACAATAGTAAACTAAAATAAAAAATAAAAATGGAAATACGAAAATAATATAAAATGAGATAAAATAAAATACAAAAATAATATAAAATAAATAAACTAATATAAAATAAAATAAACTAAAATAAAACAATAAAAAAAGAACAATATAAAATAAAAATATAAAAAATAAAACAAATAAAAATACAAAAATAATATACAATAAATTAAAAAACAAAAATTATATAAAATAAATAAATTAATATTGTTGTATTAAAAGGAAATCTATTATTTTTACATGAAATTTTTAAATGCAGTACACTTTTAGATCTGAGTGCTTTAAATAATTGAATAAATTCTCTCTTCTTTTCCCCACGCAATTTTATAGCAGCTGATGAACAAATCTTTAGCTGTTTAGTGTAAGAGGCAAGAGTAACCGCGAAGAAAAACTGTAAAATATAGCGTTTTTTCTCTTTGCTAGTGTCCATTTTTGACGCACGTTCAAACAAACTAAACCAATCATAAAACTATCAGAAAAAATTTTTTTAGTACGAAATGTCATCTTTCTAACGCCATCCATCAGAATCCAATGCGACTTATATAATGCAAGATACAGATAAATAACACCATCTATTATAAAAATAATGGATATCTTTTTACTAATATATAAGAACATAAAATAAATTAAAATTAAATAAAATAAAATAAAATTAAATTAAATCTAATTAAATTAAGTTAAATTCAATTAAATTAAATAAAATAAATAAAATTAAAATAAAATAAAGTAAAAAAATAAATAAAAACTAAAATATAAAAATATAATCAAATAAAATAACCCCTGTGGGGTTACCAGATCCCCCATGCGGCGCGTCGCTAGGTGGCGGATAAGGGAAAGCTCTGTAGATATGTAGAGCAGGTGGGAAATAAAATACTACCCGCGGACCAAAACTGGATAATGCAGTGGAGAGGGGTTACCTTTTTCGTGTTTGGCAAACACGCATATCACAGCCTATCCCATGAAGGACAACCACCTCCTTGGGTGCAAAATGGTTCCACAATCTTTAATGGACGAGTATCGCAATGGCCAGGGGCGATGCGGGACACAACAGCCTGACCACTCAATTGACGGACTTGCAATAAATACCGATCAACTTACCACTTTGGATGTTTTACCAAGCCAAACGGTAACCACCAGAGCGGTATCCCCTGGGCAACGCATCAATTGGACAAATGAAATGAACGAACACATCATGCGTAGCTAATTGTCAATTACAAAAAACGAGACAACTAAAACTGGATACATAACGCGACTACATGAACTATTCCAACAGAAACTCCCAAATATTCATGTTACTGTACAAAGAGTAGGAGACCAGCGAAGTGCTATCATTAGAAATAAGTACATATCAATCCGAAAACTCAATGAATTAAAGCAAAAAGTGGCATCAACCATGTCTACAGTAGAAATTGATGAAGTTATTCCACAAAATATTGGGGTCCTGTCAACAGAACCTGAAAATGAAACATTAAAAAAGCTCAAAATTGAATTTCAAATGGCAATGGTGGAGTTTTTTTTAGAACAGATCCAACACTACGCTCTATCATACCCAAACAAAAAGCAACAAAATCGGGAAGAATTCGGAAGAGTAACTCAATATATTCACGGCAATCGTCCATAAATATTTTGAACTGGTATGAAAGCCTCAAATAAGAATATAAGATGTATTCGAAGCAAAATCCACCAAATAAGTATGCCGAAGAGCTCTTGGACACATTTCGTCAAAAGCTAGCAATTATTACGTAAAACAATGAACTCGTAGAAGGTAACTCTCAATTTAAGGCATAGAAATGGATAAAGACAGCGTTCATCTCAACATAAGCTTTCTCACCTATTATGTATAGATTGACATTAAGCTATATGCCTCAAATGAACATCAGCTAAAAACACTACTAGAATTAACCGAAGACTTTTCTAATGACATCAATATGTCATTTGGTACACAAAAATGTCGTCGAATTAGTGTAGTAAGTGGAAAAATTGTTATGCGAGACTTCGAGTTGTCAAATAATGAGAAGATTTGTGTCATGTCAGAAAATGATACATATAAATACCTTGGCTTGACTCAAGCAAAAAGAATGCATCTCTCTGAAATAGCTCGCGCAACAACGGATGAATACATCGCGCGAGTGAAAAGCTTGATAAAGTCGCATATTAACGGTTTTAACCTCTTCAAAGCCATCAACACGTACGCTGTGCCTGTTCTAACGTATACATTTGGAACAACAAAATGGTCTGATACAGATTTGAAAAGCGTTAAAAGGACTACATGGACGCTACTAACAAAATTCGGAATACCAAACACAAACAACCTACAAGAATGCTATACAGAGAAGTGTAGAAAGTATCACAACTTAGTCCACGAAATCAAGGATATGTGGAGACTGCAAAATGTGGAGATAATTCCAATTATTGTATCATCTACCAGTGTTATCCCAAAAACTCTAAACGAAAGTCATGACAAACTTAAAATGATGGAAAAGCGGCACATTATACAAAAGGCTGTTATATTATCAACAACCACTATAGTTAGGATATTTAAATAATACAGACTAATTATTAATAACTATTTTTTTAGGTCTGTAATCAAAATCTTTTGTATCCATTTTATATAGTAAATATTTTTAATTTTAACTACTGATAAATAATTCAATTTCTAAAACCAATAATTTTAAGTATTTTGTTGTAAAACAACCGATACTTGATATATACCCTTATGCTGGTGAAAAGAAATAAAATAAAAAAAAAATATAATATAATATAATATAATATAATACAATATAATATAATATAATACAATATAATATAATATAATATAATGTAATAAAATAAAGACAACAAAATAAAATAAATAAAAAATAAAAAATATTGAAAAAATATATAAACAAAAAAATATTAAAGTAAGACATAAAATTTACAAATAACTTGAAATCAGTTTCTTCATCTTTAAACTTAACTTTTCATCTATTTGTTATATGAAAATATAATTTACTTCTGCCTTAAATGTGACGAGTAAGTCTCTAGCACAACATAAATCTGTTGCCACTTTATAAATATGTCATTTACACTTTTTCATTACTTGCTATAGTCTCGTTTGTGATATGTACATGTATGTACATGTATGTATGTATGTATGTATACATGTTTGCGCACAATAACTATCATGTCGAAATGGCATGTGGAATTTAATGGAAATGTTTCAAACACATTAACAATGTTGCTGTTGATACTTAACACAATTGTAAAAATTAAGTGCTACAAAAGCACAAACATGTTCGTCAACTACTAGGCAACGACAACAACAACAACAACAACAGCAACAATGACATGTTTGAGCCATTTCAAGTGCTCAACTAGGCGTACAAGGCGTATGAGCAACGCAAACATACAAACATCCACACATACAACGCATAACAACCGCATTTTAATCCAGCAATTTAAGTAATTAGACCGTTGATGTGTTTAATTAGTATTATATAAGTACATACAATGACATTTTGACATTTTCAAAGTAGACGTATGGAAAACGATGCTTTTTTCGGTATTTTTGGATTTTTTTTTAATTTGCATAATTAACATAAGCGCATAGACAAGTGATGAGCGTAAAGAGAGGAGCGAAAAAAAAAACAACAAAAACTAAATTTGAGCAATGAGCTCATTAGCTTGCTCTAATGTCGCTTATTTAACTTTTTAGCGCTTATAAATCATCAGCGTTGATTTCAGGAAAATTTTGATTTTTGTTTTTGCTTTTAGACAGTATTTGAAAATTCGTAGCACAGATTTTGATGATGGCAAACCAGGCTGGAAACTTTATACGTATGAAGGTCTCTATTGTGAGTTGAAAGGAATTGGAAGTTCGCCTATCAGAGACGTTCAATACCAAAAAGCACACTCGCAAACAATTTTAAAGGTTTTCCTTCCATGTTAGCTGGTGCTGGAAACATATATTTACATACATACCTACATATGTATATACGTGTACATATAGAAGATTTATCGTATCCAAAGTCAACGAATGCATGCAAATTTATAGCGGTTGTATTAATTTATGCGAAAAACGGGTTGAATAGCTCACATGTACATATGTACATATATGTATATATACATGTTTATGTTTTACATATGCATGTACTTACGTGTGCATGCTAGTGCCAGCTCTGTGTACTAATTCGTTCTCTTTTGACTGACGGAAAAGATTTGTTTTGCTGACAGCCACAAAAAGCTCAGTTGAATGCTTGAGTGGTTGAATTGTTGATGACAGAATACGAAATATGTGTGTATGAGTATGTATGTATATAAAGTGAATGAATGACTGACTGATTTGCTTGGATTGATTGTGCATATACTTTGAAAACAGTTGAAATTGTTTCATTTATTCAGTTTTGGGCTTTTATAAAGATTATTTGTTTGGTTGTACCGTTAAATGGCGGGTGGCGAAGACAAATTTGTCGTCGCAATGGTTCGCTTGATTTCGCATTTAAATTTCTATTTAAATTCAGTAAAGTTTATATTTATCAATGTATACGTTTTTAATAAAGAAACCGAAAATGGAGGGAAATATCTTTAGTGGGTAGCCTACCCTTTGGAGTATATTTCGATTGTTTCTGGAATTGAATTTACAATATATTTCCGTATGAGCACTAAGCGTAGTTACGAACTCGGTCTTCATTCATAAGCTATTCAAAATTCATTACTTGTAAGCCATGAATATTATGTGAATTAATTGAATTTATGAGAATCGGCTTTCGTATCTTTTTGTGCAAGCCTAAATGTAGGCAAAGTTAGTGCGTTTTTATCGACATAATAAGGAATAAAGGCGGATGGGCCATGTGTAGAAGCTCACGTAAATGAGCTAAGTTTTTGGCTGAAATTCATCGGGGATTGACCAGAAACGATTCTGTAGCTTACTACATCCGGTTTTAGATCATGTGTCCTTGGGTAGGCAACAAACATCCATTTTGAGGAGAGCTAAACTGAGAAGGCAAATCCCCATGCCAATAGGCGTTGGGATTGGGTCCCATCGGTTGAAAGGACTCAATTTCGATTACGACCCGCAAACGTTTAAAGAATCAGAATTTGAGGGAATTCACCTTAAACGGTTTTCTGATTACCTCATTTCTGAGAGCACCTAGCAGCAACCCGATATAAAGGAACTATGTAACGGCATCACAAGCTCCCAGAAAAGGAGCTGGTATGATGAGGAATGCCGAACTTTTGTGGAAAGAAATCCACAACAACACGTACGGGTTGGAATGATTTCCGAGAGCTGAAGAGGTAGGCTAGACGCGTTTGCACGCAAAAAAAACGAGGCTGAAATGCGTGAGTACGAGGAGCTTGAGAAGCTGGCCGATAACAACACTAGAAGCGCAATCAGAATTGGGAAGGACCTTTCCGAACCGTTCGGCACCAAAAGAAGATTCAGACAAGGTAACTCTTTATAGTGTGATTTTTTCAACTCGATGCAGGAGAAAAAAATGAGAGCTGCATGGCTAAATGATTATATAAAACAAAATAAAATAAAAATGTAATAAAATACAATAAAAAAAACATAAAATAAATAGAATAATTAAATATAAAAAAATCAAATTAAGTAAAAGGAAATGGCTTAAATTTAAAAAGAAATTAAATGTTAATTTAAAAAAAAAATTTAATAAAAGAATTTAAATTTAAGTAAAACAAAATAAAATAAACAAAGTAAAAGAAAAAGAAAATTTTCCGGTGAAATCCGGTGATGCCTTCTGTTGATATATACTGAATTTCTTTATTAAAAAGTAATCATCCCGATCGTTTACATCTTAAATAAGAAGCCGGCGGAAAGAAGCTTACGGAAATAAAACAATAATAGAGTAAGGAGCATATTAATTTCCTTTTATCTGCTCTCATTCGCTTTATACATATTCGTGTATATACTCGTAATACATAAATAATTTTCGGTCAACATGAATTTAATGGCCAAAAGAGCGAGTAATTAATTTATTTGTAATATGAAACGTTTCAAGCAAGTCAACATCTTTCGCACTTCAAGCATCCATTAACGTATGCTTAAGTGCGTGTTACTCCCGCATATAATAACCTACAATATATATAAACTCGTATATGCGGCAGTATATGTGCATACAATACAAGCAAGTAAGGTAATTATGCCTCAACTCTATACAAGTATACATAAATATATTTACAAATATGACATAGTGACTATCATTTAAGTCCCTCCATTGTTGAAAACCGCCTAAAAGCATATGCCATCACGTTCTAAGTATATACATATACATATATATATATATACGTGTACGTAGCATAATAGTAAAACAACAACTAAAAGCAAATACATGGATATATGCATGGCTGAATAAGTAGCGACGTGCTTGAGCAACAACATATTGAAGGGCACTCGAAACAGCGCAATCATATGCCTGCAACATCCATAAGTAGCCAGGCCAGTGGAATCAGGCAGCAAAAGCAATCAGATGATTTGCAATACAACAGATGCGAATGTGTGTTAGTGTGGTGGGTTTTGTGTGGAAATTACTTTATTGACACCCTCAAGTTACATTAAATGCTTGATTTTTTTCGTTTGTTGATTGTTATTGTTTTCACATTGAGGAATGACGAATGGCGAAAATTATGAAAATAAAGTAATAAGTACTTATCATTAGGCAGATAAGATGGCATCGTGAGCTTTTGATGTTGAAAGTAACATTTTTAGCGAATTGTATAAGATCATATCGACTGGTGTATGCCGATGACATTGATATCATAGGCCTTAACAACTGCACCGTTAGTTCTGACTAAGAATAAAAAAGAAGTTAAGCGAATGGATCTGATATTGAACGAGGACCAGCCAAAATATCTCTTGTCATCAAACAAACAGTCGGCTTTTGGCTCCTACGTCACTGTTGACAGTCACAACTACGGGTTCATAGATATTTTCGTCTATCTAGGGATCAGCATTACCATCAATAATAATTTCCGCCTTGAAGAAGAGAACAGGTGCTACTTTGGACTGAGTAGAAAAAAAATTGAAAAGTAAAATCCTCTCTCGACGAACGGAAAGCAAACTCTACAAGTCCCTCATCGTCCCCGTCCTGCATTATGGTGCAAAAGAATGGACAATGACAATATCTAATAAGTCGGCTTTGGGAGTATTCGAGATAAGGGTTTTACGAACGATTTATGGTCCTTTGCGCATTTGCTACGGCGAATACCGCAGATGTCGTAGACGATAGAACCATGAACTGTATGAGTTATACGATGACATTGGGATAGTTCAATGAAAGCGGTCCAGCATTGAAAGTACTCCACTCCGTCGGTAGAGTGAGGTAGAGAGTGACCTGATTTTACTTGGTATTTACAACTGGCGTCAAGTAGCGAAGAGAAGGAATAAATGATAGGTGGGGGAAGTCGGAGCATCAATTATGCGATGCCCCTCACTCTCTTCTGTTTATAACAAGGATCTTTCTCCCGTTACTACTACCAAGCTCAGCAAGCATCTTACCAGCAGAAGCATAACGAGGATATAGAAAATAACCTTGTAATCGGGCAGCCAAGCAGCACTGTTGGTCCTATTGTATCAATTACAATTTCCAACACCAACAACAATTGTAGGAGAGTTATTACCTCGCTGCCAGGTTAAATCGGTATTCCTATAATCTCAGTTGCCGGCCATAGGAATGTTTTCGATAACGAAAAAGCTGAAGAGTTGGTTAAATTAGGAATATTTCTAGACTAATCCGAAGCGTAGTTAATACGATGCCCGTTAGGAGGGCTCAAGAAAGAACTACACTAAACATTTTTTAACGATTTGCTCAAAACAGTGAAATTTTTCGATGCAGCACCTGCTGGTTGAAGCAGAGGTAGATGAAGACCTCCACTCCGTTTAAAAGGTCGGGTGGTAAAGGACCTGGCTACACTTGGTATTTTCGATTGGCGTCAAAAAACAGCGAAAATATGGAGGGAATGAGGCAGTTTTGTATTTTTATTGTCGCTTTGAAACCACTGAAGCGATTTTCAGCCAAACTCCTCTCCCAATTTGTGGTTTTTCGTCTTGATATTTTTTCAACAAATGGAAGTTTATGACAGATTTTTATGAGAAGATTTTTATTTCATGTCACAATACATTCGGAGAGGTTGACATATCCTGCCGAAAGCGTACCCTACGTATAAGTTAACGAAGCACATTTGGCCCAAGTATAACAGGACAAGAACTGAAAGTCCTAAAAAATAGGCCTATGAATAGCCTAGCTATTCTGAGTCCAGCGTGTCGATGGAATGTGTGTTTATACGTTGTTCTCTTTGAATAAATTGCATATACAAATATTAAAGATATTTATAAAATGCATAGAAATCTCCGACTCAGCTCGCTTTAAGACATTTGCTTGTTGAACATGGGACAAGCTTGACCGGAAAGTCGAACTAATTTATCGCTATGAGAGTGGCGATCTCTGTGAGTCAAAGCCTGTATTTGTTTCAAAATACCTAGATAGTGAGAGAGAGTAGGGAGAGAGTGATTCACGGATATGCAGGCCAAGCCATTATAGGGAGATGTAACCAGAATATGTATAATTGGTACGTTATAACCGCTAAAGCGACTATTTGTGGTATGTGACTTGAACTTGAAAATTTTCTAAAAAAAAATGCAAAGATAAATATTTTTCTCTAAGCCACCTCGGTATAATTGATAGAATTTTATGAGCAACCATTTATTTTATGCCTTAGAGAGAGTTGACTGACTTTTTCTGCCGAGGGGTGTATGGAATTACAACAATTTTTTCCACAATTTTGATTGTTTGTATGGCTAGGATTTGAACCCATTATCGTTAATAATAATAAAAAATAAACATAATGTCTAATGTAACCAGGATAGGCTAAAATATTCTAAAATTACTAGAGCAAACCAGTAAAAAGTCTGCTAGTCTTCTCTGTGACCACGGCTAGGCGCGGAAGGGCTTTGATTAAATTTGTGAGTTTGTAGGTGGCAACCAATACGCAAAAGACTGCTGTTTTTACTTGCAAAGGAAACACGAAATTTTACTATCAACATAAATTCTCTAGGGATCCATTTCATGTTCTGCCTTAATTTTTTACTATTCTCTCCGCAAAGAAAAAAAACAAATAATAAAATAATCATAAAATACTGTAATCTGCATATTGCACGAAGCGCGAGGAATAAAGAAAAAATGGATCCCTCTTTTCTCTTCTCACTCTATCACACTCTCTCTCAGCCTTCCTTTGCTCAGTCGTTGTGTGGTCATTAATTATGTGCCATTGCTAAGAGGATTTTCAATTTAAATTCAGCCAATTAACTTCATTGCTCGACCGTAAAATTAAACAGCTGTTGCGCTTTACTTACACATACATATGTTAATGCATACACACATTACATACATATATATATGCCTTTCCGCCATCTTGTGCGAGGAGCGGGAAAATTTTCTTCAATCAGTTTTCATACATATTTTCCATATATAAAACTTCTCTTTACTCATACCAGATTCATACTCATATACGTATCAGCGCATAATCTATTTTCTTCTCGTTTTATATTTAATAAACAGTAAAATTGGCTACCTATTCCTGGTGTACCTGCTAATGAGATTACTTGTCTATTATTGGGTCCATTGTGAGTGAAAATAATAAATGATGGATGAAATTAAATTTTAAATTTTGGCGAAATTCATGCAAATAGAGAAAAAGAAAAATTAATATACACGTATAAGGGAAAACTAAGAATTTATGTTTGCCCAGCAATAACGTTGGCATGTCATGCGCTTGTGGCGGGAATGCTATTTATCGGGTGGCTTACGAAGCAATATACCACTTGCAGTGTACGAAAATGATGAAAGGTCAATAAAAAGCGGATTACGGTTAAAAATGATGAAGGTGCGCGCAATTTTCTTTTCAAATATTTTCAACCGCTTGTTACGAACGGATCTGGTGGGTATGCACGGTAAAAGGTCGCCGTATTACAATACAATTCAAGGAGCTTTCGTTTTTGTTCACTTTTGTTTTATTTTGCGCTTTAATGTGATGGAAAATAATGAAAATTAGTAAATATAAAAATTATGTTTGCTTTTTTTTGTCCCGAGGAAAATTGGCTGCGTTCGGTTTGTGTAGAAGCAAGGCAAATAAACTAAAATTAAAGAGCTTAAAGCTTACGGCGTTGGCAGAGACAAATGTATTTAAACTGATTGCAAATAAAAATTGAATAAATAAAGAAAAGGATGCAGACAATTTAAAGCTCTAAATATAATATAACTAATTAGATGGAGGACATTTTTTTTTAACTTTTTTGCAATAAGCTAAAGCTTTTGTTTATTTTTTTAAAGTCTCATGTATCTACCTGCCTAATACAATAAGAGTAGAAAATGGAACCTATCCACCAGTCAGGGATATCTCAAGCACAAACTCAAGCTACAACTCTACTTGCTTATCTGGCAACTTCGAAGCTTTAGCGCACAGACCAAAATTTAAACCAGCAAAGCAAGCTTTTGATTTAAAAGCTTTTTGATCTTCTTAAAAATAAGCTCAGCAGACGTTCCATTCAAATAAACGTGAACTTATTTTTACTATCGTATTTTTATTCAGTGACGCCGCTAGCCTTGCTTATTACCATACGGAGGATCTAGTGGTTCGTATTCTGGCAACAACAAAATACTTAATTATGAAAAATTAATTTAAAGTAAACAAAATTTATAATTTTGGTCGCCACTCTTTAGAGAATGTCGACATTACCGGAAGCGGCTCAGAATAAACTGTAAGTTCCACTTTCTCATTAATGATAGAAAAAGGATTCGCCTCCACCGAGCTTTGATTACTACATTCTTCAGTTTCACTAGATTTCACTTTCTAGTAAGGAACAAAAGCCTATAAACTGCCCTATTGGTAGTCTTATATAAAAAAAAATTACCGCTTAAGTCTTTTTGGGACTGGGGTTAAATGAAAAATTAATAGGAAGGAAGAACAGTCAACGTTTTATACTGTTCTGATTCCGAGCCACATTTCTGTGAAGGTTGACTTTCTCTTCCCAAGGCTTTCCCAGTGAACATTGCGGGGGGGAAAATACTCACACAAGAATTTTTGCTCCTTCGGAGCAGCCTTCGCTGATTTCATCCCAAGAAAAAGTAGCGTTATTAATCTAGGGATAGATTTATGATTGCTAAAGGCAAGCAACTGTGGTCGTAAGAATGTATCGCCTGGTATAACCGCACATAGTGGACGGACTGCAGTCATCGGGGGAAAAAGAAGTCAGAGCAGCGCAAAAGATTTACCCAATCCATGGTTGACTAGAGATGTAGTATACATACAGCCACTGAGGAAAACGAATGTTTGGAATTTCTTAATTTTATAATTTCTGTACAATTTCGAGAAATTAAAAGCTACCTTAAGCAGAAATATAAACATTACCTAGCAACATGTACTCGTGTATAAATATGTGAATATTTATCTGAAATATTCGAGTTTCATAACTTTGCATTTCAATCAAAGAGAAAAGGGTTTTTTCTTTTCATCAATAAGCAAAATGTCACACTCTCAAATTCTATAAAATATGCGTTCAGTTTCAATTATCGTTCACTAACCGAAATATATTTACAAACATATGCATGTACATACCATATATACCAGCATATGTAGGTACATGCATTCAAACACGCTTCTCTAAGCAGCTTGACTAAAAGTAACTCACTGACTTGTTGGCAAGTACTTTCAACTATTTGTTAGCTTAACTAACCGATATTTTGTGTGTACCCTTGTCAAGAATAAAAGCAGCTACAACAGTGAAGATGTGACTTAGTTTCAAAAGGTCACGATAACATGTAGTTACATATATTGGCGAAGATATGTACATAAGTATTTGTGTGAGTATGTGTTAAATACAATATATCAAAAGGCACTAAAAGTTCGGGGATTCTAAGTTGCAGCAGCTGCTGTGTCAACTAAATCAGCATTGAAGAAAACGAAGGTCTAAAATAATATGGGATTATTGCTAAATACTGGAGAGAAAGCAAGGGTAAGGAGTTGAGTTTTATAAAAGAAAGTGTGTAAGCAAAAAAAAAAAAAGAAAAGAAAAAAATTGAATAAATTTGGTGAAAAATGGTATTTTATTGTTCAAAGGCGTTTTTATTTTCTCACATTTGACAAGTTCAGGGAAATTTTTTATTACGAACGCAATATAAATATTATAAGTTTAGGGTTAACAATTTTTTTCTTCAATTTATTTTATTTTTATTTTATTTTATTTGAGTTTCTTCCATTTTACTTAGTTTGATTTATTGATTCCACTTTTTAGTTTTAATTTAATTTAATTTGTGTTTTTATTTTTATTCTTATATTTATTTTATTTAATTTAATTTTATATTTTCTTTATTTATTGAATTATTAAAATTCACTATAAAAATGCTGAAAACTTGGCAGAAAAGGAATGAATTGACGACGTTTACTTTCAACACAAGCAACGTAGCCATCCATTTTTTTTAGGGAAAAGTTTCCGGACTGTGCAATCTCTCGAAGAGGAAATTGCAATAGGCCACGGAGATCCTGTGTTTTAACACCTTGCGACTTCTTTCTTTAGAACCATGTAAAGGATAAGGTATGCGTTAACAGCCTAACGTCGTTCTAAGACTTTAAATATGTTCGAGGGGCGCCTGATAAGTTCGCGACCATAGATAGTTAGAGATGATACATCATACCGTTACTGATAATACTAATTGCAGAACTCATTATTGGTATACCATAAATAACACAACTTATTTTTTAGGTTCATTAACATTTCGTTCCTGGAACAAGCATCAACACTATATCAACGGAAAATGTTTAGAAAGTCGAAAATTAGTACGGTCTGATCGAAGAATCAAATTGTGACAGATAGCAGAAGGATTACAGATTAGCAAAGAACGAGCTGAAGAGATTTTCATGAGTATTTGAATTTGAAAAAAATTAGTGCGCGTTGGGTACCGCGAATGCTCACGCCGCTCGACAAGCAGCGACGATTGGAGAGTTGTAAAGGTTTTTTATAGTTGTACCAAGATGATTTGGATGAAATTCGCAACCTCATTGAAACAAGAAAATTGAATATAGTAATCTTAAGTCCAAACACGAGTCGATGCAGTGGATAAAAAAAGGGAAAGGCCACCAAAAAAATTCAAAGTGGAAAAGTCGTCGTCGCAGATTATGGCCACAATTTTCTAGGATAGCGAGGGAATATTTTTAATTTTTTTTTGAACTACTTGCAAAGGGAACTACAACAAGCGGGCAGTATTACGCTAATTTTTTGAGTCAGGTGCGTGAGGCAGTCGTACAGAAGAGACGCGCGGAGTGCTGTTTCTTCAAGGCGTTGCAGGATATAGCTAGTTTAATATAATTTTTATTATTTTATTTTCTTAGTATAAAATAAAAATTTTATTTTATAATTTAATTTTATTTTGTTTGAATGCATTTAATTTGCATAAGATTTTTGCATTTAATTGAATTATCTTTTTATTTATGTTATTTTATTTTATTTAAGCATTTCTGAGTTTTTTGTAGTTGATTTATTTTATTATACAATATTATATAATTTAATTTTTTGGCGTCCGCGGTAGCCGAGTGGTTAGCATTGTGTACCGACATTCCGAAGTCTCGAGTTCAAATCCCGGTACCACCAACATCCAAAAGTTATGGAAAATTAATTTAAATAAAAAATTAAGTTAAACTTTCTAATTGAGGTCGCCGCTTGGCAGGGAATGTCCACCCCTCCGAGTGTATTTCGGACATGAAATAAAGGCTCCTCGTAAAAAAACCATCAGCCGTTCGGAGGCGGAAAAATATCAAGATGCCAAACCACAAATTGGATGAGGAGCTCGACCGTAAATCGCTTCAGCGGTTACAAAAGCGCCAATTATATATATAATTTATTTTTTTCTTTATTTAAAAAAAATGCTTTTCATCTGTAGAGATCTACTTTGCCGTCATAAGACACACATCTACAACGGCTACTTTTAAAAGTTTATTCACCAATTTATATGAATATTTCATTTCTGTGCCTATTTATCGTTTTGCATTTATTGATTTCTAGGAGAATTTATTATCTTTGAAGAAAACTTTTGCCAGTTGCAGCTTTTGGTTCAATATTGCTGTACAATAGAGACACTAAATTATAAATTTATTCAAACAAAATTATATTACAACGATAATAGAGGAATGAAAAAAAATCTTGTGGCCTTTGAAAAAGAGAGGTGTTGAAACTTTTGCGCCGTCTGGTCAGGAAAACAAAGTGAATAACGGTCAGTGGTCAATTCAGTGCTTTGCCCTACAAGCAGGCGGTTAATCGGTATGCTTGTTGAAATTGAAGTGGCTGCGTGGAACTGCTTAAAGCACCCCACACAATAAACAATTCACAATAATCTGCGGGGGAGTTGAGCTCCAACAGGCGAATGCTGCAGGTAGAGGATGGCGTACACGCTTTATTTTGTTTTGCTTCAATTTAATATTGCATGGCTTATGTTTGGTACGAAGTTTTGAATTTTTACTCATTTTTACTTTTATCTTTCTCTTTTATTTTACTTTTTTATTTATTTTATTTCATTTTATTTTATTATATTTTTTTAGTCATACTCTATTTTGCATTTATAATATATGTATATAATAATATATTGTTGTTGCTTTTATTTATTTCGTTTTTCTTGTCATTCGCTTTTAATCTGTTTGCATTTACAAACGGGTCACTTGTGGGCACTAAGTTCAAATGATGACCAAAAGTTTTAGTTGAAAAAATTCCCTTAGATAAAATATAAAAAGCGCAGTTAGATTAAAATGAAGAAAATCTGAAAAACAAACAGAAAAAATAATAAAAAATAAACACATCTATATATACAAGCAACTGATGCTTTGAGGCAGTTGCCTGCCTATGTAATGTTGGTGTGCGAGCATTTTCATTTTTCATTTATTATATAAACATATATATGTATGTCTACCAGGTCCAAGCGATATATTCATACCAATCTACATACATACGTCTTTATGCACGCCCAACAGTCTTATTTTATTGTTACTACTCAAGAGCTCAACTGCCCGTCAAAATACAGCTGCTATTCATCAATTCATAGCCGTCCAGTAGGTAAGCCAGTCGGTTGGCAGTCAGTTAGCGTATTCCACAGTTACCTAACCATCTATATCTTATGCCGCACATACACACACATACATACAAACACTAACAAGCACTTGCAAATCTAACTGTCCATCACACTTTACTCCAAT
This sequence comes from Ceratitis rosa, assembly GCA_037013455.1. Taxonomy (NCBI): domain Eukaryota; kingdom Metazoa; phylum Arthropoda; class Insecta; order Diptera; family Tephritidae; genus Ceratitis; species Ceratitis rosa. The sequence goes on from JAWMAG010000029.1 coordinate 3,421,067, forward strand.
AACGCGATGCCTTAAAGTTGCTCTTTGCATAGATTTGGCAGCAGCGTTCCATCGTAGCATCCAACGCCATTCACTTGGCATAACTTCAAGAATTTCCTACGCCCTTCAGGCTGTCATTTTTGCTTAACTAATCTTTCGTCTTTTTGTTCGCATTCTTCCTTTTTTTTTGCTTCACAAAAGTGCAAGCACATACAAACATACCTACGCAGTTACTTTTTAAGGCATCCGTAGCATCATCAGCAGAGCAAAACACTTGTGGCTGTTCGGACAGTTTGCTTTTCGTTTGTTCGTTTTATGTTTATCTGTCGGTAAATCATGTCGGACATATGTATATTCTTGTACTTCCTTAGGTATTTTTCGGCGATGGTAAGATGCTTTGCCCAATTCGTCAATATTGTTATGCACAAAAGGAGTTTTTTTCTCAAATAGCCAACACAAGCAAGCAGGGAAATTGTATTCTTACCTGTTGGCCATATGAGTGCATCTGATGAAGGGTAAATGGTTTGGTTTTTATGAAGATATGGTAAGCGTTCTCAATGCTGGCACAATCTAAATTGAACTTAGAAAAAGATAAGAAAATTAATCCACTCTTTCAGTGTTTTACTACGATAGAGAAGTCTTTGTATTTGGTAAGAGATCTTTAGCTTTCAATTATTTACCAGAAATTATTTCACTTTGTTTCAGCAGCGCACAATTTTAAGCGAACAGTGGTGTACACTGGGTGTGGAGCAGTTAGAAGTCGCTTTAGGACTCAGGGAGTCAACTCGAGCATGTGATACTTTGTCGTTCTTGACGTGCTTGAATTCATTCCCAGTAGCGTAGAATACTTTACCTCCAAAATTCCGTCAAAAGGTCCCTTCCAGGTGGACTGGACAGCACAAAGCCTTTGGTGGAAAGTTTCATTTAACATCTTTTGTATATTTTAAGAATTGCTCTCAACTGTAATGCTGTTTAGTTTGCTTCGTTAATGCTGGATAAAACACAAATAGGCGCCACTCCACCAACATACAATCTAGTCTACTCCTGGAGGGGATTGTTATGAACCAACTCAGCAAGCGCCTGGCTTTCATCTTCATATGCGTGGTTGCTAGATCCTTTTGACCTTAGAAGGACCGTGAAATATCAAAAAGGTTGTTTCCATCCCAAAATCAAAATTCTCCTACATAGTGAAAGTTTTGACTAGTTTCTAGAAGAATATATAAATTGTCAGATTTAGCCTGAAATTACTTGGGACGCAAGGGACATGTCTTATGTGCCTATGTGGGATTCTCTAAGGATCAACAACTTCTACCTAATCTAAACCATTAGCTACTTCATTTTACCGTCAGAGGCTCAGATCTTATACCAGGGGTGTTAGTTGAAATTTGCCAACCATTCCAAAAAAAAATTTTTCTCTTTCGAGGCAAACCATTCGACGAGCCATTTTTCGACTTCTTCAAAATTAACGAAGCACTGCTCTGCAAGGGAGTGTCCCATCGATACGAAAAGGTGATAGTCGGACGGGGCGAGGTCTGGAGAGTACGGCCGGTGCCATAATATTTCCCAATTAAGTGTTTTTAATGTGTCTTTCACCAGTTTAGCGGTATGAGACGGCGCGTTGTCATGTTGCAAGATAACTTTGCCATGTCTTCGGGCCCATTCCGAACGCTTTTCGATCAACGCATGATTCAAATTGATCATTTGTTGTCGGTAACGATCCGTGTTCACCATTTCACCAGGTTTTAACAACTCGTAGTACACCACACCACACTGGTCCCACCAAACACAGAGAATTGTCTTACGGCCAAAGCGATTTGGCCTTGCAGTCGATGGGCCAGCTTCACCAGGGGAAAGCCATGATTTTTTTTGCTTCGGGTTCTCAAAATAAATCCATTTTTCTGCCCGTGCCATTCGATGCAGAAAAGATTTTCTTTCGAATCGTTGAAGCAGCATTTCACAAACGGTTTTTCGATTTTCCATTTGTCTATCGTTCAGCTGGTGTGGCACCCATTTTCTATACTTCTGGATCTTTCCCATGGCTTTTAAACGTTGGCAAATTGCTCCTCGAGTCACATGTAGTGTTTCTGCCAATTTTTGTTGCGATTGGGTTGGATCAACATGCAATTCTTCGTCTTCGAACCTTTTCGATACACCAGGATGTTCATTGTCTGTCAAATCGAAATCTCCACTTTTAAATTGACGAAACCATGTCTCACATGTTCTAATCACTGGAGAATGTTCACTATAAGTTTCTACCAGCTTCAGCTGCTTTTTTCTTTTGATGAAATAAGAAAAGCAACGAGTGCCGCAAATGCGATTTACTTGGAACGAAACTCGACATATTCACTGAGGTAAACAAGTATGACGCTATTATTTTGGTGGAATGTGACTTGCGTATTTTTGTAGGTTAATGTCAATAGAAAAAAATTACATATATGCCAAATCATAGAATTTTATACACATTGCTAGCGACATCTATTAGTAAAACCGGCACACTTCAACAAACACACCTGGTAAGTGTTGATGTAAAAAAGAATCCATATATTAAATATCCGTTGTACCTAAAGTTGAATGTTTGAACTTCATATCTCTAAGAAACCTTTACAGACATGTTGGTTGAAGTCCGTCTGGACTTCTGACAGAATTGCTACCAAAAAGATGTAGAAGACTCTCTGTGGTATGTTTTATTTTTGAATTACGAGCAAAAATCACGGGCTGCTGATGTTATGGTGTTATGTTGTTCTACACTAGCAAACAAATGCTTTCACATAACCACGGATATAGGATCTGGTGACGGACGTTCAGAGACTATTAATTTATGGGAGAAACACTTCTCCACTCTTCTTAACTGTAGAGAAAATGAAACACCTGGATCGGCCTAAAAAATAATAAAGTGGTGAGAGCCGTTGGCTCACCGGATGAGTTATCCATACACGGTGTTGAAAAACTGTCAAATATACGAGTATGAAAGATTTAAGCCCACCGTCAACGAACGAATAATTCAGAATGGCGCTACCTAGGGCTGAGTAGGCCTAAACTCCACAAGCAACTCCTCCTTCTTTTTGGTGAAGAGGCGTGTAATTTTACAATATCTATATATATGTAGAATAGTTTTTGGGTATCTTTGAGAGTAACATTCGATTGCGAATAACGTAAATTCAAGGTTCAAGTCTAGTCTGTGACAGAGACAGCTATTGTAGCTGCGGCAAAAATTGTTATATGGCAAGCCCATTTTTGGGATATGTTTTTGGAGTGTTCTTCAGCGACGAAGCACATTTCTCACTCGGGGGATGCTTAAATAAGCAAAATTGTCATATTTGGGGCTCCAAGAAACCTCAAGTCATTGAAGAGAGGCCATTACATCAAAGAAATAAACTTACTTTGTCGTGTACGCTTTGGCCCGGATGTGTGATTGGTCCTTCCAAGTGACAACAGCGGGAATGTCACTGTCAATTCGGAGCATTATTAACAGAAGATAACCGATTTTATTTGGTCTGCAATTTGAAAAACAAAATTTGGACAATATTTGGTTTAAACAAGATGGTGCCATATCCAATAACTACGAATATACTCATAGCTTTATTGCGAGTGAAATTTCCAGACAGCGCTTGACCTCTCGTCTTGTCGATATCAATTGGCCACCGAGCTCGATCGATTTGACACCATTGGACATTTTTTTGTGGGGCTACGCGAAATACCCCGTTTATGCGGATAAGCCTCTAACTCTTGAGCACTTGAGCTGACACACCGCCCGATATGTGCTAAAATTATTTATTATGAATTAAATTATGAATTTCATGAAAAAAATATTATAAAAACATTTTATTTACGTTTATTTTCGAAATCGCAAAATGGATAACCTTGTTATATAGATTATATTTTTAATGATTTGCTCTACGTCAAGAAAGACTTAACTATCAAATATTTTTAAATTAATTTACAATACACAAATACTTTTGCAGCAACGCTGTGATTCCCTCCTTATTGAAAAAAGAAGTCTTCGAGATTTAAATTATTTTTTTCGTGAAATTTAATCTAAGCAAATTTTCGGTTTTTTTCTTTCTGCTTTTAGATCTTTCATTGTCATTAGATGCACTTAAAATTTTTTCCAATCAAGAAAATTTATTTACTTTCAAAAAGTTAGCACTATTTTTTTCAACAGCTTTTTTCTAGTGACTTTTTGCGTGTGAAAAAATGTTCTTTTGCTGCAGCACTTTTATTAGTTTTATCTTTAATTTCCGACTAGTTTTACTTTGCACTTTTGCTTCCTACCACATTTGTGTTGTTCTTGTTTTTTCTTCCTCTTTTTTTAGTAAGCCTTTGCCAGTGCTTTAGTTCGTAATTGTTTTGCTGCCAAGAATTTTTTTCGCAATTCTCTTTTTCACATTCCACTTTGAATTATTTGCTGTTATTTTTTCTAGTTTTTCTTGTTTCGTTTTCTTCTTTTTCTGCTGGCAGCAATGTTATTATTGTTTAGTGTAGTACTTTTGGCCGCCTGTATTTGGTTTTTAATTTATTGCACAATTTCCGGATAGTAAGTCTTCTTGTGTTGAGCCGATCCGTTTCGCTAGCTTGCTCTCTCGTCCTCTCGCCCTCTGGTCCTTTTCCTTATCATTTCTTGTCATTCTATAAACAAGTTTTTTCTATACCTAACCGCATGCCATCTCGTGGCAGCTCTGTTGGCACCCGCTGTTACACCACAAACGCAGCACCGACAGTCACAGATAGAGAGAAAGAGACACACATACAAATAGACAACACAAAAATGGCATACCAGCAATTGTGGTTGCACAATTGGACTTCATTACGCCTGACATTAAATTTTGTGGTTGACCATTTATAGTCACTGACCCCACTGCACACACACTCACACACACACACGCACAGCCACATCTGCTTTGCTTCATCGAGATGACTCCGGGCGCCACCGTCTCCTGCAGCGTGAGAAGCTCCAAACAAAAAAAAAAAAACAAGAAACAGAAAATGTGGAATGAAGTGAAAAAATAGAAACAGTAAGTGTAAAAAGTATTGCAATTAGTTATTATGCTGCATCAGCAATGTTTGTGTTTGTTGCGTTCAAACTGTGTAGTGAAACGTGGTCGGCATCTCGCAGGATTGAATGTTGCAAAGCAATTAAGCTAATGAAACCATTAATGTTGGCGCAAATTTTATTCAAACAGTGGCCAAGTACGATGTTGGAGATGTTGCGGTGAAGAGCTTAACGGATTGGTAGGCGAAACCGAATTCGGTTGAGAGGTCAGAGTAGCGAGAACAACGTTATTAGGTGAAATAATAATATAATCTCAAAAAATGTTCCTTTGAGGAAAACTTGAGCGCGAGAAACCTCAACCAATGTACCAACTGATTTTTTTAAATTTACTTTATAAGAGTAATAATACCTAACTGGTAGTCAACAGTATCGACATACGTGTATACCACCTCCTCGTCGATTTGAAAGCAGCCTTCGACAGCACGAAAAGGAGCTACCTCTACGCAAATGTGTCTAAATTTGATATCCCCAAAACTTATACACCCACTTTGAGCCGTAGCCGTTCGATACCAAACGGGGTCTCAGACAAGGTGATTCCTTTTTGTGCACCTACCTTAATTTATTGCTGAAAAAAAGTTGCTGAGCTGAACAGAGAAGATATAATCTTCTATAAGAGTGTATAGCTACTGCCATACGCCGATAATATTGACATCACGCGCCATGTGTTCTGCGCTCTCCAGACTGGATATAGAAGCGAGGCATATAGGTCTGGTACTGAGTGAGGGCAAAACGAAATATATTCTGTTATCAAACAAACACTCAGCGAATTCACCACTCGGCTTCTACGTCACGTCGACAGTCATAACTTTGAAGTCCTAAAGAATTTCCTCTGTCTTGGAGCCAGCAATAACATCACAACAATGTAAGTCTTGAAGTCCAACGCAGAACCACTCTTGCCAACAGGTGCTATTTTGGGCTCTGAATGCAATTCAAAGGAAAACATGCTCTCTACCGAAATATGGTGCAGAAGTGTGTACGATGAGCACATTTCATGAGTCGGCATTGGGAGTTTTCGAGAGAAAGGTTTTGAGTATGATGGTAAGATGTGCTAGCTGTATGAGATATACAGAGTCATTGACATAGTTCAGCTACGCTGTGTAGGTCATGTTGGACCTAGTTGTACTTGGTATTTTCGGAAGTTTTTAGATTTAAAATATAGAGCTAAGGCCAGGGAAAGAATAGTAAAATTAATAAAAAGTTATAGCATTCTGGGAGTGAGAGTATTAGATTCACTGCATTGGAGCCGCAAAGTCAGAGTAAAACCTTCATGTGAAAGTGGTATCAGCATAAAAGTAGTTCCATTTGTGGTGCTTTGTTCTGAAAGAGATGGCTATTAAGGAAGTTATAAAAGGTAATTAAAAATAATCAAATGTTTCGAATATTATCTGTGAGTATTCTCCCGAATATCGCTTCTGCGGTTACAGAGAGCCAATTATATTATCCGGGTGAATAATAGGATGTCTACAAATGCTGTCGTGGCTTCGCTACCGTCATTAAGTCAAAAAAAAGTAAGCAGAGATATGCGGGCGAAGCTGTGGTTGTTATAACTGAAGTCACGTAGTTACAAGAATCCAGATCTTATATCAGATGGCGTATTTGTATGCATTACGGGCGTGGTTGGGAGCGCATATTACTATTCAGAGGTTAATTTATGGGTTCAAACCTTGGTCAATGAAAATTTTAAATTAATTAAAAAAATTTATTTTTTAATTGCAGTCACCCCAAGGCACACGAAATAAAAATATACAGTAGGAGTACTAAAATTAAAAGCATCTACCCTGTAGATATTTCACTTAAAGTTCTAAGGGTTGCCGCACCGAGATATTTCAGCTACTCCTTCGGAGTTTGGGACATTTACAAAGGAAGTGCCTTAAGGTTTCAAGTCCTTTTTGCTCTCTACAATTCCTACAGAAGTCGTTTGATGGTACGACTAGCCCCTCTGCGTGCCTACCTAATAGAATATGTCCCTTAAGAAGACCTATAATCGTAGGAATTTTCTTTGTTTCTACCGAAATAAGCTTTTGAGAATTTATTTCGGAGAACAAGTAATGGGCACCGTTGAAACAAATTTTCGGATGAACACCTCCTCCAATTTGTGATTTTATTCTAAGCCACCTCCGAACGGTTATAAGAAGCTTTTATTTTATGTCAGAAATACATCCGGAGGGCTGACATTCCCCATCGAGGGACGACAATTAGAAAAAATATTTTTCTATAATTTTTGGATGTTGCTCCAGCCAGGACTGGAACCTTGGCCTTGAGAATGGCAGTGCGCAATGTTAATCACTCGGCTGTTGCGGCTGCGAAGAACATATATTCTTATGATTGGTTTAGGGGAACCGGAATCGAAAGTGAAACTCAACAATTTGATCTCCGAAATTAACTGGGGAATGTATAAACAGCCCTTAAATCTCTTTGGACCTTACATATTTAGAACAAATTTAGACAGAAATAATACCATCATCGAATTAATCCGCTTATTTTCGGTATCGAGTTCGAAAACTTTTTACATCCGTAGTATGTATATACTAACATACTATATGAATATTTTACCAAAAATTTGTTTCACTCTTTCACTTCCCCATCGTCCTTCCATACATATACATTTATATGGTATTAATAAAAAAGCATCCTATTTGTAATTTCAGTGCACAAGATCAAAGCCCACAATTCAAGCTGTGCAATCGCTTACAGGTAAGCTGAAACTCGCCAATCACTAAACTCATACACGCACACTCACACACACACACAAATACACACATATGCTGCTCAAATATTTTGCCTACATTTGTAATGCAATAATGTAATGAGTAATTTGTTAATGTGGTCGGCCGTCTCTCTAGCCTTTTTCTTGCTTAATTGAGCTTTTATACGCGCAAGTATTCGAATGTGTATGTGGCGTGTGTATGTATTTGTGCCTCACTATTGTTACAGTAAACATTGTTGGTTTTGTATTAATTACCACTCACCTGATTATTATTGCCGGTCACATCGATTGGTCGTGGCCGTCTTCGGTGTATGCGTTTACGTGCTGTTTGATAGATTTTCCAATAAAGCGCCAATATGACGAGTAGTGGCACGTAGAATGTGCAACATGTGGCAAAGACCTAAAAGGTAATTAAATGCATTGTACAATATTCTGTTAGTTATTTCTTGTTGTTGCAATAAGTAAATAAATAAATAAATACACGTGTTTCGTAGGAATTTATTTGATTGGAAAAATATATGTATACGAAAATGATATATTGTGTCCTTCAAATGAGACTTAAAAGGCTAAGAGTTATGTTATGGAATGTAAAAAGCTTAAATGGCCGAGAAATCGATGGCGAAATGAGATCCTTTCAAAAAAGCGCAAAACATTTAAACTAGTTTTTACACTGGGTTAACATCACGTTCTCAATGCCATATTCTAAGGTTTTATATACACGTATACATAGAATTGAAGCTTTAAATCTGCTAAAACGACTTTCAGCAGAGCTCCTCTTACAATTTTTGGTTTGCGTCTGATTTTCAACAAATGAAACTACCCCGTTCATGTCAGAAATACAATCCAAGAGCTTGACATTCGACCACAATTAGAAAAATTTATTTTCTATAATTTTAAATGCTGATAGAACCAGGACTAGTACCCTGACCTTCAGAATGGCAGTAAGCAATGCTAACCACTCCGTTATAGCGGCAGACAATGGCAAATACCGTAGAGGTTCTATATAAGATGTTTGGAAAGTTTAGAAGTCTGAATACTGGTTGGATCTTATTAAAATTATTTCCATAATATTCAACTGAAAGATCCATTATCTCCACTACCTCTACAATTGTTATCTTATCTTTTCCTATGCTCGTTATTCAAGGATTCTTTGTACTTAAGATTTAAATCTTACAAATCTTTTGTTTATTTCTGTAAAAATTCAATAAACATAAAATTACTAGTATTTAACTAGTATGAAACTGGCAGTTGACACTTAAAAGGCAATTCACAACTGGTATCTAAAAGCCACAATTTAAAATTATTATCTTTGCCTGCAAGGAACTTCTAACTGATATTTCCGGTGCAATATTTGAAGATAACGCCGTAACCGAAATAAATATTTGCACTTTTGCTTTCTACTAAGGTAAGCTGGTGCTAAGGTATCTTCAATTATACATGTAGGGTATAGAAAACCAAAGTCAAGTGGATTGGTGTTGAATTGATTGTATTTATGGAGCTGTGGACTCCTAGAATAATTTATAAATCTCCCGAAAATATTCTAGGGAAAAATATTTACAGCTACTTTCGTCTTCAGCGTCAGTTTCCCAAGCCCAAGACTACACAGCTGTGGACAGACTTTACACTTGAAATTATCAGTACGAAGTGACTTTGCTGAAATGTTTGAAAATTCCTTTAAGATCTACATATATATATAAACTTATATATCTACTCACCTGATATGAAACATCCTGTGAAACCATACATTTTTGTTGTTCTATACGCTGCAAATAATCGGGATCCTTCCAACCAAATTGTGGCGCCAGCGAGACTATAACAGCCGCTGACCAAACACAAAATATCATAAGAAAGACACGTTTACTTGTGCGCGAATGAATGTAATCGATATTAGTCACCGCCCAATATCTGTAAAAAACAAATAAAATAATTTGTCTTTAATGAAATAAGAGAAATGTAACGGTAAAAGAATTTAAATGCAAAGTAGAAGAAAAAAAAATTATATGAGTGAAGATACTTAAATACTTAATACTTAAATAACGAAATTTTGTAAACTAAACTAATATTTAACTTTCTTATGTTTTTCGAAAAATTGAAAAACATTGAAATTTCGGCTAAACACGAATTATAGTCAGAAAGGAAAATTTTTCGAGTGCCAACATCTTTATTTCATACTTTAAAATTAATTTTTGTTTTTAATGTATTTTGCTAATAGTAGAATTATTATTAGGTTTAAAAAACATAACTAAGCAATATGTTTTAGTAGTGCGATTTCAATGCTTTTCATGCATACATATAAATGGTATATGATTCTTTTTTGAAAATTTATGTCTAAAATAGTATATTTTAAGTTTGTAACTAATTAATTGCTAGAATTTTTAGTCAAAAATACATTTGTGAGCTATATATTGTAGCGCAACCATAGGTTAAAATAATTAAATTTTTATAATATTCACTGACGGCAGTTTTCTCTTAAAGTATGTATATGTAAAACAAAAAATGTCCGATTCCTAGCTACCCATTTCTGAGAGTTTTGACCTTAAATTGCATTTTTGAAGTAACTTTTGTATGGGAGCTATACGCTTTAGCATTTCGATTTCGATGATTTTAACAGTCAGTCCTAAATATGAAATTTCAGATACTTAGCCACATAATTCCTACTGTCTTGACCATAAATTGAACAAACTTTTTTTTGTATGAGAGCATATGATTTAGTGCGCCGATATTGATGAATTTCACTGTCAGCCCTTTACTCGGGATGTACAATGTTTGAGTTTTGATTTATAAACTCATTTTCGAAGCATTATTTGTATGGCAGCGATACGTTATAACTGGCGGATTTCAATAATTTTTATAAAAAAATATTATGAACATTATAAACAGTATTCAAACCATCGAGTTTCAAAAACACAGTTACTTAATTCTTGAAATAGCATTTTTGAATGAACGATTGCAAGGCAGCTACAAATTGTAGTCTTCCCTATGGGCAAGATCTTCCAAAATGCGAAAAAAATCAGCGCAACTCATAAAATACATATAACTTTATTCATAGTATATTTGATAAAAAAAAGTTAAGCATAAAAAGAATTATTACATAACAACGTTGAATGCAAAAGTGTCGGCAACATCAACATTTATAGCGACGGAACAGACAACTGAACGCCACAAAGACTAACAACAACAACACATGCCGCTGACATAGATGATAGCGGAATGAAAAAAAAGACAGAAGTGACAAAGTGAAAAAAAATGACAAAAAAAAAAGAAATAAATTCAGAGAATACGCTTATTTCGATATGATTTGGCGATGGCAGCGTTTCCAGCTAACTGTATGCATCCGCAACGCGCATATGCAACACTATGTTGCAAAGTGTTGCCACTTTGGTATGCAGTTAGCATATCCGGCATTAAAAAGGCCAAAGCCAAACACATACGTGTACACACACTCATGTATAGAAAAATGGGAATTACACTGGCATATAACTTTGAGATATATGAACATACATATACACATATATATTTGCTTGTGAATACGTAAGAGCGTTTATAAAAAAATATGTTGCATCAATGTTTTTCGCCGATTTTTCCTGCTCCCCCTTTTTGTTGGTTACGAAATTTACGTTTTGCCATTGTTTCGAGAGGAAAAATGCCATCAGCGTTTGAACAAAAAAAAAATAAAAATAAAAATAAAAAAAATTCGTTAGTATTTGCGGCACCGGAAAAAATTGAAGGGCGAATTACATAGCGATATGCGATTTCAAAATAATTAGGGCACTCCGCAATGTCAAAAAATGCTTTATTTTTTTTAAATCATATGAATACCGTTGTACTACTTCTAAAATTTATCAAGTGTTAAGCTAAAATCCTGCTGAAATATATAAAATTTTACCAAAACTTTTTGAGCTGAGAATTTCATAATTATGCTATTAAGATGGTAAAATTCATTTTTCCATACACACATATCATGACTAATATGCTGCTGACGAACTTTACTCTTATTATAATGATTATAACATATACATACAATAGTTTCAATTTAAGGAATTCCAAAAATGGGTTTTTATGTCAAAACTCTTATAGTTATGCAGTCAGAAATATATATTTTGGTATTCTGAACGTAAATTAGAGAAAGTCGTTGAAATCTAACTACCATATGTTTCTCATACAAACAACTTTTCATAAATATGTTTTTTTTAAATAAAATTCCAAAAGAAGATAGGAACTTCATACTTGGTATGCATCACACATTTCATTAGTAGAATAAAGATAGTGAAATTTACTCGAATCGGATAATTAATACCTATGGCCGTCATAAATGTGGGTCAAAACATTGTCGTTTAGGAAGTTTTTAAGGTAAATTTGGTATTAAATCAATCGATGTTAAAGTTTTATAAATTTTTTAGTGGTTGTATCCCTTGTATCCCAAGATGTTGTGGGATGTGAGCAAGAGTTAAAAAAATTTATAAATTTTAAAACATTATTGGCTTCAATAACGAAAGTAAGACGATTCTTCATTTAGTCTCAAATCAGATTTCAATTTCATTAAAAAAAATAGAAAAACTTTAGGGAAACCCTTAAATTTTAAACCATTTTACAGTATTTACATGCTTATATATGTATGTAAATTTCGAACTTTTTAGTATTCTCTTTTATTCTGTTTCGTATGCAGATTTGAGTATGTTGAACATTTATTGTTCGATTTCAAAAGCTGCGTTGTCAGTTTCAGAGTTTTCCTGTTTTCCTAGTGGTTTCTTTTTTTATTTATTATTTTTTCCCTCTGAATTCGTTCTATTTTATACTTTCATGAGACCTTTTTTTTGCATATTTGTAACAAACTTGTACACATATGTACTCGAGTGTGTGTATATTTTCTTTACCTCTTGCTGCAACAATTATTGCAACAACTATTATTCGCGTTAGTTAGTGTCGTATGAGTGTCGCTGTTACAAAAGACTGCCAGCTGTTTGGATTCATTTTTCTGGTTTTAGTTTTTGCTTATTTTTTAGCTCACTTTTTTGATTTTATTTTTTATTTTTTTATTTTTTTAACATTGTTTGTAATATTTTATAATTACCACAATGGTGTGTATGCTTGTGTGGGGGCGCATGTATGTACAATGAACATTTATGTACGAGTATATACGTATATGTCTTTGCGACAAATATAATAATGTAGAATATGCAGAAAAAAATAACTTTCCATTGCCTGAAGCTGAACATATGAGTCTCTGTTGTTGTGCGGAAATTGGAAAACGTTAACTTTTGTGTTATTTTGCCTCTATATAATAGATGTGAAAAATAGTGGATCAAACAAAAAAATAAATAAATAAATGAAAGATAAAATAAATAAAATAAAATAAAATAAAATAAAATAAAATAAAAAAAAAAAAATAAAATAAAATAAAATAAAATAAAATAAAATAAAATAAAATAAAATAAAATAAAATAAAATAAAATAAAATAAAATAAAATAAAATAAAATAAAATAAAATAAAATAAAATAAAATAAAATAAAATAAAATAAAATAAAATAAAATAAAATAAAATAAAATAAAATAAAATAAAATAAAATAAAATAAAATAAAATAAAATAAAATAAAATAAAATAAAATAAAATAAAATAAAAAAAAATAAAAAAAAAATAAAATAAAATAAAATAAAATAAAATAAAATAAAATAAAATAAAATAAAATAAAATAAAATAAAATAAAATAAAATAAAATAAAATAAAATAAAATAAAATAAAATAAAATAAAATAAAATAAAATAAAATAAAATAAAATAAAATAAAATAAAATAAAATAAAATAAAATAAAATAAAATAAAATAAAATAAAATAAAATAAAATAAAATAAAATAAAATAAAATAAAATAAAATAAAATAAAATAAAATAAAATAAAATAAAATAAAATAAAATAAAATAAAATAAAATAAAATAAAATTAAATTAAATAAAATTAAATAAAATAAAATAAAATAAAATAAAATAAAATAAAATAAAATAAAATAAAATAAAATAAAATAAAATAAAATAAAATAAAATAAAATAAAATAAAATAAAATAAAATAAAATAAAATAAAATTCAATAAAATAAAATAAAATAAAATAAACTAAAATAAAATAAAATGAAATAAAATAAAATAAAATAAATACAAATAAAATAAATAATAAAATAAAATAAAATAAAATGAAAAAAATTTAGAATACATAATAGAAAATAAAAATAATATGTACTAATATATATAAAAAGTAAAAAGGTAATTTATATAAATATGAATTTGAAAATTTAATTTATGAAAATAAAGCTTGAGTTGCGTGAGCAGACGGTTGGTACACATTATAACTGATCGAAAGATTAATCACTCGATAAATGCTCTGAGCTGAACAGAGAAGTAAATGTTTTTACAAAATGGACTTACGCTGAATGTTGGGAATAGATTCATTGTTGGCCTCTTGAGGCAGTGTGGAGAAGTTTTGTTCGTTTGTAACCTTAAAAATATTCGCTGGGTTTTGTGGCATGTTGCGGGAGAGACAATCCTTGGCTAGATAAAAGACAAAAACTCGGATCGTTCCAGTACTAGGCCCCAACTGAAAAGGGAAATTTTGGATTATGATCGCTTCTTATGGCCACACTTAACTTCCTGAAGACCTAACCTACAGGCGACTTTTTTGCTTGGGATTCATCCAACCCGTAGTATGAATTAATGAACTCTCGACATCGAAAAGATTCAACAGACTTTCCTAGACAGTCCTTCTAATTTTTTTTAGCAATACGATGATGCACTGCACAGATTTTTCCGACTTGTTTGCTATGACTGATATTAATATTAGCTGAAAGATTCATGGTGGAAGGAAGCTCTTCAGCTTTGAAAGAATTTAAAGTACTCCCAGCAGGTGGAAACATAATCAGTGAAAGACCTTTAATCCACTAGGAATCAATTGAGGAAGAACCTGGCTTCGGTTTGTACCTCCAATTATCGTCGAAAAACGAAAAGTTTAAACCACTGGCATCTTAATGTTCACTAGGTTATAATTTCGTAAGAGGTACCTACATTAACAAAGGGAGATAATAAGAAGATTCATTCAAGTCTTTCGGGCTTTGGCATAAATACAAAGATTCTCATTATTTTTTTCTGGTACGCACAATGAACTGAAGGGCACTAAGCAACGTCAATGTCTCTGAGAGTGTTTTTGCTAAGTAAGAAATTAATAGCTTCTCAAAAAATTTTATAACTCGTCCGGAGGCGACTTAAAGTTGCGAGCCTTCTCATTTGTAGTGGAAAAATAAAGACACGTACAAACTAAAAAGGGTTAAAAGTCATTTGTATATTTATATGTATTTGAACATTCATTGATGATGTCACGATGGGGTCAGTTCTGGAACAGAAAACAATTAATTAAATTTATACTGAATCGAAGTATCCTTCAGAGGATCGCATAAGAAAATGTTCTGGAACAAATAGCAATAGCTATTCTTACAGATGCCTCAAAACTCAATGATATAGTTGGAAAAGAGATCTGCTCCCCGTTGCTCTCAAATACGAGTTCTCAACACCATGTGGCCATGCCTCTATCTACAAATAGCGTATGCTGAAACTGAGCATGTCGAATACTCATCTAACATATTTATACAGTCTTAGGCATGCAAAGTCATTATTTTCATACAAAATGGTTAATTTAAGCTATGAGAAATGTAAAATTGGTAATCTGAACACAAATCAAAGGTAAATTAATGACAAAGAACGACGACCATAAAACATGGCTCTCATACAGTCCAAAAATTAGGTTATCAGCCGAAATTCTCATGATTGAATAGCTGAGAGTCTGAAACTCGGTATTCTTCACTCATTTCATAAGGAGAATATTAACAGTGAAAATCATCAAAATCTTGTGATTAAAAAAAAATAGCTTTCATACAAATGACTTTTCAAAAACGAGATTTTTAGCTATAAATCCAATACTTATGCAGTCAGAAATGTAAACTTTGGTGTTCTGCTCAAAAATTATGGTTATAAAAATGCCAGAGAGAGTCATTGCAATCGACTCACTACAGGGTGTAGCCCCCATACGTTTGACCGATCAAAAATTAGTTTTTTTGATCGGAATTCCCGCCACCTAGTTAAGAATTAAAAGATTGGTATTTTCCACTGGTTTCATGCGCAGAAAAGTGGCAGTGGAAATGTCGAAAATGGATGACTAAAACACATAGCTCCAATATTACTGTTTGGAAATTAGTCTTTGAGCCAAAACTTTTATATATATTTATGCAGTCATGCCGTAAGTTTAAAAATATTATTAATATTATTTTTAACATTTCTTGAATTAAAAACCTACTAGCAAAAACTGGTTGAAAAAGTAGGAATATTTAAAGAATTTTTGTGTGAAACCATAAAATTAGTCGGTCATGAAATAAGTCAGCACTAAAAATAAATAATTAATTTTTAAAATTCTTTTCATCACACAAAACGTTTTATCAAAGCGTATAAACAAATTTTCGCCCCACAAATGTTTCATAAATTAATTTATGCATGTCGAAATGAAAATTTAATTGAAACACAGCCATTTGCCAAACAATTAGCATAAATCGAATGTTACACACTTCGCTGCCGCTGCCGCTACTGCTGTCGTGGCCGCCGCTAATTTGTTGCAAGCGCCCAACGTAACGCCTCCGTTGATGTGCACATGACTGCACGCCTGATATAGTATACGAGTACACCACCTTTAAATATAGTTTGTAAGCGTTTCGTGGCATGCATGTGCTTGTGCATGTGAGTGTGTTTGTATGTGCTATAATAATTGTTTAATAAGGATCGTGACAGGTGACAGTATCGCGTCGTTGCCTTACGTTGCACCTGGCTATTATGCAATTTTATGACAGTTACTTATACATATATCTACATATATAATAACACAAACAGACAGACATGTATTCAGTTGTGTACAGTTACCAACAACGAAGGCAGCCGCAATGGCAACGGCCTGTCAACGCGCCACACGTTTCCTTTCAACCTCAACGCTTGCCTGCGTGTAAAATTGTCATTTACAGCAAATAATCGTGTAAAACAAACTTTCGCACATATACATGCGTACATACGTACGTATCGTATGGTATAAAATTGTATATGGAAATTTTATTTTGCTTGTAAACAAGTAGTGAGCACATTAATGTCGCGACGCTTCCATGGCGTACCATACTCGTAGTGCATATATGTAGGCGGCTGTGTGTACGTGCATGTGTGAAAAGTAGGTGTGTCTGTATTGTCAACACCGTCATTCAGGCTTTCGATAGTTCGCTTCTCCAGTTGGGTGTTCAAGTGTTGTTTTTGTAGCGTTTATAATTGTTTTCGCTGTCAGTTTAGTTGCCTGAGCTTTTTGTTTCAACTCGTGTCAATTGTTTTTTGTTATCTCTTAGTTCATACATATGCGGTTACATTGTTGGCGATTGCGGTAAAAGTTACTCAGCTTCCTGTGGCACTTGGCAGAGAAGACAAAAAACTCTTCGGACGCGCAGATGTTAGTAATAAAAATAAAATGAAAATATAAAATAAATATTTCGATGTAAGGTCATGAAGAAATAAGATAAAAGATAAAAACAAATTAAATAAAATAAAATAGCTTATAAAAAATAAATGAAAACGGATAAATAAAATAAAATAAAATATATACAGTGCACTCACGAAAACGTGAACTAATTAAAACCAAGGGTGTTCACATTTCAGCGTAATCCTTTTTTCACTTTCTTCATATAAACCATATACAAAATTGTTTGCATTCCAATTTTGAAAACTTGATAATGTGTCCTCAATCTACAAACAAAAATCAAATGCATGCGATATTTACAAAGAATATGCTTCACTGTACAATTCCTGAAAATGGGAGGAAGTCATCCGGGCTGCTTTGGAGCTCAATTATAATTATAATTCTTAATTCTTGAAACACAGCGTGGCTTCTTAGCTTTTCCAATTATCAGTAATTTCAGCTTATGCGATCCGGATGTATTTGCACAACACCTGAAAGTTATTCGCTGTTTTTCTGTCTTTACTACTGGCGCAGTCTTCTCAACCGATGACAAGCAAGTTTTCTCCGGCAAAAGTTTCCAGAATAACCCAGACTCATCAGCATTATACAGTTGATCGTTGCACAATCCCAATTCGTCAATTTAACCTTTAAGCTTTAGATGAAATGGATCGACCAACTGAGGTTGAGAAGACAATTTGTCTCCTGATATTGCTAGAAGGCGAACACCGTATCTTTTTTTAAAACGCTGGGTCTAGTCATCACTGGCATTGAATCCACTTTAATTCTCTTTGTTTTTTAAGAGCAATTAGTTAGTTTTGGTTTCGCATGCGAATGAACCAAGGGTAGAGATATTTTTCCATTACAAGCAGTTCTGACTCTCTCATGGTTTTACGTTTTCCGAATCCTGAAAACTGAAACTTACTTCTTTCTTTTTTTATGTTAACCTAGCGGCATTGTAATGTTTTGCTAAGGATGTTACACTTGCTCCCTTTTTAAGCTTTTTAAGTATTTCCACCTTTTCGCTTAATATTAAACTATTTACCTTTTTGTAAGTCATTTTAATATAAGTAAATGAGAGAGCAACCATTCAGCGCGAGAGGAATCACATCAACTGACACAATTTTGCGCGACACGAATACTGGAAATGTGAATAACAAAAATGCACAATTGAGTAATTAGGGGATTTCACGAACTAAATACAATCATATTTTAACGTATTTTGTATTGTCCACGAGAAAAAGTTGAACAATTTGTTGTTCGATTTTCGGTCGAGCACCTCCTCCAATTTGTGGTTATGCGTCTTGATGTTTTTCCACCAAATGGAGGGACCTACAGTTTATACTAAACCACTTCGGAACGCCTGATGGATTTTTTATGAGGAGCTTTTATCTCTTGTCAGAAATACACTCGGCGGGGTTGACATTCCCTGCCGAGGGGCGAACACTATTAAAAAATTTAGCTTAATTTTTTATCCAATTAATTTTCTATAGCTTTTTGGATGTCAGTTCGAAACCAGGATTTGAACCCTGGCTTTTCCAATTGGAATATCCAATGTTACAATAAAATAAAATAAAATAAATAATATTAAAATAAATTAATTAAAATAAAATAAAATAAAATAAAATGAAACGAAATAAAATAAAATAAAATAAAATGAAATAAAATAAAATAAAATAAAATAAAATAAAATAAAATAAAATAAAATAAAATAAAATAAAATAAAATAAAATAAAATAAAATAAAATAAAATAAAATAAAATAAAATAAAATAAAATAAAATAAAATAAAATAAAATAAAATAAAATAAAATAAAATAAAATAAAATAAAATAAAATAAAATAAAATAAAATAAAATAAAATTTTGTAAAATAAAATAAAATAAAATTAATTAAACTAAAATTAATTAATTAAAATAAAATAGAATGAAGTAAAACAAAATAAAATAGAGTGAGTAAATTCACAGTTTTTTGCGATTACATATATGCATATATTGCATATAACCAACTTTTTGGGTATTTAAGTAAATTAAACCAACAAACCAATTAGCAGCCACGGTCATTACCATAGATACTTAAAAATTTGTCCATAAATATGAAATACTATACTATATGCTACACGCACTTTGCTGCTTATTTAATTTTTTTCAACTTGTCCAAGAGTGCTGGCCATGACAGCTGGAGGAGGGAGCACTGCTGCTAACACCATCACCACCACAGTTAATGGTCCCCTGGTGGTGTTCATTTTTTTGTTGTTCTTATTTTTTATCATCCTCCACGCTTGTAATCAACGCTGTCCATACGAATGACCATTGAATTTCATACTGTCACACTGATTTATGTTGGCGTCTTCCAGTGTGTTGAGTTATTGCCGTTGTGTTATTTCTAGTTGTTTGTATGGTGGCAACATTACCATAATGTAATTAAGTGTTGATCACAAACGAACTCTGATTTTTCGTGTAACATTACATTAGCATTTCTGTTTCTGCTTCTTTCGCTGCTTTCCAAAATTAATGAATAAGTGAGCGAGAGAAACAAAAACAAAAACAAAAACAAAACAAAAAAAACCAGGCGAAGGCGAAGGCAAAGGCGTTGGCGTGAACTGTGAGGCATTCACTCATCCATACATAAGCATGATTATGACGTATTAAAAATCAACAGTCATCAAGTCGTACTGGCGCTAATTCCGAATGTTGCGGAAATATTAGAATGTCGGATGAATAGCGCAGAAAGTAAGAATGGGCAGTAGGGATGCTATTAGTGGGAATCTGCGTGTGAGTTAAGTCTGGAATTTTTAATTCTCTGAAGAACTAAAATTAGAATTTTAAATTTAGGTTGCGTGGGTATCTTATTATTTTTATCATTTCTTTTAATTTGTAATTTATTTGCGGTTGATTATTTTGAATTTAAATGTACGTGTATATATTTAACTTTTATGGCATCAAAGAAGGTTGTTCTCTTATTTTTTCAACAGATTAGGGGGAGGCGATGATATAATAATGGCATTTTGCTATTTGATTCTATTCACAGCGAGAGTGGAAAATTCCGTGAGCTGTTAATTTCTTGAAAATTTACCCACAATCCCGGCTGATTTCTTAAAAGAAGGTACGTTATAAGACAAAATACGAATTCCCAGATTACTTTTAAAAAGTCTCGGTTTTAAATAACAGATTCATTACTTCGATGAGAGACGGTCAGAAAGGCTTAGAAAAATAGTGAAGTAATTGTTGAAAGGCTGGAGCTGCTTCTGGCGAAGTAGGCAAACCTTGGAAATATAAAGTGATGAGATGGCACCATCGATCGGATCGATATCCGATAGTCAATTATTGTGTCAATTTTTATTCAATAGTAGTATTGCCTCGCGAATAGACTTGCCAGGGCCAGACGTTTGAATGATATTTTTAAAATTTAATGTATTGATTTCCTAAATATTGTCGCATTCACACGACCGCAGAACTCTCCCCTTTCAGTAAAAATGCTCTTGGGACCTTCTTTTTAGTAGATATAGATACCGCTTTTGCCTAAAAGTCAAGTGAACTGCATATGTCATGAAACTCCTTCTCCCATCATTGGTGGTATTTTCGTCGCTTGTACGAAAAGGTCTACAAATCTTTTGCTTTCTCTCGAAGAAGAATCAGTAGGGCTTAATCTTTTTTTGCCGTGAGAGCGCCTATCTTTTCAATTATTTACTCAGTCTAGAGCGCCACCTGTTGGCAAGATGGAATGAGTGTGGGATGCGATAATGAGTTCGTGTGGAGTCTTGGAGTCCAATTGCATTGAGCGTCACCTGTTGGCAAAAATAATTTTGCTTTGGAATTCGAGGCTAATATTTTCCTAGGGTTTACAACTATTATTAGGAATATAATGATGTAGGATGCGGTAGTCAACCCGTGTAGAGTTTGGAAGGAAAGATTTCAAGAATATTCAATGACATCCATTCAATGGAAACGAATCAATGGTGAAGGTAGAACCCAACAACTAAGGAAGGTCCCAAATTATTTGATTTTACGCCTTTTAGGCAGAAGATACGTCAATATATTCCGATTTCCTACATCCCTGCGATCCTGGGCCAGTAAAAGATGAATCAGGAGTATGCGCGACTTGTGCCATATTCATTTCATTTTATTCGTAAGATCTCGCACCGTAGCGGATCTTAAGATTTTAAGGCTTTTGATCTCGAGAGGATTCACTGGTAGGCGAAGTAATATTCTGCGTTTTCTGGGCAACTACTAATACTACTTACTATTAGTCTCACAATTGCCTTTTACACAACTCTCACTTACATGAGATAATAAAATAAACGAGATATATTATATATTGTATTTGTATTCATTGTTGAAAATATAAACCCAACACAAAAACAGCATTATTTAAATAATTGAGATATTTTTTTAATTTCCACTGTATTCCAATCTAATCGCGAGGTGGGCAACAGCTCCAACCACGTCAAATTCAATAGCCATTTTTCATTTTTAAGTATAATTTTTTGTTGTGAGTATTTTCCAATCAACTTGAATCCACCCAGCACACCAAACTCAACCCACCAATAAACATATTAACTCCAAAGAGATATGCTCAACATGGTGTATTTATATGTATGTTTTTCCCACGGGTGGAAATCTCTACAATTCTACAGGCAAAGCTTTGCACGTTCTCGCTTTTCACTTGCCTCTTGCTACCTCTCCATCGCCAACGAGCGTTAAACACTTGTTTTCATTTTATGAAAAATTACCAAAAATTGAATTTAAGTCAATCAATTTATCATCAACAAAACAAGAGAAAGAAAATAATATAAAAAAGAAAAATGGGCGTAGAGGGAGTAGTGAAATTGAAACGCGTTACTAAAGTTGGAGGATGGAAAAAATTAGCTCAAATTTGCTAAGAAACGACGAGAGCATTACAAGTGAGTGGCAAAGCTTTTGAAAGCACCGAAGAGTGGAAGCAGAAGCTCGGTGGCTGGAGTGTCTTGCCCAGCACAACGCAAATAACATTTAAAAAATTTCATTTTATTTTGAATTCTTTATTGCTATTCTCATTTTATTATTTATTTACTTGTACATGGGATTTTTTGCTTTCGCTTTTTGCTATCTTTCAATCAGACTGCTTGCTGTTCGTCATCGTCGCCGTCATCATTGTCGCACAGTGAATGATGAATTACAAGGCATTTATTAAACGTAAACAATTTTAATGCGATTTTCAATTCAGTTTTTCACAAAAAGATACTGATATATGAAAATAAATGAAAAAATTAGTTTGCTATTGTGGCGTATACTTTCCTTGTGAGATAAAGTTTTTAATTTGTTGAAAATTTCAATAAAGCATAGATTGGGTATTTTTGATAGCATTATGTCAATATAATCATTTTTATTTATCAAAAATATTGCAAATATGTTTGCTAGTAAATACGTGTATATGAAAGCATAACAGTAAAAAAGTGAGAAAGGAAAATTGGCAACATAGGAACACAATTTGCTTTACTTACATATAAAAGCTGTATATAAATTCAAAAAGCTATTACAACCACATACTAAATAATGGATATGTATATGCATACGTGTATGTATCACTTAGAAAAATATTTTAAACAAGCTTAAGAGGAAAAGTGGAAACGTAGCAAAAACTTTACTTAAACCAAGCCGCATACGGAAATATACTGAAATAGACCTTATAAAAATGCCAAAGTAAAATTGGCAACATAACAAGAAATTCACTTAAACTTATACCACCAAAGAACTTCATATGAAGCAAAACGAAAGAAGAAACCTGGAAACATCGGAAAGAAATTGCTTTGCTCTTACATACTAAAAAATGGATATGAACTCATGAACTTTCATTTAGAAAAACCCCTTACAGTTCAAAGGAAAAGTGGCAACATGGCAAAATAATTAATTAAATTATACTTATATACGAGTATGTTCACCAAAGAACCTCATATGAAACGAAACATTCAAAACCATATAGACCATAATAGACTTTTTAAAAATTCAATTGTAAAATTGGCAACATAGCAAAAGATTTACACTAATATTCTCTACCAAAGAAATTCGTATAAAAATAAAATTAGCTACATAGCACAATATTTAAGCTTCCCAGCCATTCTGGTTACATTATTATTATACTTAAGATATTTTTAAAACGAAATTCCATATCCGAAAATACCACGTACAATATAATACTACGAGGTACTGATAGTGAAAAATAGCAACGTTGCTAAGAATTTAAGTTTAAACTGTAGTCATATTGTACTTCAATTTCCTGTGCAAAAGTTTTTTTCTATAATCGAAATTCAGTATACATCTAGGCAAAATAGCATTATAATTTGTTTTGGATACTAACAAAGAAAACTGGCAACAAAGCAAAAAATTGGAGTAAAAAAGGTATCCTTATTTCAATTTAAGTTATTTTATTTAATCGAAATTTAATCAAAATGATACCAAAACAGTAGCATAAATTTAATGAAAACTGACAGTAAAAAAGGGGCAGCATAGCAATTGATTTGAATTTGAAGAAGAGTTCTTATTCACTGAAATTTATTAGCAACTAGTTATTATACGATCGAAATTAGATAAATATGTTGGAATTGCATCTGGCAGGGAAAATTTCTTAAATGAACATAATACCAAGGCATAAATAATACATGTTTAGAACTGGAAAAGTGGCAACACCGCTGGCTGAAAATTTAATGAATCAGTTAATTTAGTTTATATTGAAAACAAATTAAAGCACTGAAAGTATTAACCAACTAAAAGCTAAGGAGAAAAATGCAACGTAGACTGAGATTTTAACATTAAGACAGGCAAGGCATCTAACGACTATAGCGTACTTTGCAATAACTTACATCGCAGAAACTTAAATTTAAATGAGAAAAATGGCAACCTAGCATATTATTTGTGGTTCTAAGTCAATTTTACGTCTTACAAATAAACTATATACTCAAAAGTGATTTAAAAAAAAAAAAAAAAAAAATTCATTATTGAAAAGCGAAAATATAGCGAAATATTAATTAACTGAATTTTTACTTCAATATTTTTTCTTTCATTACAATAACAATGCTTTTATTCCACTACATCAAAGAGAATACAATAAAATAAATACGAAAATATTCGCTATAAAACAAAAAGTTGAAAGGTAACAAGGGCAACAGTTTAGAATTTTAAATAAACAAGAGCACTTAAACTAACAAAAGCAACAGCAGATTTCCTACAATAGTTGTAATACAAACAACAATAAGCGTTAAATTTCCAATAATCGACCAGCAGCTTTATTCATGCGCGGAGCAGCTTTTGATAATCACACAATCGTAAATAGAATTCAATGGAAAATGTATACCTTTTTGTATTTGTTTTCGAATTAAATGCAAAATGGGGAAAATTAATGCAGGAATAAAATATAAAAATGTAGGAAATATTAAAAAAGTAGTAGAAAAAATTGAAAATATCCGTCCATAGTTTCGAATAAATTGCTGCACAAAGCGCACTTGACTTCACTTGAATTTATACAATTTAGTTTTATCAACAATTGAGACTACTAAACTATTGTTTACGAATTAATAACAAACAATTGCGAGTGTAAAATTTAGCAGAGGCAATGATGTTTTCAAGCGCGCCACATAATGGCGGCGAGAGGAGGTGGATATGTACACGTAATTTAGAAAATTTAATGCGAATTTTTGGAAAATATGTAGTTTGGGGGGTCAGATTAAAATTTGGCAAGAAATAACAGTAATAGTTTTCACGTTCTAGTCCCAATTGAAATTGTCAATTTCAGATATTTAAATGAATAGTGGACTTGGTTGAGAGGAAATTGTACTTTTTAAATCTACAGGGTTAACCATTTTGTGATTTCTAAAATGAACGTAATTAAAATGCTTTTAAAATATTTTTTTTTTCATGAAATTAATTTTTTATTACAAAGTCTAAAGCTTGGCATTCTTATATGTGGAATATTGTCCAAGTGGTGCTCTTCAGTTGCAAGCCAAAAAAAGATCAGTTATCATATAACCATAACGCTCCGAATTTATATAGTGACAGTCTCACTGTTCGAAAACGAGTAGGACCCAATCACACCGCCGGACCAAAGAGTACAGCAGGTGTAATGGGCTTCGCTAAACTAAAGACTAACACCACCGCTGTCCAAGAAGTGCGATGGACGGGACAAGGACGAAAGCGAGGAGGTCGTTGTGATATCTACTACAGCGGCCATATAAAGGAGCGTAAATTTGATGTTAAATTTGTGATGGGAGAGAGACTCCGACGAGTACTGGCATTCACATCGGTGGATGAACGTCTCACCACAATCCGAATCATAGCAAAATTTTTTTAACATATCCTCGATTAGCGCCCACACCCTGACGGAACAGAAGGGCGATTTAACCAAAAATGCCTTTTATGACCGCCGGAGTACACTTATGAGCGCTGTCTCTGCCACGATGTGAAAATCGTGTTTGCCGATTTTAATGTCAAGCTCTCTACTCACAGCTGCAAACGAAACTATTGGATTTCGTAAGTCGCAAAACAGCTGGTACGGTGAGGACTGTCGTGTCGCAGTAGAGAGAAAGCAGACTACCTACCTTGCAACGTTGCGATCGACCACTATACGTGCGAGATGGGATAGATACCGAAAATTGAAGAGTGAAGCAAGGCGTATCTGAAAAAAAAACAAATAAAAAAAAGTTCGAGATACGTGAGTATGAAGAGCTTGAGGAGAAAGCCGACAAGGGTAATACTCGAAAATTCTATGAAAAGATACGACGGCTTACAAAAGGGTTCAAGTCGGGAGCAGACTCTTGTAGGACACAAAGTGGTGATCTAGTAACTGATGGCCAGAGTATACTGAATTTATGGAGGCAACACTTCTCTAGCCTCTTGAATGACAGTGAAAATTAAACACCCGGAGTTAGTGAACCTGAAATCCCAATCGATGACGATGAAAAAGATGTTGCACTACCCGACTATGACGAGGTTCGAATAGCAATTGTCCGCTTAAAAAACAACAAATAACTGGAGTTGACGGACTACCGGCAGAGATTTTCAAACATGCCGGTGAGGAGCTGACAAGGTGCTTCAGCTACTTTGCAGAATGTGGTCGGACGAAAGTATGCCCGACGATTGGAATTTAAGGGTGCTCTGCCTAATTCATACGAAATGGGACTTCACATTCTGCGCCAATTACTGTGGGATAAGCCTCCTTAATAACGCCTGTCGAGCGTATTGTGTGAAATAAATTGATTGGATCTTATCAGTGTGGCTTTAGACCTGGTAAATCAGCCGTTGATCAGTTAGTCACCATGCGCCAAATCTTGGAAAAGACCTGTGAAAAGAGGATCGACACGCATGAATAGGAGCTACTTTTATGTCTGAATTTGGTATCACCACTAAACTTATACGGCTGTGTAAACTGACCAGAAGCACAGAATGGAAAGGACCTCTCCGAGCCGTTCGATACCAAACGAGGTTTCAGACAGCTGCTGGCGTACGCCGATGATATTGATATTATTGGCCTCAACAACCGCGCCGGGAGTTCTGTTTTCTCCATACTGGATAAGGAAGCGAAGGACATGAGTCTGGTAGTGAATGATGGTATTTTCATATATATGTGACCAATCCTGTTTCCTCAAATTTCTTTAAAACTTTAGCAACCACTTGAATAGTTGGACGATTATGTGCACCATAATCTCCTCAAGTCAATTCTTGACTTTCAACTAAAACAAAACATTTTTGGTTTGACAATTAAGTCAAAGTTTTGAAGCCACGAAATGGATAGTCCTATATTTCACTTAATTGTATTTTTAGAATTTTGTTTTTCATCTTTCCAGAGGCCGTTAAAGATTTATGTGAATAAATTACACATGTCTGTAAAAGAGATGAACATTTTTTGGATTTTTTGGCTGGTCCTTATGTTTATGGGTGTGCAGAAGCAAAAATATCTTCCATTTCTATTTTTTTCAGGAAGATTAAGCTTCTGCAGGGTCTCGTTAAAGTGTTTGCAGTAGTCGGCCATTATTGAGACGTTTCGTCTTCTCACTCATGCCACAAATTTTTTTAAAGTAGTCGAAAAGGGAATGAAGAAAATGCACCTTTGGACTCATTAAGAGATCTTTAAAATCAATGTTAAAAACATAAAAAGTTCATCACGATCATATGGTTTTGATTAATTGTGTATCAGCCACGAGCCGTCTAATGTCCGATCCAAAAAACCACTTTCCATATTAAGTATGTGCCGTAATTACTATCTCTTGAAAGTGACTTTATACTTAAATGTCTTCATCAACACCAGCTCTGTTTCAAGCGGTGGTAGAAGCACGTCCTGGGGAGCAGCACAGCTTCATGGAGGACGTTAGGCTTCCTTAGAGGTAAAAACTATTTGAACCAGTGATTTGTACAGTCTCTACAATCCCATAGATATAAAAGCAAAGGAATTCGGTATACCCAGATTGTTGTTCGAGCAACACACCCAAGATTTTTAAATCACAGCACACTTGACTAAGGCTGCTCTTCTGGATCTTAAATTTATCCATCAAAACTACTGGTACAGTAAACCAGGCCGTGCCCTTAGGCAAGGTAAGAAGTGAACTGCTTCTCATGATGTGTAAACCAGGATGGCAAACGTAAATTTCTGCTTTTGAACCTTGATCTTAGCAACTCAGCTCTTTGTTCTGAAGAGAAGAAGATAAGAGATTTGACCAATATATTTAGTTCGCTCTGGAGAAATAAAATCGGACCTTTGTCATCTTCAAATTCATAATTTGACTCACGATTGGGGGTTCAGTTACAGCACCACTTTCGTCGTAACTTGGTACCTCTTCCAATGTAGCAGTAGTCTTGGGCACTGGTACTTTGGTGCCATGAGATATGGTACAAATAGGTGATTCAGTTTTTAGCATGATTACCATAGATATTACATATCAGAAAGATTTACCCAGGAACAACATTTGCAAATCGTGCAAATTTGCAAATAATATTTGCAATTTGGGCAAAAGAATATTCGGTCGACATATTCGCCTAGTAGAGTTGGTAATTCGAGCAACCATAAATCGATTTAACACCACGCTTACTCTATAGCGGATAATGCGCATCCTCAGAGATACCGTACAGTGCGCACTGAAGACTCTATTACTGCTGTGGAGTATCGAAGAAGACCTGAATGAGGCCATACACCATCGTGCGCAATAATTGAAACTGTGTCCTCCCATCTTAAGGAAAATTTTGTGCAATGATCATGATTTGCGAGCTTACAAATTGACATTCCCTGCCGAGGGGCGACCACAATTGGAAAATTTTACTTAATTTTTTATTTAAATTAATTTTCAATAACTTTTGGATGTTGGTTGCACCAGGATTTGTACCCTGGTCTTCCGAATGGCAGTACGCAATGGTAACCACTCGGCTACCGCGGCTTCCAAGGAGAAGGAATTACATCCTCAAAAAGTCACTGTGTGGTGTGCTGTATAAGCACAGAGAATAATTATTGGTCCATACTTCTTCAAAAAGGAAGCGGATAATAATGTTGTAGACGACCTCTGGTTCCAACAAGACGGCGCTACATGCCATACAACCAACCAACCAATCAATTTATTGAAGGAAGCTATTGGTAGCAAATAATCTCGGGTCGTATGCCTGTGACGGGGCGTGTTAATACCGCTAGACTATGGTTATGCGAAGATGCTGATCTATGTAAGTAATCCCGATACGATTGACACCTTGGGTGATAATATCTGACGGGCCGTACAGATGACGTCTATAATAAAAATCAACATTTTCCAAAATAACTAGACATTCTTAAATGCTATTTTTTTCTATGTTTTTCAAAATGTTTACATATATTGGATGAGTGCATAAGTTCGTGCCCGATTTCAAGTGCAAACTAAAATTGAAATTTTTTGAAGAAAGCGCTTTTATTAATCAATTATGTATTCGCCATCATGTTCGGCAATCCACTCCCAACGTTCAACCAATTTACGGATGCCTGATTCATAGAAATCGCGCGGTTTCTCGTTGAAAAAGGTGTCAAGGTGGTTTTTGACGTCTTCCACATTTTTAAATTTTTTTCCATTCAAATTGTTCTGCAGCGATCGAAACAAATGATAATCAGAAGGTGCAATGTCGGGTGAATATGGGGGATGCGGCATGATTTCCCAATTCATCTCCTTCAGTTTGGCCAGGGTCGGTTTTGCTACATGTGGCCTGGCGTTGTCATGATGGAAAAGAACTCCTTTGCGATTGGCCAAAATCGGACGTTTTTCATCAATTGCTTTCTTCAATTCGACCATTTGCTGACAATACTTGTTGGCAGTGATCGTTTCTCCAGCTGGCAAGAGCTCAAAATAGATCACGCCTCGGATATCCCACCAAATGCACAGCAGTACCTTCATCGGATGCAATCCACCTCTCGACATTGGTTCCGCCCCTTCGTGTGCCTGTTTCCATATTCTTTTGCATTGAACATTGTTGTACAGGACCCATTTTTCATCACCAGTCACGAGCCGATCCAAAAAAGGTTCGTTTTTGATCCGTCGAAGCAAAGAAATTGCTGTTGACATACGGTCCACTTTGTTCTTTTCACTCAATTGGTGTGGCACCCATGTATCGAGCTTCAAAGTGTACCCAACCTTTTTTAAACGACGAAACGCAGTTGATTTGTTGACGTTCACTTCACTGGCAACCTCTTCCGTCGAAATACGTGAGTTATTCGCAACTAAAGTCCTTAGAACATCGTCATCAAGCTCAGAAGGCCGTCCACTGTGAGGTTGATCTTCGAGGTTAAAATCTCCAGAACGAAATTTCGCGAACCATTTCTTTACTGTGCGGAGTGCTGGAGCACGGTCCAAATAAACTTCGCGAATATTTTTAGTTGCAGCGCCCACTGTTTTTCCTTTGCGGAATTCGTATAACATAATATGACGCATATGATCTTTTTCGTTGTTCATCTTCCATGCGTCTTTTCACTAAGCAACTCAAATCAAAATGAAGTTATTTTATGCTTGTTTTACAGTTCGGACTGTCACCTTTCCAACGATATATAATATGTATATATTTCTTTCACGAGCGCCACTCTCAAACGATTCGTACGGCATCCAGCGGAATCGGGCACGAACTTATGCACTCATCCAATAGATACATATGTATATAGTTAACACTTAAAAAAAAATCGAGAATTTTAAAGAATAGCTCAATGTGATAAATAAAAAATGCATCAAACTCAAAACAAAAAACCACAAAATTTTAAATAAATATATTTATGCAATATTTGTCAATAAAATTTTCAAATTTTCATGCTCTAATAATTAAAATTGAATAACAAATTTTTCAATGCGGAAAATGTCGCAAAACAGAAGAAAAACCACCAGAACAAGCAGCTATAGTAATTACGAATTTATTGATATTTATTTATTTTATAACAACGGAAGCCAAACAGAGTATAAATACGTACATACACGTACATACATACATACATACATATATACAAGGCATATGTACATAAGTACATATCTACTCGTATAAACAAATGCAATTACCAATATTTTGTCATATCCGTCTGCTACTGCGTTGATTAATATTTGCATTTTGATCAATAAATTTTTATTCAATATTTATATGCATACAGATGTACCTATATACCACATATCTAGGTATGTGTGTCTGTTATACACATAAACACATATGTATTCGTTTGCGGCTGTGCTACATTTTGAAATTCTAACTAATAAATGAAAATAGTAGAGCATTGTTGACACGCTATCCCTGCGGTTGCATAATTTTTCAAATTAAATAATGCAAAAGCGAATTTTACAAGCGTGTGGTTTGGCTATTATTAAAGAGCGATGACTGTTGACATTTTGCATTTGACCACATTATCACTTGGATACAATAATCATAACAAATTGGGCAAATATTAGGTGGAATGAATGGATCAATTAGCCTGTAGTGTTATTTATGGAATCAACAAGACAGACATCCACACACACACACATACATCTACAGCAGGAGAATGGTTGCATGTAATAAAATTTATTGTTATTCATTGAATTTTTGTCATTTAATTTGCAATTCGAATTATGTATTTTCAATTGTGTTCTGCATAACTACTGTGGTTTATACTGCACTCCATAAACATCCGCTCTCTGTCAGAAAATTATTCATTAGAAAGATGGCTCTAGGAAAGGGGGTGATAGGTTTTGCCTACGCACGGACGGAAGAGAGTAACGATGTGACAAAGGATTATTTATTCCAGCAATTAAAACACACATGCAAGCGCTGATCTAGAAAAGACACCAAATTCGCCTCCAGTGCCTTAGATGAGCCTATTTTCCGTTCTGTTAACATTAATTTGAAACCAGGATACGCATCCGGTTCTTTATAGCCAAAAATGCAGCGTCGATATGAGAGAACTATGGTACGGTATTTCAAGTTCATAACCTACAGCTAATTAAAGAGTGACTGATATGCGTCCTACATATGGTTTCAAGCCCAAAATTTGTTCGTGTAATTAAGAGCGAGAGAGGGATTATTGTAATTGAATTTATAGACCGAACACTTCTCCATCCCACCTAGATGAAGCGAAAATGAAACACCAGAAGTAGGCGAACCAGAAACCCTGATCGAGATGTTCCATCATCCGACTATGAAGAAGTTCGTATAGAGATTGGTCGCATAAAAATTATAAAGGTGGCTGAGCAATTTAAGTGACAAAGTGCATGCATCAATCTTTGTAGAATATTGGAACCTAAGTGTGCTCTGTTCATTCCCCAAAGAGGAGGACAATATAATCTGCACTTGTTATCATGATATAAGGCTCCCCAATATCGCTTATACGGTTTCATGGGGCGTACTGTGTGATAGAACGAATTGATTAGACCTTATAAGTGTAACTAAAGATTTTGCAAATCTACAATTGAACAGATATTCGCCAAAAGCTAAATCTTGGAAAGTATCCTTTCGACTTAAAAGCTTCGAAAGAAAAAAGAGCCTCTGTGAGTTTTTTTTTTGAATTTGGTATTATCGCAAACTTTTATCTTATTGCTGGATAAACTAAAACGAGCTACAGTACTAAACAGAGAAGCTGCAATCTTCCATAAGAGCCTATAACCACATGTCGTTAGTTCTGATTTATCTAAACGACTGGATTAGGAAAGTATGAATGAGGGAATGAGTTTGATAGTGATTGTGGTCAAGACGAAATATCTTTTGTCATCAAAAAAACACACTGCGCGCTCACTATTGACAGCCATAATTTCGAAATTGTAGAGAATTTCGTCTATTTAGAAACCCGTATTAACACCAATAACAATTTTCACTCAGAAAGCAACTGAAAGGAAAATATGCTCTCTTGACGACCAAAGATCGTACTTTTCATATGAATCATTATCCCCGTCCCGCAATATGGTGGAGAAGTGTGGACAGTGAGTATATTAAAGGAGCCGGCGTTGAGAGTTTTTGACAGTTTGCACATTGGTAATGACGAATACAGCAGCCGATGGGAACGATCAGCTGTACAACATATACGAAGGCATTGACATACTTAAAGGAATAAAAAATTAGTGGCTAAGATGGTTAGATCATTCATGCGATTGGACTAAAACATTCCGGTTTACTTGCAGAGCGACCTGGTTTTACTTGGTGCCGCTCATCGTAACCGCGTAGCTAAGGGAAGAAACGGACAGACGTGCTACTGTTTACTCAGCTAAAATCGCCTAAGCTATGCTAGTCAATAGGAACTATGCTTTTTAATTATAGAAATTAACTAGTAGTTACCAGAGAAGTGTTCACTAACCGGAAAAGGAAAGATTTCTTGTGTTATTCACAGGATAGTGTGAATTTTCTTACCTGTTTCCAAACACTATTTGCATTCGTAGTGGTTTTTGGTTGATTAACTACCCTTTTTAGCTAGCCTAGAGGCACTTTACTAACAGTATGCTTAGAGCGTTAAGAGATATCAGCGGTTTTACGAAGAAACCCTCAATTGATCTCTACACACTTCAGCCTAGTAAAAAGGTGATGAGATGATTGGTGGAAGATTGGGATAGTGGGGAAATAGTAGTGTTTTTTATTATAAAATATCTATCAATTGCGTTCAGTATTTATTCACCTAGCCGTACAACTTTCTTAAAGCAAAAATAAATACATGAGAAAAAGGCCAATTTTAAATCAAACGACTTCGTGACAAAACGTTTAAATTGGTTTTCTACAAAACAAAACAGTCTAAATGAGAGCCATTTTTGATAGAAGGTAATCCATTATTTTTGCTTCTCTAATAGAAAAATTTGTGGCAATCGATTTTCACAGGGTTCTCTTGAAGCCAGTTCTTTACCAACCAAATCACTTGCCATATACAGGAAGAGATTGTAATCACTAGGTGCGAGGTACGGACTATAAAATGGTTGCATAAAAATATCCCAACTGAGGTCTCGGAGTTTCTGGCGGGTCACTATCGATGTATGTGGTCTGGCGTTGCACTGATGAAACAAAATTCCTCTTTTGTTGGGCGCCTCTGGGCGATTGCTTCCTTCAGACGGTCCAGTTGTCAACAGCCACCTATTGCAAAAATAAAGGATTATTTTTCACTATAAGTTTTTCACTTTCCAGCTAACAGCAAGTATTTGGTGAATTTAAAGAATCTTAAAACCCCCCGAAATTCTTCGCTATTCATTACGAACACCTGTCACCAAATGCGCACATCATAGAAATTGAATACAACAAAATACTTTGATGCGTGAGAGTGAAAATGAGTGAAAAAAACAATACAAAACAACACCAGAGGACATGGTTGGCAAAATGACGCCAAGAAATGGCACATATTTATTTTTGAAAATGAAAATAAGTTTAGCTATATATAAATATATGTAACATACACACATAGCTACATACATTTGCACATATATACTTGTATTTATATATTTTGCAAGTTAATATATACCTGCGCTGAAAGTGGATACTTTTTCGCAATACCATCGCACAATAGCCGAACCACATGCCATATTGGCTTTCCCGCCCAACTAGTTTGGCGAACTTGATAGATCATTAAGTTCGAGCACGTGCAAATAATGGCACACAATTTGGTTGTTTTTGGTCTTGGTACTGTAAAGGAAAAAAAAAAATAAACGACATTAAAGGCTTTGGGCTAGGATTTCAGTTAAGCCGGAGAATGCCAAGAATAGTTGGTAGCATGAGCAGCCGCAGTCGTAAGTTGATAATCTCGAAGGGCTATAGAATAAATTTTACGCCAAACTAGCTTTCTTATGTTACATAAGCATGTGGGTATATACAAACATACGTATATAAATAAATAAGTGTTTTGACTTCAAATATTTTCCGAGTTACTTTAATTTATAGACATTGTATAATTTTAAGCTGAATTTCGAGTGCTTCAAAATTGTTGGGTAGAAACGACTATTAACTCTTACAAGTCTTGGATCATATTTGTGTAGCTAGCTAATTTGGTTTTGAGCAGCCTGTAGGAATCTATGGAGCTGTCTTTGTAAGAAATTCCCTGTTTTTGTTTTCAGTTATCCTCTTAGCGTATTCCACACTTCTGGACATTCGAAATGCCCGGGTTGAAATCTTGGTGTCGTACTAACATCCAAAAAGTTATAGAAAATTAATTTAAATAAAAAATTAAGCTAAATTTTCTAATTGTGGCCGCCTCTCGACAGGGAATGTCAACTCTTCCGAGTGTATTTCTGGCATGAAATAAAAGCTCCTCATAGAAAACCATCAGCCGTTCGGAGGCGGCTTAGTATAAACTGTAGGAAAAATCAGAAATTGGAGGAGGAGCCCGGTCGAATAATGGCTTCAGCGGTCAAGACGTATAACACAAATTGAAGGAGAAGCTCAGACGAACATCGTGTCATCGATTGAATGCCCATAGTTATTATTTGACTTATTTAACGCTAGGAGATTTCTTGCTAAGAATAACCACTTTTCGGTGTTTTTGTTTTGGCTTTGACTTTCCGGCTTAATGTGTTGGCTGTTTTCCCGCGTCTATGACTTTCTTGAGTATACCAGTCTAGCGCTGTTCTAGATTTATCATAAATAATCCTAACAGAGATTTCGCGTCACCATCTCTTTATTCAAATTTTTGTTGTTCGTTAAAAAGGTCTCTGATGTATTAACTACACCTAAATGTATGCACTTGATTTGTTTAACTATGTTTAAGGAACTGTCAGTCTCTCTAGATGAAAATAACGTTCAAAGAAGAAAAATATTAACGTATCCAAATAAATTATTTCAGCCATTTTATACGATTTCTTAGCTTTGACAAAAATTGCGCCTAAATGCAGAAATAAAGAAATAAAGAATTTAAATGTTTTTAAATAAGACTGTAAAACTATTTTCAAGTTTATTAATTAAAAAAAAAAAAAATATTGCAATTTTTAATTGGAATTTATAACAGCAACAACTTTCTGTTTGCTTCACCTTGAATTGAAATAAATATTTTGCTCTGACATAGTGCCTAATGCTCCCATAAATTATCTGTCAAATATGAAATAAATAACTAATAAATTTTCATGAATACAAAGCAGTTGGTTCAGAATGCTCATAAGTCTACTTACGCATAAGTGAAACTAATATTTAATAAACAAATACTAGTACTATTAGTACAGCAGCCAAAGTAATATTCATGATTTATGTTTGTGCACAAAAAAACGACCGAAATCATAAATATGCTCTTAATAAAAAATTTACTAAAAACATACAGTTCATATATCAAAAAGAAAAAACAAGAGTAAATAAACATACATATAAAAAATTCATATAAATATTTTGTATAAAAACGGAGAAAGAAAATGAAATGAATGCGTATGGCATATGGCAAAGCATTAAATATCATTCATTTATGTATTATTATTTATTATCGATGACATTGTTGACAGTAATACAAGCAAAGTATTGTGTAAGCAGTACTACGCGGCGTATACGCAACTCAACGACACAAAGATGAACATTTCCAAAGCGACATTACAAAATGATACAAAAATAGATGCCAGAGGCAAAGGCAAGCAAATGAGGAAAAAATGTGAATATTAATAAGTAAATAAAAACAAAACGTAGAAATAAAAAACCAACACAAATGGAAAAATGAAAGCCGATCAAAATGAACAGTAAGCTACAACCGACGACCGACAACCGACAAGCCATCTGACAAAGCGAATGCCTGAGCAAATGAATGAGTGCGTGAATGTTGGTTATTTTATAGACACAGGATGCTGGTAATTTGCCTTTCTATGAAAGGGTATGAAAGGCGGGTAATCATTTCCATCATATTTCGTAAATCTACACTAGAGTGAGCTCTGCTTTAATAAAACTATATAAAAAAATACACAAAATTATATCAAATAAAAATTAAATAAAATCAAATAAATAAAATACATTAAAATAAAATACAATAAAATGAAATGAAATAAAATAAAATAAAATAAAATTATATAAAATTAAATAAAATAAAGTAAAATAAAATAAAATAAAATAAATTAAAATAAAATAACATAATATAAATTAAAATAAAATAAACTAAATTAAAATAAAATAAACTAAATTAAAATAAATTCAAATAACTGAAATAAAATAATATGAAAATAAAATAATATAAAATAAAATAAAATAAAATAAAATAAAATAAAATAAAATAAAATAAAATAAAATAAAATAAAACAAAATAAAATAAAATAAAATAAAATAAAATAAAATAAAATAAAATAAAATAAAATAAAATAAAATAAAATAAAATAAAATGAAATAAAATAAAATAAAATAAAATAAAATAAAATAAAATAAAATAAAATAAAATAAAATGAAATAAAATAAAATAAAATAAAATAAAATAAAATAAAATAAAATAAAATAAACTAAAATAAAATAAAATAAAATAAAATAAAATAAAATAAAATAAAATAAAATAAAATAAAATAAAATAAAATAAAATAAAATGATATAAAATCAAGCAAAATAAAATAAAATAAATTAAATCAAAATAAAATAACATAATATAAATTAAAATAAAGTAAATTAAAACAAATTCAAGTAACTAAAATAAAATGAAATAAAATGTTAAAAATAAAAAAAAATAAAATAAAATAACATAAAACAAAATAAAATAAAATAGCATGATATATAATAAAATATAATAAAATAAAATGAGATAAAATGAAATAACATAATACAATTTAAAATAAAATAAAGTAAAATAAAAATAAAAAAAATTAAAATAAATAAACTAAAATAAAAAAAAATTATATAAAGTAAAAAAAATAAAATAAAACAAAATAAAATAAGTAAATAAAAAAAAAAAATAAAAAAAAAAATAAAATGAAAAATAATAAAAAATAATAAAATAAAATAAGATAAAATGAAATGAAATAATATAAAATAAATAATTGAATTAACATATGAAAATAATAAATTAAAATTAAATAATATTAAAAATTAAAAATCAAAGAGAAATACTACTTGTTAAAAAAATTTCACCCTAAAGCTTAGACGAAAATGTTCATAAAAAATTCCGCCATAAAGGCGTGCTGACGAACCGCTGCAGCTTGGCTATTTAGTTGTTTAGATTGCCATTTGCCTGACAGCTTGATGATGATGGGCTTTTCGTTGAATATAACTGTCTACTTAATAGGCCACTGACTGCTCGCAGTCATAGCTATTTATATGTCAGTCAGTCTGTTCGGTTGTTTGTGAGTCTGTACGCTTGCCTTTTAGTTTCTTTGTTAGGCGATTCTCGTTTGTTGGTTGCTCTGTTTTCCGCTTTGTGTTGCAAAAAAAGTAAAATAAAATAAAATAAAATGAAATGAAAAATAATAATAATTTGCTGTCATAAACATATTATTATTGCTCGTTTGTTGGCACACTCGTTGACTCGATTTCGCTGATTCGCTTTCTTTGCTTGTGGCCTTTACTTTTTGCACGCAACACACTTTCATTTTCGAAGGACCAGAAGCATGCATGCGTACACGAGGGTTCTAACAAAGTAGAAAAAAAACAATGAATTTCCATTTATGAGTTCATGTACATATGTATGTATGGAAATACATATATTTAAAAGGAAATTTGTTTGCATATGTGTCTATGACAAACTATCAAGTCAACTGTCTGGTAACTTTGTTGGCTTTCGAGTAAGTGTATTTATGTGTGTATGCCATCACCATTGTTCCATTAGAAACGCATTAGTAATGGTTTCTTTTGCTGATGTTGGTATGTTATGAAAACATATTTTGACTGTTGAGAAGCAGCGGAAGGAAAAGAGCATCAGGAAAAGAAAGTCAAAGGTTTTGAGTTTTGTTTCGTAGTAAAGAGGGTATGTACCATTAGTCTTTTGATTTTTTATTCAAAGATTTTTTCCTTAATATCTGTTGTTATTTTTAATATCTCCCTGCTTTGTAACAAAAATCTCTTTAAGGAAAAAGTAAAAACGCGTAATATTTAAAATAAAAAACTGCTAGGTTGGTGCCATAGGAGAGCTGTGCCTAGAAACTATTCAAAAATAATTATTTATACAATTTTTGAAACATTTTGCAGTGAATCTTATATTAGCTTCGTTGGCCAAGATTTTGCTGAACAAACTCTTTTCGAAAAGAAAATAAAATAAAATAAAATAAAATAAAATAAAATCAAATAAAATAAAATAAAATAAAATACAATAAAATAAAATAAAATAAAATAAAATAAAATAAAATAAAATAAAATAAAATAAAATAAAATAAAATAAAATAAAATAAAATAAAATAAAATATAATAAAATTTAATAAAATAAAATAAAATTAAATAAATTTAAATAAAATAAAATAAAATAAAATGAAATAAAATAAAATAAAATAAAATAAAATAAAACAAAATAAAATAAAATAAAATAAAATAAAATAAAATAAAATAAAATAAAATAAAATAAAATAAAATAAAATAAAATAAAATAAAATAAAATAAAATAAAATAAAATAAAATAAAATAAAATAAAATAAAATAAAATAAAATAAAATAAAATAAAATAAAATAAAATAAAATAAAATAAAATAAAATAAAATAAAATAAAATAAAATAAAATAAAATAAAATAAAACAAAATAAAATAAAATAAAATAAAATAAAATAAAATAAAATAAAATAAATTAAATTACAATAAAATAACATAATATAAATTAAAATGAAGTAAATTAAAATAAATTCAAGTAACTAAAATAAAATAAAGCAAAATGTTAAAAATAAAAATAAAAATAAAATAAAATAAAATAAAATAAATTAAAATAAAATAAAATAAAATAGAATAAAATAATATAAAATAAAACTAAATAAAATAGAATAAAGTAAACTTATGAAAAATAAATAAAATACAAAATTTAAATAAAATTGAAGTAAATTAATTAAATTAAATAATTAATTTTGGGACAAAGGATGCTTACATTACCAGTGTAATGACATCCTGAATTCCATGTGATGTGTATCGCAGGATTAGCGTATTTCGCCATATATATCGCTTGTCTTAAAACCAAGACTCGCTTGCAGCCATAGTTTTTAGTAACAGGCGCTGGTATGAGATTGATATCGGAGCTACTCAGACGGCAGTTAAATTGAAAGCTTATGGTACAAACATGTTATTGTTTTATAAATGACTTTCACAAAAGACCATGTCCAAAGAATATCAAGCAAAAACGAAAGTGCTCAGTTGGCGCAGCTATCACCACAGCTTGTGGAAGAGTCAATAGGTGTGCTGTACTCATACATGCACACATACATAAATACAAACGTACATCCATAGATGATGCGTACATGATGTTGTTAAATTGCAAAAACGAATAGGAAACGTATTCTGCGGTGTTCAACTAACATTTGCGCCTGATTTGCTACATTCAATTTATTTATGCATGCATTTCTATGAGTAATTTTATATTCCACACATCCATATATGGTATATGTGTGTATGTGGATATGAGCAATAAAATTCAGATTCATAATAAAAACAAATGATGCGCATATTACTTTCTATCGCTGCCTTTTGTTCTCATTTACTCTCTCTTTTTCATTCAATTCACATTCTTTAGCCATCACACATCAGTTTTGTGTGATATGTGCACTTACGTTACGTACACGTTTATGTATGAGTGTATGTTGCTGTAGTGGTAATAGACTGGTAACAAAGACACGACGATTGCCATTCAACATTAGTAAATTATTCTAGGAATTCATCATCTGCCATGCTTTATTAGGATTATTTATTTCGCTTGTTATCATAGCCTTGAATTATAAATTGATGCATATGTAAGCATCTATATCTGTATATATATATCACTTTGTTTGTTACAAAACTCCTCCCTAACGGCTTGACGGATTCTCTTGAACCACAAATTGGAGGAGGAGCTTGGCCGAAAATCGCTTCAGCGGGGCAGTTACAAAGAGCCAATATATTTACATATATTTATGTATATATATATTTAAGTATATATCTATATATATACATACACGGTGTGTCCCAGAAATAACCGAACTTTATATTTAAATCATACAACATACAGCGCCATCTATTGAAAATTTGCAACATTAAAAAGATACATTCATCCTCTTTCAAACGCACCTGACTGCATGTAAGTCGGATGACAGATGTAAAAGTGATAGCCATTTCAATAAAACCAAAAGTGTGCTAATGGTTCCCAAAAAAAAAAAAAAAATGGAACAAAGCGCAAATATAAAATTTTGTGTCAAACTTGAAAAAAATTGAAATTGAAGTTAAAAAAATTTAAAAAAATTTGAAAAAATGAAGCAGCCGTAACCGAGGTACTGAAGAACATTTCTATAAATGACATAAAAAAATCTATGCATGCGCTGGTTGATCGTTCCAAACGTTGTGTTGAGTCAAATGGAACCTATTTTGAATAAATAATAACTTTCAAAGATAATATAATGTGTATTTTACTATTTTATATCCAAAAAGTTCGGTTATTTTTGGGACACACCGTGTATATATCTTCAGAAGCAGAGCAGAGACAGATAATCGTATTTATCGATTTACCATATACGAATTTTGGTTAATAGGCAGCTCTTTTGCTTAGATTAGTAGGAACACTCTTTTTCTTCCGGGAAGTGGACCATCGACCGATCTATTCGAAAAATGTCGTATTTATAGTTTTCTTTACTTTGAATTATTTTTGTCCAGGAATTGGACTAATACCTTAAATGAATATTTTGAATGGAATACTCTTGTTTGAACTGAACCAGGGACCAGAAAAGAGTAACCGACAGACAATTTTTATGGGTTCAACTTGAGTTTGAACTTGATCATAGATCGGTGTGGTGGATTAGCCATTAGTGACATACTACAAATACTTACCAAAACTTATTATTTTGTATTAATAATAATAATTGGCACTTTGTAGCAGCTGAAGTCATTTTCGGGCGAGCTCCTCCTCTAATTTGTGGTTTTGTGGCTTGATGTTTTTTCCAAAAATAGGAATGACGGCTTAAAGCCTCCGAAAGGTCGATAGAATTTTTCTGATGAGCTTTTTTTAATTTATATGTCTGAAATACACTCGGAGGTCCTGACATTCCTTGCCGAGAAGCGACCACAATTAGGAAAATTTATTTTCTATGAATTTGGATGTTTGGTCATCCCAGGACTCGCTCGGTTTTAGGAGTTATGTAGAGCATTTCACATAACGCAAAATAATTAAAAAGTATTCATGCTTCTTTTTTGTCTAATTTTTATTATCCATTTCGTGGCTTCAAAAGTACATCTGTTAAACTTAACTGTTAAACCAAACATGCTTTGTTTTAGCTAAGAGAAAGGCAATTATAAGAACGATTCGCAAAACAAAGGCATAACGCCTTAAAATTGTTAAAACTACTACAAAAACTGTGATTCAAACGTGGCCACGTTTCGTACTTTAAGAGGAGGTTAAGGCGCATAATCGTCCAGCTATTAAAGCGATTAGTAAAATTTTAAAGAAATTTGAGGAGATTGGATCGGTTGCAGATAGTAAGTAAGGCCTGAGCATCATCGTTTTGCTCGTCTCACCTTATATATATCTATTATAAGTGGCGGTGTAACCGAAGAACCGAATGTGTATATTTCTGGACGTTCTCAAGAGTTGGTAATTTCCTGCGGCTCATTATGGCGTATTTTGCACTTGAACTTACACCCACATCCATATGAAATCCAGCTCACATAACAACTGATGTCAGTTTGGTACGCTCTTTGGTCCGGAGGTGTGATTGGATCTTACTTCTTTTTCAAACGACAACGGCAAGACTGTTGCTGTCATATTTTCAGTGACTATTTTTGGCCTGACTTTGAAGTAAACGACGTGGACAATACATAATTTCAACAAACTGGTGCCACATGCTATACAACG
This sequence comes from Ceratitis rosa, assembly GCA_037013455.1. Classification (NCBI taxonomy): domain Eukaryota; kingdom Metazoa; phylum Arthropoda; class Insecta; order Diptera; family Tephritidae; genus Ceratitis; species Ceratitis rosa. The sequence goes on from JAWMAG010000029.1 coordinate 3,463,647, forward strand.
CGAGCAAGTACGGCTATGTTTCGATAAAAATTGTCCGGCTGCGTATTCTCTCGTCTTTGTGATGTCAATTGTCCACCGAAATCGTGCAATTTGATTTTTTATGTATGGATACGCGATACATTGTGTTTACCTGGATTAATCTTTACCTCTTGGGCACTTGAACATCAACATACGTCAAGTTATGGCTAAGTTACCGTCCAATATCAGCCAAAAAGTGGTCGAAAATTATCTCCAACGGATCGAAGTTTTTGCAAAAACTTGCGAGGCGGTCATTTGAATGATAAACCTGTACAAAAAGAATTACATTTAAACCAGTAATTTAAATAGTTATTTAACTAGTAGTATTAAGTTTATGACCTTTTTTTAACTAGTATGTGACGGGTTTATTTCTGGTCGAAAACTGACAATTGCGATATTGCGGTACATTTAGTAGAAAATATCAGTCGCTTGTGTGGAAGGAATGAATTTGGTAGATTAGTCGCTTTTGTGAGACGTACTAGTTGCAAAGTAGTTTTTAATCACTACCTTTGACACTACAGTACCCTGTAGATGCCGCTGAGCTGAACAGTCGGAAAACAATCAATAATTTTTTAGGCAATTTATTTATTTATTTATTCTTTGCTAAAAATCTGCCAATGAATGTTTTAACACAACTATATATATTTATTTATTTATTGTGGCATGACAGCATGTTTACATAACAACTGCGTGGATAACACACCTATCTATGTGTGTATGTATGTATCGAGTAGTTGTATTTGTACGCGTATTAATTCGCTCTACTACACTGGAGTAAATTATTATTGTTTTTTTTATTTGTTTCTCATCTGTTGTTTTATTTAATTTATATTTTTATATTTGCATTGAGGCAGCGAAAAAGAGACCACTGTTTTTATGAACTTCAACTGTTTGCTCGAAATTTGCATTTTATTGGTAAAAATTTTTATGCTCCTGTTGTCATTTCTTGTTGTCATTCTTTGTTGTTTACTTGTTTGTATTTCTTTTAACTTACATAACTTGATGAGGAAAAATTCGCATAAAAAGTGCAGCGAATAAAAAAAACGTGCGATTGTTATTAAAGCTTTCAATTTTTGTTTTATTTTTTTCCGCTTTTGCTTATTTATATTGGCGTATTGTTTCAATGGAATTTATGTGTGTGCGCTGCAATGCCGTTTTGTCTTATTTTTATTGTTTTTTTTACATTTTTTAAAATGTTGCATAAAAGGGAATTTTCATTAAAAAAATTCTCGCTATGGAACTTAAGTGAAGTGGCAGACAAATAACACAAGTCAACGCATACACACATACGTCTATTAATACGAGCGTATGTAAGTTAATAAAGTTATCTCTGAAACTTTGTAACAAAATTATGTTCCTTCACACACCCCCCACACACACATGCTCATATGTACGCTTACTTTTAATATGTATGCACTTACAGAAAGATACTACTTGTGCATAAAAAACCACATAAAAGTCCAAATATAAAGTAAGACATAAGACGAAATGAAATATCTTTGTCAAGTGCTTCTTTCCTTTTGAAAATCTTAATATGCACTTTCTGCTGCCAATAGCTGCAGTGCATCATCATAACTATTTAAGAAAGTGCATTTTTCAATGATTGCTGCCATTAGCTGAGTTAGTAAAATGCTGTTTATTTGGAGGAGAATTCGCTGGTCCATCGACTTCTTGCAATAGTCGAGACCATCATTTAAGGTCAATTTAACTACTTTAAATAAATAATAAATTCATTCCTTAGTTTCGACCTGCTCGTGAATCGATACCAATCTGGCTTTAGATCTAACAGTAGTTGTATAAAGGTGTTAATTATCGCTTCGGATGACATCAGGCACAACATCGACAAAAATTGTGTAACGTTACTAACACTTTTGTATTATTCCAAAGCTTTCGACAATTCATGAACTGCTAGCTATGAAACTTAGCAATTTGTCTAATTTCTCATTGACCATAAGTGATCGTTCGCAAGCTGTATGCTTAGGTGACATTATATCCAACCATTTGCACGTAACTAAAGGTGTTCCACAAGGATTTATTCTTGGGCCACTGTTGTGTGTATTATATGCAAACGACCTTCAAAGTAACATATGATATTCAATTATATATCAGTTGTCCCTTTGACTCCGTCAATGATTGTATTAATGACCTCAATACCGATTTTAATCACGTTAGCAAGCGGGACAGCGATAATGGTTTACTTCTAAATCCTAGTAAATCGCAGTGCATTGTTATATACAAGAAACTTTTCAAACTCGACGGCTACAGTAAAGTGAAACTGAATATCTCTGTTATTATCTAGGAATAATATTCAATGGAACTTTGTATAGGCATAGCCACATTTATAGTGCAATAGGTAAGGTTTATGGCATGCTTCGTACATTATATACTATTCAGCATTTCACACCATTAAAAATTCGATTGATATTGGCAAAAACATTTTTCTTACAGACCTTACTATATGGATGCGAACTGTTTGCCAGCTGTAAGAGTCTGAGATGTAGTAAACCCAATATCCTCTACAATAACATCGCCAGATTCGTATATGATGTAAACCGCCGTGAGCACATAACTACTTTTGCATTAATATTATTTTCCATAAAATTCAGTGACTTTCTGAAGGTAAAATACCTAATGTTATTACACAAAGTCATTAGCTCTCAGGAGCCCAAATATCTTTTAGAACAAGTTCAATTCACCAGATCTACCTGATCACTTAACTTACTTAGCATGAAAATAACTGGTGTGTTTGAATAAATAAAAAAATAAATATATAAATAAATAAATAAATAAATAAATAAATAAATAAATAAATAAATAAATAAATAAATAAATAAATAAATAAATATATATATATAATTGAGTGCCTTATATATTTGGGTACTTGAAAACTCAAATTAATTTTAATCTTTAAAAATCTGCTTATTGTTTTTCAAAATATTCTTCATTAAGTTCTATTAACCTCCTCATGCGCTTGAACCAATTGTCGAATGACTTCTGTTAATTTGATTAAGGTGTCTCCAAAATACACGTATGCATTCTGAACGTATGAACAACCTCTTCTGTTGTCGAAAAACGTTGACCTCTCAGTTTATTTTTCATATACGGTAATAAAAAAGTCATTCGGTACCAAGTCAGGACTACGAATGAACGTTGGATGACTCATCAAATCGATGTTTTGAGTGCTCAAAAATACGGTTCTTTCAGTCGATGTGGGAAAGCTCAAATTACCGTGGTGTAGAGTAATCCACCTTCTGTACTTGGTTTTCCTGGTTCATTGAAAGACAGTTGGCAAAAAAATGATTGTTTACTATTCAGAAATTATTTTTCTGCGTTATTCCAGTAGTTCGGTTGAGACATGTCTAATTTTTTCAAAAAAACAGACATTCGGTTGGATTCGGCTCATCTTTAAACACCCATACAAACGACTGATGTTTATTGACTGTTCATCACCTGTCACACGTCATACACGTAGACTATTTCGAAGCATTTATTTTTAAAATTTCTCGCGACCAGTGCGACAGAAGTCTTCTTTTGAGCGAAGACAAATTGTATGGCATTCAACGTGAACAAATTTTTTTCACAGACAAATGCTCATGCAATATTGAATTTTGCCGTTCCCATTAAAAACTATAGGTGTCTGAAAGACCACTGAAGATCTTGCAATATCAGTTTGATATAACAGCATCAGTAGTCACGATATTCGTCATGTAGTGATCTACGACCTCGATTGAATTCACCATAACATCGATAAATTTGTAATGGTTTTATTGTTAGTGGCATCTCAGAAGAACTGCGGCCAAAAGCTAATGAAGTGTGATATGTGTGAAACCTACTGCGACATGATGCCGAGCGTTGTTTAGAGGGATAACTATTGCCTCATGTCAGACCAAAAATAACAGGCATTTTTCGGCTATTACTAACTTCAATTTAACGAGTTTTTGTCGGTTTCTTTCTCCCTTGATGGTTTCAACCGATTTTAGAAGCTGATAACACAGCTTATCTCTCTGATCCCAGCAAATACATAGCATTACCTTGGCGGCATGAATTCTCGGCTTTGCTGTTGATTTGGCTGATTGGCCGGCCTTCACATAAGACTTTTTACACTTAGAGTTGTCAATTCATTTGATCCATATGACAGCCGATTTATTTGCTTTTGAATGTATCCGGCAACTTTTAAGCGATTTAAAGTGCCTGATTGAGTGACTCACAAAGTTTCTCCGAGCTCTTCACACTTTTTCAGGCACAAAGCCCGACATACCTACTTGAAAGAAAAAAATATTACACACGAGAATACTGAAGACTCACAATGACAATAACTTTCCAACGCATGTTCGGAATATTGAAAAAATGGAATAATAAAAAAATCACACTATCTCTTGAGAAGTCGCAGGAATTAGGTTATTTATCTAATTTACGTGTAACACTTTTATCGTTACTAATCGGACTTATTTTCGATACAAAGAAGTTTCCCACATCTGAGCTCAAAAAGTGTGCCTCGATCTGCACGTTTCTTAATGACTGAAATCTTTTCCACTCCGATTCTTCTTGAAATGTGTATCTTTTTCAGACTGTCCCCGATGATGAACTTTTAGAAGGAGCCCCTCAAAGGTTGACGTTTTCAGCCAATCGAAACTATTTTATAAAATTTCCGATGCAGCCCAGGATCTGAGCTTGTGACCCAGCACGTTTTTGTTATATTAAAGCTTTGAAGCAAATAGTTATTAAAATTCGTATGTATTGAATGTATTGAAAATTCTACCTTTTTATAAATTTTTTCGTTAAAAATTATTTTGCAAGACACACTTAATTAAGATTTGCGTTGAATACGTGGACATGCAGTTTTTTGGATTAGCAATCGTCTCTGTTTTTAGTGGTTCGGCTCCGATTGGAGACACGAAGTGAAATCAGGTTGCTCTCCACCTGATCTTTCCAATTTAGTGGAGGTCCTCCCCTTGCTCTGCTTACATCAATCGGTGCTGCATCGAATACTTTCAGAGAGTGCGACCTCTAAATTCGCTGAACTGTGCCCAGAGGTGAATAGTGTGTACTACCAACAATATATCACCAATGAAACCGATACCATAGCATACATCATCAGTTTTGCGTTGTCCAGTCGTCGGGCATGCTTTCATACAATCATATTAGGTAAAGAATCTGATGCAAGTACACCATCAGTTTTTCGTTAAGTTAGCCAACGTCTCCCATCGCTTTGCTATTCTTTCAGCGGGCAATCGTTATTCGAAGTTCATCAGAGGCGGGTGTTGGAACATTTACAGTATCGTCATAAATTAGAGAGTTGGGTTACGTCATCAAAGGGTGTTTCGTTTTTTCTGCAGCTGGGCAGGAAGTTTTCCTCCATACACTAAGCACGGTTCGCTCCTCTTCCAACGTATTTTTTTTGAAATAAAAATGCATCTCACATATTTCACAAACGCCTCAAGTTGCAAGCGGCGTTTAAAATGCATGTCACACAAAAATGGTTGCGCCATAAACACGATTACGAAATTAATGCATTACACGCATTGGCCACTTGCATGTGTGACTTTTCACAAATGTTCGCTAAGACTTTGGACACGATGAAGGAAAGTGCAAGCAACGACGCTGAGTAATGCGCATTGTGTCAGGGTGTTGAAGCACTCACATTTGTTGGATGTGGCAAGCTATCGTATTGCCATGAACCGCTCAAGCAGAGCAGTATAAGTGTATGTGTGTGCTTAACGGACTTATTGTGGGAAAATATTTAAAATGCACCAACGCAGTATGCGTATGGATGTGTGGTAACGAGTATATTCCGAATTACATGGAGGATTATATGAATGCTAACAAGCCATACAACTGGAAAGTGCATTTTCAAAAGGAAATATACAAAAAAAAAACAGAACGAGATAAACTTTATTAAGCAGATAAATATATATTTATAATTAAGACTAGCATAAAATAAATTAAAAAATATCAAAACATTCAAAATAAAATGAAATAAATAAAACAAAATAAAATAAAATAAAATAAAATAAAATAAAATAAAACAAAATAAAATAAAATAAAATAAAATAAAATAAAATAAAATAAAACAAAATAAAATAAAATAAAATAAAATAAAATAAAATAAAATAAAATAAAATAAAATAAAATAAAATAAAATAAAATAAAATAAAATAAAATAAAATAAAATAAAATAAAATAAAATAAAATAAAATAAAATAAAATAAAATAAAATAAAATAAAATAAAATAAAATAAAATAAAATAAAATAAAATAAAATAAAATAAAATAAAATAAAATAAAATAAAATAAAATAAAATAAAATAAAATAAAATAAAATAAAATAAAATAAAATAAAATAAAATAAAATAAAATAAAATAAAATAAAATAAAATAAAATAAAATAAAATAAAATAAAATAAAATAAAATAAAATAAAATAAAATAAAATAAAATAAAATAAAATAAAATAAAATAAAATAAAATAAAATAAAATAAAATAAAATAAAATAAAATAAAATAAAATAAAATAAAATAAAATAAAATAAAATAAAATAAAATAAAATGAAATTAAATAAAATAAAATAAAATAAAATAAAATAAAATAAAATAAAATAAAATAAAATAAAATAAAATAAAATAAAATAAAATAAAATAAAATAATATAAAATAAAATAAAATAAAATAAAATAAAATAAAATAAAATAAAATACAACAAAATAAAATAAAATACAACAAAGTAAAAAAATAAAATGAAATAAAATAAAATAAAATAAAATAAATAAAATAAAATAAAATAAAATAAAATAAAATAAAATAAAATAAAATAAAATAAAATAAAATAAAATAAAATAAAATAAAATAAAATAAAATAAAATAAAATAAAATAAAATAAAATAAAATAAAATAAAATAAAATAAAATAAAATAAATAATATAAAATAAAATAAATAAAATAAAATAAAATAAAATAAAATAAAATAAAATAAAATAAAATAAAATAAAATAAAATAAAATAAAATAAAATAAAATAAAATAAAATAAAATAAAATAAAATAAAATAAAATAAAATAAAATAAAATGAAATTAAATAAAATAAAATAAAATAAAATAAAATAAAATAAAATAAAATAAAATAAAATAAAATAAAATAAAATAAAATAAAATAAAATAAAATAAAATAAAATAAAATAAAATAAAATAAAATAAAATAAAATGAAGTAAAATAAAATAAAATGAAATTAAATAAAATAAAATAAAATAAAATAAAATAAAATAAAATAAAATAAAATAAAATAAAATAAAATAAAATAAAATAAAATAAAATAAAATAAAATAAAATAAAATAAAATAAAATGAAATAAAGTAAAGTAAAGTAAAATGAAATAAAATAAAATAAAATAAACTAAATTAATATAAAATAAAATAAAAGAAAAGAAAATAAAATAAAATAAAAGTATAAAAAAATAATATAAAACAAAATAAAACACAACAAAATCAAATAAAAAAATAAAATAAAATAAACTGAGTTAAAATAAAACAATTTAAATAAAATAAATAAAAAAATGGAAAAAAATGGAATATATAAATGGAACTTAAATAAAACAATTTCAACAAAATAAAATCAAACAAAAGAAAATAAAAGAAAAATATGGAACTTCAATCAGTGGTTTTGTATGCAAATTTTGTTTTATTTTCTCTTTCGTATGTATGCGAAATATTCTTCTTGGTGCCACACGAAAGGTTGCATGATAAAGTCTTCATAGAACGAGCATAAATTCAAATTTGAAAAATATTCCTATGTCTTTCGCATGTAGCATATGTATGATATATACATACATGCGCAGTGGGCGCTTAGGTCAATAAAAATAAATGTTCGCGACCAGTACCAACTGCTCTCGCAGCCGGTGCGCAATTTATACTCTGCACAGCAGCGACGGCAGCTGACATGTGTTGCACAAAGTCATTCATGCATCAAGCCGACTAAACGACACGCGATGTTATAATACGATTTTCATACACATACTCCTACATATTTCCTGACCATTTTACTACCTTCTCTTGCGAATGGCAGCAAAATACAAGTTCGTTGGCGCGAGGATTTGCCAATGTCGGCGTGAGCTGATCCCTGGCATTTATATACGAGTATATGCCTTTTATTGTCCTCTGGGGGGAGAGTGAGTGGAGAGTGTGAAAGTTGGTGTGGAGTTTAAGCCGCATTGTTGCACGTATCGCAAATGCGCTTGCAACATTCATGCACGGCTTAGTGGGGAAAGGGAGGAATGTAGCTACCGTAGTCCACCAATTGCAACTCGGACACGCTTTTACGCCAGCAGATTCTCTCAACTGTGTTGTAGCAATAAAATTACAGAAAATCTCATCCATACACGAATGCTTACAAGCACATAAAACTCCTGGCACTCCATTTCATTTTTGGCCGCTGCATGTTGCATACTTTCCGTTATCTCTTTTATGTTTTAATGTAGATAGTTTACTATCGAATTTTTCAAGGCAACATTTTCTTTTTTTTTTGTTAATTTTTTTCTCTTTGCTACGATTATTTGCTACGTGTTGCACTCACTTGTGTGCTGGTTCCAAAGTATTTTTTTTATTTTGTTTTTACAGCTGAAAGTGTGGTGTTGCTTACTCTGCCTGCAGATTCGGCTCACTCTTAGTTGGAAGGGTAACATTGAGTGAATGAAAAAGCACTCAACTTACACAACCTTATGATGGCAAGATGGGATTTTAGTATTCACGTATATGTATTTGCGTTCTTACGTATGTATGTAATCCACACAATGAAGCAACGGACCAGCTGAGAGTGCAGTCAACGTCCAGCTAATGACATTGTAGTCTTACGTTTGGGTAAATGAAATGCAATGTAAATGTAGTCACATGCAGAGAGGTCGGTGGGTGGGTTGTTCTTGTTGTAGGAGTGGATTTTCATGTACAATGTTTATTTTTTGTTTCACAGTTTTTATTATCCAACATTAAAGATTTTAACCTGTTGTTAAGGTAGAAGCATTGCTGGCTGCATGTGAGCTCGGTGCATATTTTTTATGAGAAAGGAAGCTTCAAGGATGTCAAAAAGATTGAAGCATCAACTTTTTTTCTTTATTTATAACGTAATTCGATGATCATTATCAATTAAAATGAAAAAGCGAAAAGGAGCCGTTTCGTTGGGTTCCGATCAAAGGGAAGGGCGTTAGATGTATCAGCTAATGAGGGTAGACACTAATATTAATTGCGTCAAGATTCTTCAGATCACACAGTGATGGTTAGGTTAAAGATGGTGTTGATTGATTCTCTTTGAATGGCGCTCAAGGCATTCAACAGTTCTTTCAAGTACTGCACCCGTATGGTTATATACTTCCTGCTGATATTTCTGGAAACTAGCTGTACTCGAAACCTATAACTGAAAGGCTAAAGTGGACTGTAGCCGTTCACCAACCCCTCTTAGGAGTAGAAAATACTATACTAACTCATCGAGGTCCTCTAATGGGAGATCCAGGAAACGAGCTGTTTCGACGGCCGAACCCCTGGTGAGCAGAGCCTGCAAGTAGACCCATTAAACCAAATTTGCCGGAGTGAATCCACTTAAGCTAAACCCCTTTTAGGGTCTACGCCAATCAAGAAAAAGAAGGAGCAGTTTTCAATTATATTCAAAAAGTTATTTGGGTCAGAGTGGATGGGTATCATTTTGTAAAGTTCTCGACTCTTATAATTTCGACGAAATTTTAAAATTTGGATACTTTTGCACATAAGTTTTGATATTTTTGATGATTTTAGATTAAAATTTTTATATATTTGTAATTTTTTTTATTTTAAAAATTTAAATTTTTTTAGGAACTTATGATTAAATATTTAAAGATCAATCGTTTTGAAGAGGTGCTGAAAAAAGTTAGTATTTTTAATTTATTCAGAAGCGAATAGAGGTAGAGTTAAGATTGAAAGTCATAGCATTGAAACAACCCTTTGGTATATAATTATCGTCATTTATAATATCGATATTGAAAACAATAAAAAGGAAAAGGAGATAAAATTCTCAAAAAAAAAATTCAATTTTCGTATTAGAAATTTTAAGTTTTCCATTGGTCATAAAATTTCAGAAATGCTTAAAACAAAGTTCCCTACAATGCACTAATTTTACTATTTTTCATGATTTTTTTTATAAAATACGTGGCAATTCAACAGAAAGCTAATCTACTTTTACAGTTTTGCTTAAGATTTCAAATGAAAATTTAATAAAAAGTGAATACTCTTTAAGAAAAAGGTCCGCCAAAATCCTACATTCCTTGCATTAATTGAATCATTGAGTAGCTGAATAAGAACCTTTCATAGTCGATCTGAAGTTTCTTCAAAAATTACGAAAAAAAGCTTCATAAAGTGTAAGAATATAAGCATTTTGATAAGCTCTAAGGCTCCATTATCTCTTCACTCACATGGCATGCACCAGCAAACCCATTTATGGTACTTCTCCCATTCACTTGCTATTCAACAGTTTTAGATAAAATTAAAAAGAGCACAAATTCATCGTAACACACACATACATATACTCTTTATGTGCGTATACTCGTATATCCGAAATATCATGAAAATGAAAATAAAAAGAATTTTTAGAGAATTAGTACTTGGCAGCCATTAACCACCCACTCGTTTCTTTGGTTATTTTAGTTACTTTGTGCTCATTTTACCCTTAATATGCTAGATAATTAAGCAGATAATTACACTTTTACTACCGAAATTTTTTCGTTTGCCTTTTTCTCTTCTCTGTTAAATGGAATGTCTCAATTTATTTTGAATACTTCTTTGGGGCGCCATTGAGTTGGCATGTGGGAGTGTTTTTTTTTGTATTTTTTTTATGGTATTTGAAGTAATTGTATGTGGGTGTATTTAAAATCGGTTTTACAAATGTACTTTGCACTTGGCATAAAAGTATATGCACGTGTAGAATTTTAATTGTTAATTACAACTAATACGAGTAAATGGCACATACACGCAGTTGAATTTACTTTTTAGGTATTTTGAATAATACCGAAGTTTAACATGAAGGAAATTCACAAGAATTTAAAAATAGTTTGGATTTGTGTACATCATATGATTAGGTTTTTCAAGTTCCATTAAAACTGCGTTACGTATACGCAATGTTGCTCCAATATATGTAAATACCAAATTAGCCAATTTATATCGGGCTATTCGATAAAGAAATACTTTTGATGAAATATTTCTCTTTCCAAATTTGTCCATCGTTATACCCTTCAGGAACATGAAATTGTATATTAACTTTGCTCCGAAATATGTATACGTAAGTACCAAAAGGTAGGAAGAGATAGACCCATAAAAATTTATACCGATTTGAGCAGATTGACGAGCTGAGTTTATTTAGCCATGCCCGAGTGTTTGTACTGGAGATTAAGGTTTTTTATTCGAAAATTTTCGAACAGATTGAGCCTTGATCGTTATTCGAATCTTCTTTTTATTTTCAAGCATTTTGAACATTTTTTTTTTCACCATAATTTTTTCTAAAATTTTAAATTTATTTTTGTAAAGTGTAAAAATCAGAAAGAAATTTTGACAAGCAAATTGAAAATATTCAGACAAATATTTGTGCAGTTGAGAAATGAACGAGCTTCCAATTGCTTGCTTTGCGTGATACTACCATATCTAGGGCTCTAGCTTGAACGCAAACTAGTACCTAAGTTTTTGAGATATTTTAACCTAATTTGGTGAGTGATTATTTTTATTTTGTTTTGTCCTAACTAGCTTGATCAGACTACCATATAAAAAGCTTAGTATTCGGTGGTGAAATTTTTTTCCTAACATTTATGTGAGTGTCTAAAACTGAGAAAATTATAAAGACAGTCCTTTAAAGTATATCGTTACTTGGGTAATAATTTCCAGCTAATTTATTGTATAACGAGGTTCCTCGGCTGGGTATGCTTAGTATACCCAGGGTGGCCAAAATAATAACTCGCTATTTATCTGTTACAACAAAATTCTTTTATTTAATTAGTTAATATTCATGTACTCTACTAATTTCTACTCCGTAAAGGTGTGAAATTCCATCCGGTAGTCCTTCTTTCAGTTAGGTGGAATTTCATTTACGAATATATTCTACTTGTAATCTTTCGTAAAAATCGTGGGGGTGAAACTCCCACCACCGGTCTACTGTTCGACTAGGTGAAAACTCTCAGATGTACTACGTTTGTCGGTGATATTCACGGAAGAGTTTGTCTACAGACCATCTACTGGCTAATTAACTTTTCAAATTATGATCGCTCTTTTATACATTCCAGCACGCAGGCAGAATGCCATTTTATACTAACAACTATCGCAACTATACAGTTCTCCTTAATGCTATGTATGTGTATGTACATATATACATGTTAATAAAAATTCATGTTTGAATATGTTTGGTTCATCAGGAATTCATTCCAACGGGACATACGGTCAATAAAGAGTATTATTTGAGCGTTTTGAGGCGTTTGAGCAAAGCGGCCGGAATTGTGAGCGAACAATTTTCGGAAACTTTCATGACGATAATGCGCCATCGCACCGAGCTGTAGTTGTGAACTTTTTTAAGACCAAAAACTCGTTCGATACCAGCGATCAACCACCGGATTCACCGGACTTGAGACCATGCGACCTTTTTTCCAAAACTCAGTTACCACTTCGCGGAGGTCATAAAAGAAAATTCGCAGAGGGAACTGAGGTCGACTGCTTTCAACAGTTGCTGCAAACAAACTGGTTGACAGATCGCGCTTAGTTTTGGCATAGTTATTTAGGACAGTGCTAGCAACTTAACAAAAAAAAGTGCTGTAAAATATTGAGCGCGGACAGTTTAAATGACAATTTCTGGAAACTTCCTGGTATATATATAATTTCATGTTAAATGTTTGTTTATAAAAATTAGAATATTCTAATGCTTATATATATGTATGTGTAATTGTGATATTTATATTGTATATTTTGTTGTTAAGGCTCCAATAACTACTACAATAACTTATTTTGGGGATCCTTACAAACCTAGCACTAACTGATTTTCCGATTTTTGCCAGGCTTAACCTTTAGAAGCTTTAGCGTGAAATTAAACCACACGCTGAAGACCATGATACAATACAAATTTGCCGGTTTTTTCGATAAAGAAAACACTTAATTTTCAGAGGAATCTCAAACTTTTTTTATTCAAAGCATTGACCATTGGTTTCTACACATTTCGCCCATCTCTCAGGCAAATTATGGATACCATTCAAAAAAAAACTTTTTCTCTTTCGAGGCAAACCATTCGACGAGCCATTTTTCAACTTCTTCAAAAATTAGCGAAGCACTGCTCTGCAAGGTAGTGTCCCATCGATGCGAAAATGTGATAGTCGGACGGGGCGAGGTCTGGAGAATACGGCGGGTGCCATAATATTTCCCAATTAAGTGTTTTTAATGTGTCTTTCACCAGTTTAGCGGTATGAGACGGCGCGTTGTGATGTTGCAAGATAACTTTGCCATGTCTTCGGGCCCATTCCGACCGTTTTTCGATCAGCGCATGATTCAAATTGATCATTTCTTGTCGGTAGCGATCCGTGTTCACCGTTTCACCAGGTTTTAATAACTCGTAGTACACCACACCACACTGGTCCCACCAAACACAGAGAATTGTCTTACGGCCAAAGCGATTTGGCCTTGCAGTCGATGGGCCAGCTTCACCAGGGGAAAGCCATGATTTTTTTGCTTCGGGTTCTCAAAATTAAACCATTTTTCGTCCCCCGTGACAATTCGATGCAGAAAAGATTTCCTTTCGAATCGTTGAAGCAGGATTTCACAAACCGTTTTTCGATTTTCCATTTGTCTATCGTTCAGCTGGTGTGGCACCCATTTTCCATACTTCTGGATCTTTCCCATGGCTTTTAAATGTTGGCAAATTGCTCCTCGAGTCACATGTAGTGTTTCTGTCAATTTTTGTTGCGATTGGGTTGGATCAACATTCAACTCTTCGTCTTCGAACTTTTTCGCTGCACCAGGATGTTCATTGTCTGTCAAATCGAAATCACCACTTTTAAATTGACGAAACCATGTCTCACATGTTCTAATCACTGGAGCATGTTCACCATAAATTTCTACCAGCTTCAGCTGTTTTTTTCTTTTGATGAAATAAGAAAAGCAACGAATGCCGCAAATGCGATTTACTTGGAACTAAACTCGACATATTCACTGAAGTAAACAAATATGACGCTATTATTTTGGCGGAATGTGACTTGCGTATTTTTGTAGGTTAATGTCAATAGAAAAAAATTACATACATGCCAAATCATAGAAATTTATATATATTGCTAGCGACATCTACTAGTAAAACCGGCACGCTTCACCAAACACACCTGGTATATAATATATTGTTGAAGACATGAGCAAAGACCTCATTGAATTCTAAACTTAAGAAATATATATAGAAGAAAATTATACTAATCCTGAATTGCTATGAAAGATTGAATTGTACCTACCCTATTACTTTCCAATACTTACCCAAATACTCACCATACTGAATCTACTCCCATTCCAAAATACTTACCAGCAACCCTACTTCCGTTACTACTCTAAAGGAGAAATCAAAACAAAATGTATATAAATATGTATGTATTAGTAATTTTAAGTTAATTAGTCAAAATAATATTTTCGCTCGCTCGAACTGCCGGTTGCGTTATAAACAAATTATACATAAATAATAAAAAACCCCTGTGAAATTTAAAGTTCAATATTAAATAAAATAAATTTGCAAAAACTATACAAAGAAAAAACAAAGTATTTTAATTAAACGGAAACTATATAAAACAATAAATAAATACAGCAAGTAGCTGATATTTATACATGGTGCCGAAACCCGGGAATGAACCGGGGACCTTTACATAAGTAGAACCAAAAAAAATATACATACATATAGTGCAAGTGCTGTGCTAAACAAAAAAAATTAAAAGAAAATTAAAACAAACAAAAAAAAACCCCAAAATAAAAATTTGATATATATTTTCGAATACCACATATATGTACATATAAAATACAGAAATATATACACATAAAAATATATACAAATATAAATACATAGTGTGTTAATAAAAAAAAGGTAGTGGAAAATAAAAAAAGACATATACTTACATACATAAAAACAAAGAAAAAAAAAAGAATTAAATAAAATTTAAAAAATATATAAAACAAAAAAAAAACACGTAGTACATATTTACAGCACATACATACAGCAGCAGTCCAAGACACTCAAAACAAAAAGCTGCAGAGGACACCAGCAAAACATCAACAACACGGAAACAGCACTACACAGAAGACAACACTCCCCCGTCCCCGTCTCCAGAATAATTTTGGTTTGTACTAGCCCGGATGCCAAAGTAAGTCCCACCCATTCTTACTCATATTTGTTTAGCGGATTTTGCTCGTGCTGTGTATGAAACTTTTTTGCCATGCACATACATATTCTCAAAAATTAAATTATAATTCCCAAAGAAAGTTCGAGCAAAATCTCAAAATCCGTTAAACAAAAAATTAATCACAATATATAATAATATATAACGGGTCCCCAAAATCGGTAAATGAAAATCGCCTACTTTTCATTTACCGAATATAACAGCGCTCATATATAATATATTAAAACGTATATATGAAAAACTCGCGCTTTCCCCATCACAAGTATATATTTAATACAAAAAACCGCTTATTATTATATATCCCCTCACGTATATAAACTCCCCTTTTTATATACGCCAACTGGTCCAAAAACACCTTCGAAAAGGACCAGTTGCCCCTCTCAGATATCCTCCCAAGTATATACATACTCTCAGTATATACACCCCAACAGGGCCGAAATTCATTACAACGGGCCCAGAACCGGACCAGTGTAAGCACATTACACTGCCCAAAGTCACCACCGCATAGCAAGTCACCGCTACCCAACCGTGGTACATGTATATACATACACACATATACATAAAGTGGTTTTTTCAATTCCGGCAATTTCCACTTCTTCGCTATTTACAATAGCAAGCGGACAAAGGCACGTATGTACATAAGTATACATACGTACATACTCGTGAAAGCTAAGCTAAGCACCCAGCATACAAACAAGTATCACAAAAACCCAGTATACATTTATACATTGCTGTGCTCAGACGCGCTGAGACAGTACAATACCAAACATAAAAGCTACCCCCTAAATACCATAAATTAATTAAAAATAATATATACTTACATATTGTATATTTATATAAATATAAATAAATATTTTACAATAAAATTTTATAAAATAAAATCTCACAATTAAGGACCATTAAAACCCCACTATTAGAAAAGATGGCTACGAATATACTGGAACCACCCCAACCCCTCCAAACTCAATTGGAACTCCGCGACTCCCAAAAACACTCAACAATGGCTCACACAGAATTTTTATTCCACTTGAGGAATTTGGATAAATTCTGCGAAAAGTGGAAAAGCATCGAAGAATCAATTCACTCAAAGGCGGCGTATGGTATATAAGGAGAGGTTAGAAAGACTTATGGCCCTGGCAGATGCAGCCAATGATAACCTGCAGCTGAGTAACACCGTGGATGAAAAAACCCGAACGGTATGTGCAGAACGTTATGACACCTCCAGAGCCAACGCGATGCTAATGAGGACTCGGATAAATGAGTTACTCCTTCAACTCGCCTCAAAACTCGAACCCGTAGCATCAAGGCCCCACGCGCACTCCCTAGCGCAATCCCAATCTCAACCTTCTCAGAACCTCAAACCTGTTTGTACCATATTCCACGGAGAAGATAAAGAATGGCCGTCGTTCAAGGATTATTTCACGGCACAAAATTCTAAATTCTGGCTAAGGCAAAAAATGCTGCAATTAAAAATGAGAACAAGAGGAGAAGCGGCGCAAATAATTCACGAATTCTCATTAAATGAGTCCAACTTTAACCCTGCCTGGCAAGCACTCACAGCCAGATACGAGATGTCTCATACAAAAATCGTTTCTTCCGAAAGATCGGAACTCCAACTTCCAGAAGCAACACCCGAACTTCCAATCTCTGCATCGAATTTCGGAATTAAAGCTTCTATTGCTCACATTCAGCCGCAGCTATTCTCGTGCAAATTGTGCAGCTCTCATCACTCAATGACAAAGTGCACAGAATTCAAAAAGCTATCCGTCCCCGATCGGATCAAGTTCACGAAGAAAAATAATTATTGCATGAATTGTTTGGCCTACTCTCACTCCAAGAGAGATTGCAAAAGCAACTTCACATGCTTATATTGTAAAAAGCGCCACCACTCACTTCTCCACTCGAGGCAACCCCAAAGGCCAAGTGAACCAACCCCCCATCGAAATAATGCCACACCCCAAGTGGCAAGTCCTGTACCTCTAAACATATGTACAGTAACATTCAACTCAAAATACTCAACCCACCCAAAGGGTACTCATCACGTTACAAATAGCAGAAATACAGTATTGCTACCCACAGCCTACGTGCCCATCCTCCACAAAGAAAAAATAATTAGAATACGTGCCCTAATAGATCAAGGCTCCCAGAAAACTTTTGTATCGTCTCGAATGCATAAGTCCCTTGATCTACTAACACCTAAGACTCACTACAACATTTTTGGAATCGACGGAGTACCAGTTGGAAACTCAAATGAAACACCCACTCTAACAATACTCTCTTCAAATAAGGAAAGAGGATCGCAACTCCCGCTGTAATACTACCCCAAATAACACACTCTCTACCGTCGTTGAAGCATATGGACCCTAAAGAATACTGCTCACTTCCCCTAGCAGATCCCGATTGCTTCGCACCAACCAAAATCGAAATGGTGATTGGCAGCGACATTCTTCCCAAAATTCTTCTCCCAGGATTCAAGACCTGCGGAAGCTTAATAGCCCAAAACTCCATCTTTGGGTGGATATTAAGCGGCCCAATAGCACAAGAAACTAATATTTCACTCACTCCACCTCGTCCTAACACGGATACAGAACTTCCGAATTTTGACCCGGCAGGAGGGCCATCGGCCAAGATGAAATCCTCAAAAATCTCAACTCAGCAGCATTGGATACAAAAACCAGTCCGCGGTCACAAACACAACTCATTGCACAATGAAAACTCTTTTCATAAGCATAATCCCCCAAATACGAAAATTAAAAACTCACTCACCAGAAAGCCTCTCAAAAGCTACCTCATTCCCGAGACTGTACCCTTTCTGGAAAAAAGTCCACTCCTCGTGACTAAAACTCCGTCGAACAGAAGTTCTGAAGTCAGAAAAGAAGATTGGATTCCCTACCGTTCTAATTCCTCACGTAATAGTGTGGTTCATCGTCCCATTCATCGGATCGGCAGAGTTGGAGCGATTATAAGGAAAACGAAAAAGCCAAGAATGAAGACGGACGTCAGAAATTTCCCAACGCTGCAACAGATCCACACGTCGAATTGCTTTCAGCGCAGAAATCCCTCCGCATTTTGGAAACTCTTATATAAAGGAGGACCTTCCAGATCTTCAAGAATAGCAACAATAAGCTACCACTCGTGTACATCCAACTACTCAACCATTCCAGGTTCACAGAGTAGTGACAACCGAACATCATTCACTTCGGTGGAAAAATCCAAAATGGCTACCCAAGTCCTGTCCAAAAATCTCATCAAATGGCTACTCTTATCCGGTGCAAATAAAAACTCAGAATGCCCGAAATAGACGGCCCAATACTCCCAATGATGGACATACTCAATCCCAACGAGTAACATGTTGGCAACGTGGACATCCGCATTTCTGGCGGAACTGTCACACTCTGCAGAACTAGCTCTAACACTCTCACTCTCTCTGGGGAGTCTCTCTCTCTCCCTCTCTCTCTCTCTCTCTCTCTCTCTCTCTCCCTCTCTCTCTCTCTCTCTCCCTCTCTCTCTCTCTCTATCTCTCACACTCTCTCTCTCTCTCTCTCACTCTCTCTCTCTCTCTCTCTCCCTCTCTCCCATTACATCGATACATTCACAGTAATTCATATACTAATAATGTGTTTCGATGAAAATTCTCTTTGCAGACCCTATTATACAGCCGGACCTTAAACTTCCACCTCCCATTAAGCAATCAGAAGCTTTCCAAGACGTCATGACGCCGCAGGCCCGCCGGCATGTTGAAGACATGAGCAAAGACCTCATTGAATTCTAAACTTAAGAAATATATATAGAAGAAAATTATACTAATCCTGAATTGCTATGAAAGATTGAATTGTACCTACCCTATTACTTACAGGGAATGTTAAGCTGTTCACACCATAAACGTGAGAAGGTCTAGTAAAAAGTAATATTAATTTTTACAATAGAGGCTCTTAGTGATCTGTATCTCGCGTTTTATCAAGGCGATTGGACTACACTAGACGCCGTTAGAAAGATGATATTTTGTATTAGAGAAAACATAACCAGAGAAGAATTGAAGTATAGAAACGCACAGTTTTGCTCAACAGGTAGAGAATTGTGTTAGAACAGGATAACGACAGATACCACACATTGTTAGTAACTCACCAGAAGCTCAAAGAGCTTAGTAGTTATGCATCCATTTCATAGCCGGGACCTAGCACCAAGTGATTACCATCTCTTCCTGTGTATAGAAAATGATTTGGCTGGGGAAGAATTGACCTCAATTGAAACCTGGAAAATCCATTTGTTCCAATGTTTTGTCTATAGGGGCAAGGTTCCCATGAGAGAGGCTTAATGGCATTCCTACAAAATGGAAAAAGTTCATCGAGCAAAAAGCAAATAAATACTAATATCTGTTATAAGATTTTTTTTAATTTATTTATATTTTTCAACCGTAATTGGAAGAATTACACCTTAACGCATTTTAGTAATAGCATAGTTTGAAAATACTATTCTTTCGAATTCAAATACTTTTACTCAGAGCTTTAGGTATGTATTTATGGTATATATGTAGTATTTATTCAGCACCTCAAGTGCCATCCACAGTGGTGCGTGGCTATAAATCTTAATATATCGTTTGAATCAGCAATTAATTCCATGCCACTTATTGCGGCCACCCTTTTAATGAGCGTTAAGTTTTCGTGAAATGCGTGTGGCACCGCGTGTGGCAGGAAAAAAAATATGCGTGCTAAGAAAAATGAAATGAAATACTTACATATAAAAAAAAAATTCAATTTTCGAAAATGCTTTCTGCTGCATTAACGGTCCTTTAATGGACACTTAATGTTTACATAGTATACTATTCGTATGTATATACACACACGTGTAGGGTATAACCGTATAAACTGAGAATAAAAAGTATTTTGTAAGTATAATGACCTTGATAAAATGTTGTCACTAACGGTGTGTGGAACAGTTAAACTACGAACACACTTATCCATACATCAATGTATAAGTGCGAGTGAAGAACCAAAATGAAGGGTCATACCATTTCGCGCTTTCTCTCTCTCTGTCTCTCTCTTCCACCCACCCTTTTTTAATTGAGTAAATGAAGACAAGAGTTTGTGAACTTGTGAAACACTTGGCTCAACCATTTAATGCTGTTAATACTTTTTATGCTTTTTTCCATAATATTTTTTACAAATATTAAATAAATATTAAATAATATAAACATGCAAAGGATTAATAAAAATCCTAAAGGGTTAAATAAAAGTAATAATATATATTTTTTCAATGAAATACTTTTATGAGCGCATTAAATATAATATGGGCGCACGGCTCTTTGGATGAAGCAAGTAATACTTCAAATCTTTGACATTGGTTTTTGATTGGTGAGCATGTGGTTAGTAAATGAAGTGGAGAAATGCACTAAGTAGATTATTTATTTCACTTATAAGAGATTAAAACAAAAATTGAAAGGTTGAACAACTTTGTGTTTAAATTAGGCAGACACATATGTAATTTTTTGAACTTTTAAAAACGTGAATTTGCCTTGATTTAACTTAATTTAATAAAAAAATGCGATCAAAAATAAATACATAATTTTATTAAAATGTTTTTCTAAGAAATATGTTTGTATATGATTTCCACATGCTTGTAATTTCAATCAAAACAATGTGATACTCATTCTCTCAGTTAAAAAAATGTTTATTTATGAGTAGGGTTGCCAACTTAACCAAAATTAAAATGAGACATGGTTCATAAGCTAGCAAAGTAACTTTAGTGATTAAAATAAATTTAACTCACTCGGGAATTATTTTTCAGGGTTGCCACCTTTTTAAAAATTGAAACGAAGTTATAAGCCTTTTTTAGGGAATAAATTTTCATAAAGGCTTTAACTAGAAACATATTTCTTGCAATGGTTGCCAATGATTTAAAAGTAAAAAAATAGTAATTTTTTTAAGCGAACCTTACAGTTTCGAACAGAGTTGTCTCTCAATATTTTAGTTTTAATTTTTTTTTACAAGTTCACTAAGTATTAAGTGATGACCTGAAATATTTTAAAATTTTAACTCGGAAATATAAATTTTCTAGGGTTGCCATAGATTTAAAAGTTGAAGTTGGTTGCTTTCCATTAGAAGTACATATTTTTGTTTATATGTAAATATTATGTTTAAAAGACTTATTCAAATAATTTTTTTGGTCAGGGTTGCCATCATTTTTAGAATCGAAACATATTTTTATTCAATTAGAAGTGAGCTACTACGCAAAAATTTAATTTTTATTTTTGAACGGATATTACTTTTACTTTTTATTTTAATTTACTTTTAAGCCAATGAGTTTTTTTTTCAACGAAAGCTTTCGAAAAAGTTAAAATTTGATTTTATTGGAAAATTTATGGTTAGGACTTTTTCGAATTCCAGTTCAAACCCAATCACCACATTCACTCAGTAAATTACAGCGCCATAAAGAGGAAGAGCTAAATATACTCGTATATATGCACATATGTATATACCTGTATACCTATCATTCGAACGGAATACAGTACAAGCGCTTATAACGGTACGTTTAGCAAAAGCCAAATATAATAAACTGCTTTGCCATAAAAACCAAAAAAAAAGAAAGAAAAAACAAATAAAAAGCACCTTTTATGACAATTTGCCAAAATTCAAATATACTTAAAATATACCGTTAAAGTCAAATGCTTTCCAAATAATAAAATCATAGCACACAGCTAAGCGCACATACACAACTACACACACACATACAAGCAATACATGAAAATTTGGTTTTATTACCCTGCTGGCAATCTGCAGCATCCAGCAAACGTTCTACACACATACACGTATATAATATAGGTATAATACATATTCGTATGTACACGTATAACGGTATCATCTACTAGCCGCAACTGTGTAGTACTGTTCGCTAGCGGTTTTTCGCTTCAGCCAGTCACGCAGTCGCGCAAAAGCCAAACCACTACAAGCCATTTACTTACTTACTTTCGTACTTACTTACATTTACCAACCGAAACATAGAGTTCACCTTGTCATTACACAGTTGGTGGTGGCAGTTGGTAAGCAGTTCTGCATTTATATGTCTACCTACTGGAAAATATATATAGATGTGTATAAACCTGAGTTTACATACCCCGCAGGGTTAATTTGTGGTTTTATGACATATTTTTAGCTTACTGCTAAAGCTATTTTGATAAATTCAGATTCTTTAAGAGGCGCTTTCAAATAGTGATTAATAGGCTGGAGATATTTTATTTGAAAAGTGGCTGAACAGTTGTCACTGGCCATTATAAACATTAAATTCATATGAATTTTGCTTTTGAAAGACTAAAATTGGCTGGTATTGTGAGTTCGGAAGTTTGTGATTACCGACTAATTATTGTCCTTATTGCCGTAACAGCTGTGCAAGCAGATGCAAAACACCACGAAGAGCATCGGCAGTACGCCATTCTAACTACTCGGCTATTGCGATCCCCGGAGCCTTTCAATACTATAACAAATATTCAGATAATATGGCTATTTATCGTGTGACTACGTGAAAAAATAATACGATTTGCAGAGCTTAATAGATAAGGTAGACTTTCGTTGGTTCGACAAGGGCATCATAAGCTTTGCTTTCGGGAAAGAAGACACCATGAAATATCTCCGTTTCTCACACAGAAAGTCAAAACACTAGAGTACCACTTCACTGTTCATAGTCATAACGTTGAAGAGTATACATTTTATCATCAAGACAGCATTTTAGCATTGAAATCCATTACAGAATTACTTTTGTTTGTGGGTGATACTTTGGACTGAGCTGGCAATTGAAATGTAGGTAATGTTCTCTCTCGACGAATTATTATTAAACTATACAAGTTGCTCATTCTATTCCGCTTTAAGAGTTTTCTAGCGAAACGTTCTGCGTAGGATTTATTTTCCTCTGTGTATGACTGCGTTTGGTCGATGGCGAATACCGCAGATGATGCAGGGAAAGGAAAAATTAATAAAAAAAATATGACTTTTTCCATGACATGCCTACTTTTCCAACAAAAACATTGAGTACTATATATGCAATAGACACGTGGTCACGTGGACCATGAGTGCGTTGGAACGACGGCCTGTACGCTTATATGCTTTAGAAGAGACCTTATGTTGCTTTAAAAAGTGAAAACTCTCATCTATAATTGCGAATACTCAAAAGTTATGCTTAAATTATTCGTAATTTTATTGGGAGAACTACGTAGTAAGCCTTTTTATTCCTCTTAAATGATATTTGAAGAATAGAAACCATTTATAATTTTTAGACATCTTAAAATTCTCCATCTAGTATAGACCAACTCTGCTCAGGGTATGCATTTAGATGCGAGATGTCAACTTAATTCTTGATATGGCAGATGGGAACTGGCACAAATTTATTAAAGAAATATATATTTCCGAATTCCGCTGTCCAGCTAGTTGACCTCATCATTAAATTTTAGATTAACGTATGCTGTGTTGCATAGATACGAGAACGTGGAACAAGTGTTAATAGAAAAAACTCTATTAAAATGGTCCATTGGTCCATTGAGGAAAAACATTTTTTATTAAAGAGTTCATAGCAGAAAAGAGATTGGTGTTCACTCGTCAGGAAAGTTGAACATTGCCAATTTACGTCCACCCACAGATGGAGGGTAATATAAGGTGATTCTTTTAAAGTGAATTTTTGGGAATTCTAATTTATTCAGTAATTTTTGGCACAATTGCTTTCTCGCAGCTTGGAATCAAAAAAGCGGCCGCGAAATTAGCAATGTGTGTTACTACGTGTATGTGGACCAACAACAAGAATTGTAGAAAAATATATTAAGAAAATGCCTTTGCTCCGAGGAATATGTCAGCGCATCTGAGGGGACTTCTGATATGAAATGAAACCTCCTCATCATTGGAGGAGCAGCTCATCTATGAAACGTCAGCAACATATACACATCATCAAAAACTGTTAAATCATCTAAAATCCAGATTCAAAGCCAAGTCGACATGTCATCAATATAAACTGGCAAGCAAACTCTCTCTGGACTTAATTCTAGCCCTTGACGTTGACTAGTATTTTACTGTATCTAACGCAGGTTCTAACGCACGTCTTTAGATGTTAAAAAAATGCCGGGAGAATAGAGAAGTTACTCGAACGCCTGTTGTGTTCTCTGAGAGTAGAAAGAAAAGTAGGAATAAGTTCATTTAGAATTTTTATGTTCACTTAGTACTAACCGGTCATACTGAAGTCGCACTGGCGCTCAACATTCCAATTGATGGCGGCATAAGAGAAAAGAGAATGAAAACGGAGAGTATGAAAAACTAGTTAAGAAGAAAAGGCAAGCCAAGAATTTAACGTAACCTTTAGATGAATAACCGAAAGTTTGAAAATCTGGAGAGACATTTCTAGTTCGCTTAATTTCAAATTCATACACTGATAATAAGATTGGCTTAACTTAATTTTGAGATTGGCGTGGTTGGTTACACGTTTAGTGCATAACAATGTGGCGAAGGGAGCTATGAGAATAATTAGCGCTAAGGCTTAGGACAACTCGAATCTTACAGAACTTTGTTAATATTTTCTGAAAGTACATACATTTATCTGCTATACAAGTGACGGAAAATTCAGTCTACATGACGAAACATTCCCAAATGGGTTTAGGTTGAATGATTTTTTCAAGACCCGAAATATGGTTGCCAGTAATACTAGAATCCAGCAAGCTAATTGGCTATCTCCAGATCGAAAAACTCAAAACCAGTTCTCGTTAATATTGTAATAGGTGGACGACATGTCTTCAGTATTCGTGACTTGTGTACACTTCGACTAGGATCACTATCTTGGAGCAGCAAACATATGCATCCGCATCGTAATAGCACTTTGAGAGCACTTATCAGCAGCTCGGAATAATGGAACTGTGAAACGGGCTTTCCAGCTCAAGGATTATTGTGATTCTTACTTCAAGGATTTATCAAAAAAAAAAGGAAGGTCTTAAGTGCTAAAAATGTCTTGAAAAATTATAACTTGAAAAATAAGTTTCGAAGTCTTCTTAGACAAAATCTTTATATTAATAACATCGAAATCACTAGATATAGAAATAAAAACTTCCCCTAAAAATACGCAACATTTTTTTATTGACTTAAGTTTTATATAATGCGTCTAACCTTACTTCTTTTGGGTATTTATAAAAAATTTGAATGACAGAACACTTGAAAAAGACTTCTTATCTAACATTATGCCTATGATAGTCATTTAGTTTAAATTTTTGAAGTCTGCATTAGTCTCCAGGAGTGAGAAAGGGTGGAATGAAAAATTTCAGTGAAAATGGTTTTGCTGCTGGTAGTACAGTTTTAGCAGTATTTTATCTAGTAGCTTACTCCTGTAGTTCTTTCTGCTCTCTCACTTTCTTCTTTCTCTTCAATATGCTTCCCCAGAACTAGAAATTTTCCTCAGTAGTCAAAATAATTCCTTTGGTTATATAGTTTTGTATATGTTTCGTCAGTTTTCTTAACGGTGCAACTTGTTTTCTATATGTATGTATGAATGTATGCTACTCTGTATTGCTGTATTTATGTTTCTTACGGCTTTTTGAACAGTTAGCAGTTAACAAAACTTTACGCGCCACAACCAAAACTGGCCATTAATCACTCGAAAATGGCGCAAACTATAAGTGGCAAACAAACGGAACAAACAAAAGGAAAGAACACAACCGCATATACATATATATAGTGCATTTAAGTATACATAACTACTGCTACATTTGTATCTATACATACATATACATATGTATGTACCATATATATTTGGTGATGGAAATTTTCCAGCAAAACTTATACATCACCTTACTCCGCCTGCTCAATATCAGGCTGTGGCCTAACTATTCACTACATATTTATGTCTGTATATGTAGATATATTACTATACTTGCACACCTGGTGTTTATCACCAATGAGCAAGCGAGCTCTTGGCTCTTCTAGGCGCCGAATTGTTATCGTTGGTGCACAGCTTCCTAGCCAAAGCGGCAGCGGCAATAAATGTAGGCAGCAACAAAGCTTTGTTATGTTTTGTTTTTGTTTACGAACTTTGTTCTTGTTGTTGTTGTCGTTTTTGCTATTTTTGTTTATATTTTTGTAACTGCTGTCGTTCACACATAAAAGTGGTAAATAATTTTAATAAAGCATTTGGAGTATTGAGCTACAAAGTCAAAGTTCACCTGTAGTGGATTACATAGGGTTTATGCGGTTTCGATGTTGTTGTAGTGTCACAGATTTATGCAAGCAGGATTACACATACATACTCGTACATATTTTTAAATGTATATTCGCATAAACAAGCGCCGGTTGTTTTACTGGATACCATAGCTTCGTGAACTTAATGGTCGTTTATGCTTTGGCTTGTAATTTAAAATAGCTTAAATCTGATTTTTAAAATTTGCAGTAGTAAATAAAGAAAAAAACAAATGAGAAAAACAAAATTATTTAAAATTTTTGCTTTAAAATAAATGTTTTCTAAAATTCAATTCAATATTCCAAAAGAGTTACTTAAGTCATTATTGGCTGAGTTTCTATTGCGATTTTTGCTCGGGGCATCATGAGGTTTCATCTACAAATGAACAGACCCACTTCCGCTTTTCAAATTGTCTGCCTGTTGTTTTCTTATTAGATGGTTTTTAATTTTTGATATTAGACGTATGCTAGGAGGGTTTAGTCTGGTCAGGGCTTGAAACCATGATTCTCTGTAAAATGCACCTCTACCAAATCCCTTTCATTTGCTTTCTCAACAAACTCCTATTCACGGAAATAATCTAGGAAAGAAAGAATTTTACGACTGAAAATTAAAGGTTTGAAGGACCCCTTTTCCAGCCTGAAAAATGCGCCTGTAAAAATGCTATATCCATAAATGGTGAACCAGAATCTTCGATCGATGTTGATGGAAAAAACTGAGGAGATCCAAGTAGATCGTTGACGGTGAACTTTAACCTTTCATATGCATTTAAGGAGGGACCTATGGTTTTGAGAAATGGTTGAATTTTTCGTTTCATAAATATCATGGCCCAAGCTAGTGAACTTTTAACATTTGCACGCACTGTTTGATAGCCTCTTCGACCAATAATAAAGGGTGTCTTTTTTTAGCTATTTGGTGTTCCAAAAGAAACAAAATGGATGTAATTTAATGCTATGACCAAGAATTTGGCATTATTATGAAGATAAGGGTTTGCAATTATGCCTCGGGCAAGTGGCCCCGCGTCTGGCTCGAATAACTGCCACCCGAAAGGACCTGTTTGCGGACACTCCTTGCAGCATTTGAGACCGATGCCAGCAATAATGTGCCGAAAATTTTCTCTGCCAAGACGTCAATCCTATCGAGCGTAGACAAAAGACTTCACATTACCACACAAAAAACAGTCCAACGGTTAAACCATTGACTGTGACATTATGGCCAGCTCCATTTTTGTAGAAATATGTATCTATGATTTGCTCTGCCCAAATACAACACACCTAATAAGTCTGAACGCTCTGAATGGCTTATGGACTATCATCCGTCCAAATGTGAATTTTTTTTATTTACATACCCATTCAACCAAAAGTGAGCCTCATAGCTGAACAAAACTATCTTGTGAAAATCGGGATCTGTGACTATCTCATTTTGGGTTTATTGGCATTTATTTCTTCCACGAGTTGTATTTTGTAGGTAAGCAAACCAAGCTCCTTCCGAAAAATCTTCCACAAAGTATATGGCTCAGCTCCAATTGGCGCGTGATGGCGGAGGGACTCATTCTCCGATGCTAAATACTCGGCTTCACAATAGCGAAATCATCTTCGGATGTAAGGCGTCTCTGATGATGCACATTATCGACTACAGTAAACGTGGTGCCAAGCCGATCCATGGTTACTCGAATTACCGACTCTGCTGGCGATTATGATGACCGAATAATGGACGCAGCGCTAGATAGAATTATGAAATGGCAAACCACCCTGAGTATAAATGAAGCAATAGCAGTCAAAAAGACCAGCACTCTTTATGTTACCGAACGTCAAGTTCACTAGACCCCCTCTGATCTGAATTTGCTAAACACGATTCTAATAGAGTGACAGATTCTAGGCCTACAAATGAATTTCAAAAGCCATAGAGATCTCCTTGGTCTTGCCATCATTTGCCTCGAGAATGAAATGTTGCTTTGATCTGATCCTCTGGACTCTTTTACGTATCCAATTTTATAGGTTGGTAAACTCAATTAAGTAGATTTTAATATATCCCATTTGGTCGTTTATTTTACTCTTATTCCCAATACCTGCTCAAATGCCTGCTGTGTGAATCTCGTACAAATATAATATATAGTATGTATGTATGTATGGTATATGTTTGTATACAATATATATGTATGTATCTGTTCAGGTGTATGGTACTCTTATTTGAGAATTAATGTTTTTTCACTGCTGTTTCGTATAGAATAATTTATTTGATTAATTGTATATTTGATATTGATGACCTCCTTGTATGTATGTATGTATGTAGATGAGCATTTACAACACACTCTTTGTTTCTTGTATTCAATATATTTATAGCCTTTTAGTCTGGTTTCCACTAACTTAACCGCATTCACCTGTTTCGAGTGCTGCTCTGTAGTATACCCAATGGTGGTGCGCGATGGGGAAGGCGGCCATGAATTGGGTTGGGCTCATAAAAGGCAATAAATTTTATTCACATTTTCATTAAATTGATTCACATCGCCATCTGCATAATCAATTTGTGTAGAAAGTGAGTAACGTTGTTGTTGTTTTGTTGTTGCTGTTGTTTTTATTTTTGTTGTACAACCCACTCTTCGCAATTGCGGTAGAATTCAAATTTCCAATAAAATATTTGAAACACCTTTTCTTCGCCACAATCATGTCTTTGTGTGTGTGTTTGTGTGTGTGTCTGTCTATCTCTTCAGATAAAATATTTCAAATAATTTAATTCACATAGCGGGTGAGTAAGCAGTGTATGTGTGTGTGTGTGTGCGTGCGTGCGTGTTTGTGTAATATTCAAATTCAGCTCAAATTTCTAAGCAGTAAATGCAATAAATAAATAAATCTTGAAGAGATAAATCAACTAAGAAATTAATCACGGCTCACTCGCTCTCATTACTTCATTTCAATTCTAATTAAATATTTCTTGCTTACCTCAGCGTAGCGCATGAATTATTTAGTGAGATTATGTTTACGTCACTGAAATCGTCTGCTATATACAAAACTATAAATCCATTTTGTAATTTTTTTTTTGATTTACATATAAAAAATTTTGCATAATTTATTGTCAGTGTAATTAATTCTCATTTCGTTTCGAATTTGGTAAAAATATAATTTAATTTTATGACCCCATTTGAGTTGAAGAGAGAACTAGTGTTTCTTTAATAAAATTTAGAAGTATTATTTTTAAATTTTTTTTTAATTGTAATTATTATTGCTGGTCAGTTAGTTTTCTACTTAGAAAAAAAATGTACTATGTGTACCACCTTGAAGGTAATGCTATTATGGCTCTAAGATAAAAACCCTTGTCACCATGGGCAAAAATAAGGGCAATCGATTTTCATAGGCTTTTAATGAGGCAAATTCTTCCATTGAAATCATTCGCCAAAAATAGAAGCAGATGGTAATCACTTGGTGCGTGATCCGGATTATAAGGTGTATGTATAAATACGTCCTAATCAAGCTCTCGGTCCTCCTGGCGAGTCACTATCGATGTGTATGGTCTAGCATTGCACTGATTAAACAGAACTTCCTTCCTCTTGGTCAAAGCTGGTCCAATTGCGCTCCCATTGCTGATATCACAGGTTCGGATTAAGAGTTTGGCCGTAGGATTGCAGCTCATAGTGAATGATTCCCTGCCAATCTCACCAAACGGGGTTGTAAGTGATCCACTTTTCATAAACAGTCACCATCTGCTTCAGAGAAGTGTAGATTTTAATATATCGAGCTATATTCGGCCTTTTTTAATTGGATTCAAACTGTCAGACTCGACGATCTCAATTATTTTATGGACATTTTCGACAATTGGCGATTCACACCGTGAAGCGTTTTTTTTTATTAAAATTACCGGAACGAAATCGACGAAACCAGTTTTATAAACACTATATTGATCAAAGAAAAACTGTAAAATATATCGTATTTTCTCTTTGTTGGTGTCCATATTTGAAGAGGGTATAATTAAAGGAGAACTAGACTCTTTCTAAGAGATTTCTTTTCAAAGTCTAACATCACTTCCCTCGCTGAACTTGAGGAGCAAACTACTGAACGTGTTATTAAAGCGATCCGATAAGTGTGAGCGGATCGTTTGTCTCGTCCGAAGTTAAGGGAGAAGAGAGAGATAGAGAGAGAGTTCGAATATCTAATAACAGTGCACCCCTTTTTTTAATTCCCATCGGTAAGGACTGTCGTTTGTTGAGTTACATTGAGTTCAATGTCTAGAGTCGAGATTAGCTCCATAGGCACTGGTATGAGCCAAAAAAAGTGTGACTTTGTGATACCAAAACCAAACTCTAATTAAGAATATTATTAATTCTTTATTAATTTTCGAGTTCTCGTTCTACTTCTATGTACCGAAGAATTCTGTCTTTTGTATTAGGTAGACTGTTTTCAAAAAAATTAGGGCAGGGCTTGTGATTCAGCGCCTTTTTCGACTTGTAGCGCTTAAAGTTATCGCAATAAATCCATTTTTTATTGGATGCAAAAACGACTTTTTTATAATCTTCAAGAAGTTTTTCTGGAATTCAAAATCGTATTTCACTGTCTCTTGGTTTCAATTCATATGGCACCTGATTTCCTAGCTTTAAACCGTGCAAGCCACTTTTGATACGTTCGCTTAGCTAGAATATTTTCACCATAAATCTCCACCAAAATACGTTGACTCTTGGCAGCGGAGATGAGCTGCCCTAAAAGCTCTATTTCAAGCACAAAGCTCGATATATACATTTGAGTAAAAAAAAATATTGTTGTCCACGTTTAAAACGAATGCCATATACTGGAGAAGACGCATAATGGCAGTAGCTTTCCAACGCATGCTAGAAATATTGGAGCGATGAACAATAATTAAGTTACGCCATCTTTTAGCAAACAAACTCAGTTATAGGTCTAGGAAACGTAGACACGCGGACATAACGTCGAAATTGAGGCTCAAACATAGCAGGACTGGGTAGTCTGGCTCGCAACAATCGTATAAAGCTTTACAAGTTCTGAACGTGAAGTTCATGTTCACTCTGTTTTTCGATTTTAATGGTATAGTATTTGACAAATACCTGCCACCAAATCAAACGGTCAGGAAGAAATACTATTTGTAAATGCAACGCGTTAGGAAATTCGAAAAAAAGCTTCGATTTGTAGCAAAACAGCTTAGTACTTTTGCTTTGAATGCACTCACACTTCATTACCTGTAAGCCCATACTCTATATTCCGTGTGTTTTTTTTTATTTCTAACATAAAGACAACATGAAAGTGCCATCGTTTTATAGCCGAAGATGATATTCCAAATGCCGCCCTCAAGACTTAATATCTCAGACATCGAGTTTGAGATGTATTTCGGTTATTGGGAGAAGCACACTGGCTAAAGTGCATAATCTTTGAGGCGACTATTTCGAAGGTAACAAAAACAATGTTTAATTTCCCGCCGCGAATTTAGGAGAAATTGTTGGAATAAAAAAGAGGAAGTTTTCCACAAATTTATGGCTTTTTATTAATAATCCGAAAAGAATGGTTGTATTATTCAAACCTTTCATTATTCATATATTGAAAACTTTGAAATAAATTTGTAGTTTTGATGATGGTTTATTGTAAAACAACCTTACGTACTTGAATTTTATATTTTGCAAGAAATGGCAACTCAGTTGGAATTTTCTCTATTTGATTTTGTATCGTAAATATGCTTACAAATGATTTTTTTAAATACCTCCAAACAAATACTTAACAAGCATATTAAAATAAATTTTACTTTCCAAACAGTTGGCAGCTCACTCGAAAACTGCCAAGCTTTGTGGGAAAGGAATTACGAATAATTGAAAAAAGTATCTGCTGATGGGATTTGGAGTTTATCAAATGTATGTCACATAGACACTTACATAAATTTTTTCTTTTACCATATATATTAGGAAGTGTGTTTGTATGGAAGTGTGTACTCGTATATGTAAAAATGATCAGCTTCTTCAAATACTTGCTTTGCTAAATTGCCTTGAAATAACTAATTGCCAAACAAGATTGTACAATGAAGTGGATAAATTGAGTATTGAATTTAAATAGAAATATTTTCAAAAAGCTTTATTACAATTAAAATTTGTTTTTGTACAAATAAAATCCCTTTATTTGACTGCTCTTTTATATGGAGGTAATCATAAGGAAGTATATACTCGTATGTATGCATGTATGTGTATGAAAGCACTTAAGCGACAAATTTGTATGACTTGAATGACACTTGTGGCAAAGAAAATGTCTTAATTTAATTTAATGAACACTTTTACACATTATAAATATACATATGAGTATGTGTAAATATGTTCTATATACATATGTATAAAGGTCAATATGTTTGAATGTTTGTAAAGATATTTTCTTTCAAGACAAGTCTACAAGGTTAACGCAAACAAGATCAATTTATAAGTTACATTCATCTATACACACATACATGCATTGTGGTATAACTATAATTAAATGTTGTGGTAGTGGTGAATGCCTGCACTTACATATCTAATATCTATGAGATTTATTAACTAACTTTTGTATATTTTCTATAAATGTATGTATAGCACATGTATGTACACGTATGTGTGTATGTGTGCTGGTATTCATTGCTGAAAATCTGTCTGCTTGTGTGCGTTTATTGAAAAGTATAAAACTTACTTAAATTTACACTTAATTTCCTTTTCACATTTGATTTCACTAAGCCATTGCCAAAATACTTAAACACATACACACGCACACAAGCGCTTACACACATTTACTCGTATGTGTACATACACATGGTGCTTAATGCACTAGCACATCAACTGTGCACATTCTTGGTCACATATCAGTAACACTTTATTTCCACTTCAGTGATAAATACATTCAATGCTACATTCACAATCAAATATATGTACATTTCTATAAAACAACAACAACACCAACAACAACAGCAACATAAGTGAAAGAGACCCAACCGAATTTGTTGGAATTTCACTTCAAACATTTTCTGTTTCTTCTGCTGTTTCGACACTTCTTCACTACCATTTCTACTGCTAATACATCTACTACACATCTACTACTATTCTACATCTAACTACTACCATTATATATATAGCCGTGTGTATATGAGTTGCTGTTGTTGTTGTTATTTTATAATGTCTGCAATATTTTGACGACACACATTTCCTTCGCTCTCAACTCAATAAAGTGTAAAAATAATTCTCTGCCAAATAGCAAACAATAAAACTTGAAATTGAATGAATGCAGAGGGATATAAGAAATTCGAAAACAAAAATAAAAACAAACAAAAAAAATTAAGTATAAGAAATAAGACAATTTACTTCCTTATCAGTTAATGCACTCATGAGACTCAAGAGAAATGGAAAACTTTTTGTGTGTGACGTCAGTTTGTGGTTGTTTGTCTATTTACATACATACGAGTACATATACCTACATACATAACCATTTACTTAGATGTAAATTTGTGCAGGCAAATAACCAGAATTGCCGTTAAATACCGTTAGTATTAGTATTTGCAGTATATTATTGAAATTAATAATTTTCCCGCTAAGACCATGAAGACTCTCCTAATGACGCCTTGGGGAGCATTAAAGTGAAAAGAATATTTATAATTATTATAGAAATGCCTAATGAAAGTTTAAGTTGAGAGATAGAGATATACTTGGTCGAGCTGTACGTATTGGTCTAGTACTTAATATTTAATCCATTATTTTTGCTTTAAATTGAAGGCTTTATTCACCATAGACAGAATTAACCGATTTATGTCGAATAAGGACCGTTTGCGACCGCCGTAGCTGAGTGGTTAGCATTGCGTACTGCCATTCGGAAGGTTCGGGTTCAAATCCTGGTGTCGTACTTACATTCAAAAAGTTATAGAAAATTAATTTAAATTAAAAAATTTAGTTACATTTACTAATTGCGGTCGCCCTTGGCAGGTAATGTCAACCCCTCCGATTGTATTTCTGACATGAAAATCAAAAGCTTCTGGGCAATTGCTTCGTTCAGAAGGTACAATTGCTAACACTACAGGTCCGGATTAAGAGTTTGGCCGTTTTGGTCGTCTACCCTGGCTTGGAGACTCTTTTAGCCGGCTCACCACCCTTTAAACACGGCTGTGTTCATTTGACGTTGCTGTAAGTGATCTACTTTATATCACCAGTCACCATTCGTTTTAGAAAAAGGTCGATTTTGTTATCATTCGGATACGAGATGGAAATTCGGTCCGCAAGATACAAACCACTAAACCTTTCATTTGCGAAAATAATGTATTACTTTTTAACTGGAACTCGTACATTGAAAAGAAAAAAAAAATATCTGTTACCGTTTACCAGTTGCTCCTTTACTTTAATATACTCCTTTCGTATTAAGTACTACAATTTGAGGGCATGCACCTGGAATATCCGATCCCTTAATGTGATTAATGTTTAAGTAAGGATAAAGTCTGAGATCACCGTAATCTAGTAAATGCGATCAAGGGCGAAAGGAGATAGGCCCTTGTGACTTTTATTACAGAGGCCATATAAAGAAGTGCATGTTTGGTGTTGGATGTATTGTGGGATAGAAAGGCTATCATTTACTTCGGTGGAGGAACATCTCGCCACTATCCACATTAAAACGAAGTTTTTCAATGACGGAAGAGAAGGATGAAGAGGTGACCGAAAATGCTTTTTATAAGCTTGTTTATTGTACATGGTGACTTTAACATCAGGGTGCGCAAAGAAGGTACCCTCGGCACAGTAGCTGGAAAATTCTGCATTCATGACGAAACGTCCCCAGAGGAGCTTACATATAGAATGGTTGTCTGCAGTACTCGATTCTAGCACAAGAAAATTCACCAAGTTTTTTGGTTGCCTTTAGAGCGGCAAACTAACAACCAGATGAATCATGTTGTGTTACACGGATCAGATGCCTCCTATGTTCTGAATATGCCTAAACTACTCTTGGAGGACCAAAAAATATACACCCGACTCTGTGCTGTAAATAAGGTCCATCAGCAAACACGAGAATGGTCAGAAGTCGAAAAGCTGAGATCCCAACAGACAACCAAATGGATTTCTACATGCTAACACTCCTGCTCTCTGGGATCACTCATCAGAAACGCGATATATGGAAGCTATGGGACGGCATTTCATGTTCCCTAGGTACAGCTACAAATGAATGAATTGAATCTTGACTGAATCTCGAACCTTATCGTTGTAGCTTCAGATCGGGCAAACCGACAATTTATCACGCATTCATCATAGGTTAAATCTTGGAAAAGACTCATGAAACGAGAATCGGCATACACCGCCTTTTCGTCCATTTTAAAGCAGCAGTCTGAATTTGGTATTCCCAGAATACCAGAAACGATTTAGGGAGAAGCTGTACGAGATATATATCGAATTTGTCATTGTTCAGCGGCTACGTTGGCCAGTTGATGTTATCTGCATGAAGAACACTCCAGCTTTGAAAATGGAGGCGGAAAACCTTCACTACCTTGGAAATAGCGTAAAGAAGAATTCACTGGAGCGATATTCTTTTTTGAAGGAAAGCCAAATTGTGGACATAGAGTTGATATTAAGCCGCCTCCGAACGGCCCTTGGACTTTAATAAGGTACTTTTAATAGGAGCTTTTATTTCATATCAGAAAGACTCTCGGAGAGCTTTACATTCCCTGCCAGGACTCGAACCGTGAACATAATTGCGCACAACACCTTGGATAAAAGCTCTTTTAGTATCGAGGATAGCCTCGAATAAGAGGAAAACCCGACTTCCAATGAGGATATAAACTCTCTCTTCCCTCTTCGCTCTTTCCCTCTTTTTACTTCTCATTAACTGCTGCCATCTAAATAAATTTAAATTAAAATACCAAACATTAATGCAATAAAATTAGACGTCATTTACATAAAAGCAGAGAATGGCGCTAAGAAAGGGAAGACACTTTAAAATATGCAAATTGACGAAAATGAAGTGGAGAAATAGAAAATGAATTAAATTACCGTGAAATAGGACAGCAACTTATTTTAGCGGTGCAGAGAGTGGAGAGACAACAGTAGTTTGGATGTGTGAGAAATTAACAGTAAAATCAAAAGAAATTACATTGCCAATGTGCTAAAGTGATGAGAGGCGTGAGAGTAATGAATAGAAATTGCTAAGAACAAACCAAAACAAAAAAAAAACAAAAAACAAAAAAAAAAACAGAAAATTGATGACAGAAATTAAATTTACTTAAATGTTGTGTATTGTTTTTTCTATTGAAGTAGGAATCTAATCAACTTGGACACGGCAACTAAGTAGGCACAAGGACATTGTGTGAGAAAGACCAGGTGAGTATACACGTATGTACATATATATGTTATATACGTATACATACATATATACCTATTTTCCTGCGAGTGTTTACAAATGACAAGCAATGTTTGTTGGCAATTCATTAACTACAACAACAAATAGTGGCAAGTGGACAGTAATAGCACTAACGGTAATAGTGGTTAATGGCCACCTGTCAGAGCACTTCTAGTCACTGAGTTATGTTGGTGATGTGTGCGTGTGTGTGTGTGTTTGTGTGAAGGTTGTATTGTACAAGTGAGCGTGTGCGTAGCGCAAAAGTTTATTATTATTGTTGAAACCAATTGTGCTGTATTGTTGTTGTGCTGTGTTGTTGTGCTGTACATTTTATTTCCGTATCACTAATTTTTTAGTAATTATGTGAAAGTGCCCAAAGGAAGGCGAGGCTACCATTGAAGGTAGAATTGATGGCAGGGATTTGTAGAGATTTGCAACATTTGATTTAATGTGAAAAATACATATACATACACACATATGTACAACATGTAAGCAGGCTCGTATTTGAAGTAGTAACAGTTTAACGAGCCAACCAACTGTTGTTGGCATTGAATTTGCAACGGAAACGGAAACATTGCATGCCTGGGCATTTTATAAGTCAAAGGCAATTCCCTTGGTGTGCTTGAAAATGTTGAAGCGAAGCGATGGCATGTGGAAAGCAAAAACTAAGCCACGTTGAGCCGGAAATGCCAATGTCGACTTAAATCCCGTTATTAAATGTGTTGTATTGTGTCAACACAACAAACACTTTGATCATTTGTCGCATACAATTACAGTTAGGGGGTGCTGCGTGGGAATTCATAGCAGCAGAACAGCGGAGCAGCTATGTAGGGAAGGCATTCGGGAGAGACTCTCCATGTGCCACTTTTATATTACGGGTGGAACACGAATTGTCGAAGGAAGCCAGTACCGTCTTCTGTGACGTATACCATATACGTTACCAATTTTTCGAGTTCAATCAATTCATTTCCAGCCCAGCTCGGCGATCGCAGAAGTTGAGTGGTTAGCCGTTCGTGTTGTCATTAGGAGGTATATGGATTCGAACCCCTTCAAGTGTGTTTCTGACATGGGTTAAAAGCGTATGAGGTAAGATTGGGTGGATTAGGTTAAATCATTTTTGGTTAAGTATTGCTAACCTGCTTCCGTCAGATTAGATTAGTATAGATTAGTTTAGGCTTGATTGGAATATGTTGGGTAAGCTTGGGTTACTTCAAAATAAATACGGTTACATTATGTTCTGTGTGACTAACTCAGTTGCGATGGCGACTTTAGCTTCGTGCATAAAGTTATGAGTTATCTCAGAATGGTTGGCTTAGCACTTATAGTCATCGTCTCCTCACATTAAATCGTACAACGAAGTCAAATCGCACCTCCGTGGCGGGTAGTAGACATCGCAGTTTCGGCTAATTATACAATTTTACAACAGAGCGCACAAAAGATGGATTGTAAAGTTGGCTCCGTTTCACGTGGCTCAACTTTATTGAAACCACTCAGCATTAATATTATTTTCTTTAATATTTGGATACAGATAATCTTAAAACATGGCATAGTAACGATTTTCGCTGAAGATTTCGGCGGCTTCTTTCTCATTTTCGAGGAAAATCGGACCTATGGCTCCTGTCCATATGGCACACCCGACAGGCACATGTTGAGAGTGCATTGGCTTTGTAATTGTTAGTTATGGGGTTTCTGAGAGCCAAACGCGGAAGTTTGAAAATGAGCTTAATCTTCAGTTCACTAAGCGAAGCGAAATCGCTTGGATCAATGTTGCGCAGAAAATAATGTGAAATGTTTAATTCGGACGAACGATGCCGAGGTGGTGGCTGGTCGAGCATACTTTCAGCTGTGTGTGATAGAGGAGTGATAGACGAGACGAGATTTCGCTCAAATTTTGTATGGAAATATGTTTTCAATGTCTTCCAATTTGGTCGAAGCGTAAACTTAACTATGGATATGTAAAAGTTCAAGGCGTAGTTCCAAAAGAAAGAAAAGATATAGCAAACTATAGATGGCTCATCCATAGCACAACAGTATTCTCAGGGCAAACCTGATGCTAGTGAAGATATCATTGCTGAAGTACTTTCATCGAATCGTAACCAGATAGAACTACTGTCTGAAGTGATAGTTGTAAGGCTTAAAACAGCACTGCCTTTATGACTTGGGCTCGAGGACACGTAGAGGCTGTGCACAGGTTTGACGTAGCTTCATAGCTTCACAAAACAAAAAGGATAATTTGTATTTCAAGAAGTTGCAAAAGGTAACGCCTATGATCACCATAAAAGGATTTCCAAACACATTACTTTATATGAAGATTATGACCCAAACCTTAGAAGGCAGATTCCGAGTTTTGTAGTGCTCATGAGCTAGAACTTGTGGAATACCCACCACTGTGCGGAGAGCGTACACCAAGAAATTCTTCTTCTTCTCTAAAAAAAAAAGAAACATAAAATCTATTTCCCCGCAATTCTACTTTACACAAAACAAATTGCGAAGTAAGCCCCAGCTTTAACTAGATCATGTCTTCCCCATTGTACTTAAACTCATGCCACATATTATATACCTATACATACGAGTATGCATACATATAATACTACATGTATATCTACAAATGCACGCTTATAGCACTCGAACTCCTTGCTTTAATTCTTGTTGTCGTCATTTGCCGTTACTCTCATACTCGTTTGGGTTTCCGTTTACGTTTTCGTTCTCGTTCGTTTGGTGAGTTGAGTGGCGCGACCATTAATCTTTATTTCACTGTCAATGTGTTAAATGGACAATATTTCTTTCATAGTTTACAAGCTTTTGTTGGCATTCGTGCGCTACAGTTAGTCGAATTACCACTCTTCCCGTTGGCCATCAACATGCTTCCTCTTCTTCAGCATCCATCTCTCGCCGAGGGGCCCTTGGGAGACTATACGTGTACATAAAATATGCTCATGGCCAGTCATGCTCGTCATCTAGTTACTAGTTGCTTGCTTTGTATGTATGTACCTATGTATATATGTATATTTGGTAAATGACAGTATTTATTGACTGTTGCTTCTATTAAAAGGTATATCGATATATTTGTCTGTATATATATACATACATACATTTGTATGTGTGTTTTAGTTGAAGAAGTATTGCCGAACTTTGTATTCCATTAGTCGCCGCGTGACTCTGTTCGCATCTACATCTCGTTTGAATTTTACATTATCGTGATGACATATTAGACTAGTGGTCATAAGTGAAGGTGGAAGAAAGAATATTGGAAGGTTATGTGTTAAGATGAACTCAGCGTTACTGACCTCTCGCCGAAGCGGAACAGAGAGAATGGTTGAAAGGAAAATCCAAGAGACCAATGACTAAAAATGACTAACAGTGCAGGCTAACCAGAGACGATCGAAGGAGATAAGAGAGTCTTTGATGTCGGAGTTTAAGGGAAGAGAGGTTACAAATAAACTGACCTCGAAAGTCTAATGGAGTTTTACAAAAATCTACTTTTTCATTTATATTATATATTCCCTGCTAATGATCGACGGCATTGAGAAAATAGGTGGGACTTGACTTCGAACTTCTGACTGTTAGCACTCTTACGACTCCTGCTGCCGTCATCTGTATAATTATGAACTCTGTCCGAGAGGAGTCTGATAAAACTTTCTGAGAGTGTGTGCAGGAGTAGAAGTTGAATTATGTATTTGACCTTATTAGAAGAAAGATGGCATGGATAAGTAAAAGAACTCAATAGAGGAAAGAAAGAGAAAACGGAAAGGAAAGAAAGAGAAAGAGAAATAGAGGAACAGAGAAGAAGAGAAACAGAAATGAAGAGAAACACAGAGGGAGTGTTAGAGAGGGAGATATGAAGAAAGAAGACAAAAGGAAATGAAGAGAAAGAGAGGGGGCGTGTAAGAGAGGGAGTTGTGAAGAGAAAAAGAAAGAGAATGAGATAGAAATAAAGAGAAATGAGGAAAAACAAAGGTAGAGGGAGATAAAGGGGCAGAGAGAGCGAGAAGGAAAGAGAGAGAAAAGATTGAAAGAGAGAGAAATGGAGAGAAAGGGATAGTGGGAAACGGAGGGAAACAGAGGAATTCGTAGAAAGAGGGGAAATGAAAGAGAACGGAGTGAAGCGTCAGTAAGAGAGGAAGAGAGAAAGAGACAGACAGGGAAGAAAGGAGATAGAGAAAGGGAACAAGAAACATTAAAAATGTCTTAGGTGATAATAGAGAGAGCAGTTCTGCTTAATGTTCCGTGGAGAAATGCAGCGAGAAGCTGATTTGAATAAAAACTATTGTAAACGTGCACTATAAACTACTTTAGTGATACCGAGGCTGAAATTCTCATATTTCTACAGAAGTGGGTCTAAGTCACAGTGTGAGCTCTTAATGTGAGTACGCGTCGCTATCAGTTTGATGAATAAACGACCATTTTCAAAACTTTTATATGATACATAACTTTAGTCCACATAACTCGTTAGTGCGCTCTACTACCTATTTAAAATAGATTAAACGATTATTTATAAACATATATACATATATACTCGTTTTTATATACTACTTCTTCACCGCCGACCTGAAGTCAAGTTCAATATTTTTCATTCTTCCAGTATATTGCACTACCCAAACTGGTCGAAACCTTCTACGCTTCAACGTAGCGCAAATTCAATTAATTAAATTTTTTAAGCGTAATTACGTTTAATACGGCTACAGAAATTTGTAGCAACAAAGCGGCAATAATAACAGTAAATTGCATCAATGTAGCGAAAAAATTAATGAAAAATTGATGTTTGCTGTCAATGCCAGTGTTAAAACCGAACCGCAAAAAAAAAAAAAAAATAAAATAAAAAATTCAAAAATATAGTAAAAAATTAAACGGAAGTTGCTTTGCTGATAAATGGTATTTAATTTGTTCATTGTGTACATGTAAAATATTTAATTAAGTGAGACAAATATAGGTAAAAAAATTAAAGCAAAAAAAGGAATTATTTTAATATGTACATATAAATAAAAGAATTGTAAAATAACAAAAAAAAAAAAACAAAATAATAATATATAAAAAGAATTAAAAAAAAATTATATATAATAAATAGTTTGTTGTATTTATATAGGAAAATAAACGAGAAACAGTAGAACACTTATTTTCACTTAATTTCTTTTATTTAATTTGCAGGTATATATGCAAATATTGTAAATAAAATTTCATTACACTTACTTATACGATTATGTTCAACTGAAAATGACAAAATGTGTATAAATTTATTTTTTATATATTGAAATCACAAGCGCTGATTTTATGAAAAAATCCTTTTACGACATTCAGTAGCAATCAGTTTATTAACAATTAGTTTTATTATGGCAATTCTTATGAACAATTTTTTAGTTTTTTAAATTCATTTACGGAAAATAACATATAATTTACCATTTCATTTCTTTCTTTATTATTTAATTGTGTTTACGTTTTTTATATTATATAACTTAATTCTACAATCTATTATTGATACATATTTATGTGCGCTAATTGTTTGTTGAGCTATATTGTATTTTATGCTAGCGAAAACATTTTTTGTAGCGAAAAATAAAAAATATATTTTTTAAGATTTAAAGAATCAAGAATTCTTCAGTTTGGATTAGAAAAAGATTTTAAAAATTAATTAGTATCAAAAAAATCTAATAATATTTTGATATTCTCATTTGAAAACTTGTATCAAATTTCGAATGTGCTAAAAAAAAATATTATATATATATGTATATATATACTACTTGTACACTGCAACGCTTTGCTGCTGCAAATACTAATTGAATGTATGAAAAATTAATCATGGGTTATCTTTTTCTCATAACTTTATTTACCCAATATTTGTGGGAATACAACATTTCTGGTCTTACCACTGACATTGGTCCACTTCAAGGAGAGAATAATAGTTTACCTTCTTATCTAAGCAAAAATCCACCTGTTCACTGAATTTCAAGTAAATCGAACCATAAATAGGATTTCTTCGAATAGGTCTGTACCTGGTCCAGGAATCGTAGAAACAATCTGACAAAGTTTTAAGTCAATCGGTTGGAGATTTTTGGAAGT
Organism: Ceratitis rosa; assembly: GCA_037013455.1. Lineage (NCBI taxonomy): Eukaryota > Metazoa > Arthropoda > Insecta > Diptera > Tephritidae > Ceratitis > Ceratitis rosa. Next base: position 3,506,615 of record JAWMAG010000029.1, read on the forward strand.
TACTGGGTTTTTATTGTCTAACTTACTATAAATACGTGTACTTAGGAGTTTCGTGTGAATATTTGACATTTAATAGGTCGCTTCTAAGTCTCTAACAATAATCGCCCTTTCTGATCGGTTTGAAGAATTTCGCAGAGACAGGTCGGCACCATGCAGGATGTATCTTATGGCCGAAGACAATTTTAGGTAGTTAATAGTGGTTTCGGCTTTAGTATGAGACATAATGTCAGCCCGGTCAGAGTTTGCTGAGCAAAGGTACAAAGGTCTCGCACAGACAAGAAGGTTTTACGATTCAATTATCTAAAGAAGATTAGATTACGAACTGAGTTTTCCGACAGGTTTAGTGAATTGAGGTCTTTTATTGACTATTCGAAGATAAGCCATTGAATTTTTATTTGTGTCCTTTGAAAGTTCGACAAATACGAAGGAAAAGTCAGCCAATCTGTATGTAAAACTCCAGAAAGTGGGGTATTTTCTATGCCTCTGGAATGTTGGTGCTGATTTGAAAGACATCGTTACATTCGTACTGATTGTATTGTGAAGAGTAAGTTTTGCTGACTTCCTTGAGAGTGAGAAAACATTGTGGGGCTAAATTCTGATAGCATTCACGGAAACGGACGAAAGCTCGGAATACGATACGATTGAGGCGCCATATATTCAAACATGAGCCAAAAGTTGTTCGATATCAAATAACTCGGTTATGCCAGAGAGCACTGTGAGCCTACTCAATGCCTAAAATGCGGTCAGACATTCAACTACCTCTTGAGCAACCAACCAACCGAGAGAGGATAGAGTAATCTGATCCCGCGAAATTACGTTTTTCGTTATAGACATCTTTGCACAACTGACTTAGCTGAAGTTACAAAAGTGCTTGAATAAAATAATCATTTGGCTGAACGATTTTTAACTGAGAGAAAGCCTTTACCGGTCTATGAGTCTCATTAACATGGATATCCCTCAACGGAATTAGGTAAAAAATCCAGGCCCGCAACCCAACATACTCCCGTAAACGCAAAGTTCTGAGAATGAAACTCAAAAACATTACACTCTTTACTGAATTGCAGATCAGAGGTCTCACTCGAGGGTTAAACGCTTAATAAAATAAAAAAATTTTATTAGAAAATAATTGATAAAGTGATTGTAGTTGCCTCCGAGCTATAGTTACTATCACAAAATTAATTTCGCTAGCATAAAATTATTATTGCCAGCTTCCAGGGGCCCATAATAAGTAATTGAAAATTTAGTTTCCACGAAATCCATTAGACATTATCAAATGCAGCATGAAATTTACCCTCTGCTGTATTTAACAAATGCAAACCGAAATAAATCTCATTTTGGCCAATCTAATCGACACGCGACTACCGCTGCACGCACAACCGAAAAACAATAACAAATGCGCCACCAAAGTATCATTTGTCGCAACTACACCCTCCGGGGCCATGCCATTGGACCGCAAAAACTGTGAATTTTTCAGTAATTTTTCTCGCGGGTCTTATTTGCAACAATTATAAAAGCAAATAATAGCACAAAACCAATGAAATATACTACGCAAATTATTTTTGTGTTCACGCAACAACACAATAAATAACAACAAGATACGGTGGAGGTGGCGGCATGCAGTGGGGGCAAATGTGTAGTGGCGCATGACGCACTGAATTTTAACTCAACGGATGTGGTGGCGCGTATTTTGTATTTATTGGTTACTATTTTTATGAACACACATATGTACATATGCATATGTGTTTGTTTGTTCAGATGTACCTATAGTAGATACTTTCACCGCATTGCGGACAGCGAGTTTTGTGGCCTACAAACCACCGGCAGCTGGTTAGATACAAATCACTTAATTTAGTGGCAACTTTTTGTTTGCAAAATTCATATTGTTATTTCTTCTCTCTTGTAGTCTCTCTTTCGCGCTGCTATTATAATATATGGTATACTTTCTTTTTACTTTTGCTTCCATTTTAAAATTGTTTTTGTTTTTTGTTTGCATGCGAATTATTGTTTCATTAGGTTTGCGTGCGCTGTACACTAAATTAAAAGGGGCACATGGTGAGTAATTTTTATTTTTTTTAAGTGTTTTCTACTTTTTATTTGTTATAATATTACTTTTATTTAAAGAAAAATTATAAAAAAATTAAATATTAAATAAATTAAATTACATTAAAAAATTTATTTAATCAAATACAACTTCTAAAAACCCTAAAACTTTAAATTTCAAACGAGTTCCATTTTCTTAAGAAAACAAATTCGTAATAATTTTAAAAATTTTCGAAAACCTGTAATTTCATTTGCCGTTGTACGTAGGAGCTTGAAATTCCGTCCCACAATTTTCTTAAACTGCGTTACTGATGCTCTTAGAGAGCAAGAGTGCAAGTCGAGTAGAAAACCACTCGGTTGTCTGTTGTGTCTGCAGATGTTCGATTTCGAACCGTCTTTGTGTTTGCCGACGGGCATTCTGTGCTGCATGCGAGTCCTAGGTGTTACAAGATAGATATCCGAGTCGATGCTAGGTCCTCGGAGCGTGCGCAAGACAAGAACATTGGAGAGATGTCCTATGACTATCACAATATCATCTATCTAACATTAAGTTTTTCGATCTGGAGACAGCCAGCTAGCTTGATGAATTTTATTGTGCTGGTGTCTAGTACCGCAGACAACCATATTTTGGGCCCCATTTGAAGATGTTTCATCGTGGTGGCTGGTTTATCCGACTGTTGTGCCAAAGATCAGGGCTAATGAGTACATTCTAAGCAGTCATAAAAGATATTCTTGGACACATGATGATGTTGAGGAGTTAAGAAATTTCGTTTTGATTTCGGCGACGGACTCTTTCTCTCAACTCTCATTAGAATTCGGATGAGGATGTTGGCTAAAAAATGGTTTCAGCAGATACAAAGCGCCACTGGTGCGTGCTCCAACTAGAACTTATTACAGTCACTAAAGCCGCCGAATAGATGCGCAAATCCGAGGTTACAAGCTAATCAATCAATAGCCAAGCAGCCACCAGACCTCTTCAATGTAATTACAATACTCCAAAAGTGGCTATCAAATGATGAAGCACTCTAAAAGAACTCTCGAATAAATGCAACACTGCTGTGATCAGGGTAACCGGACATATGGACCTCCCGCAGAGGATGCCAACTCTTCTTGCGAAGTTTAGAAGGGTGTTAATATTCAGGTTAGCAATTTCTTCTAGTAAAGGGGGTTTCAACCATACCTACGACCCATACTGCTGTCGTGTGATGTCAGCAGTTTGTAGTTAGACATTAGACCTACAAATGTTATACAGTTATTTCAGATAAATTTTCCTTCGCTAATTTGGATTTGAAGATTTTCTTCTAAAATGAGTGTTATTTTACTAAAATTTTATTACAAAGTTTATTAAAAGAATAATTATATTTGGGGCAAATAATTTTGCCAATCTTAATATATTTATATATTGCATAATAATAAAAAAATACTTCAGGGACCGCAGAAAAGTATTTGCTGTAACGCACATAAATATTCATTACTTATTTAAAATGTCTATGCACCTTTGACCACATTTCTAACCAATTTTGTTGGTGGAAATAAAACTGAAAATGTATTATTTTTATTCATTTTCAAAAATATACACATATGTACATAATTAAAAATTTTCTGTGGTGGCCCAAAACTATACTTTTTACTGTATGGAATAAAAGAAAAATAAAAAAGTTCTCAAAACTTTTTGACATTAAATTTGAAAACTAATTTTTTAGTTTTTGAGAATTTTCATTTATTTGTTTTTGTGAATATTTATTTTTTTTAGATTTTTTAAACATTTTTTTTTTGAGAATTTAAATCTTATTTATTTATTCTTAAGAATTTTCGGAAAATTAAATTTTTTCGAATTTTTATTTATTTATTTTTTTAGAATTTTTATTTATTACTTTTTGGAAATTTTTATTTATTCTTTTTGAGAATTTTTATTTAATTTTTTCTTTTGTATTTAGTTTATTTATTTTTGAAAAATTCATTTTTATATATTTTTTTTGAAGATTTTTGATTTACTTATTTTTGAGAATTTTTATTTGTTTTTGTGTTTTAAGAATTTTTGTTTATTTATTTTTTCAGAACTTTTATTTATTAATATTTGAAAATTTTTATCTTATTATATTTTTCAGTACTTATATTTATTTAATTTTTTTTTAATTTTTAATTATTTATTTTTTTCAGAATTTGTATTTATTTATTTTTGAGAATGTTTATTTATTATTTTTTGAGAATTTTTATTTATTATATTTTGACAATAATTTCTTGATTATAAGAGGTATTGATAATAATTGTGAATTCCTGGCTCCCATTTTATGCAAATTTAGATAATATAAAGAAATAAGCTATATTTTTACGACGAATAAATGAAAATTATTCGATTTTATTCCAGGAATTTTTTGTTTATTTAATAAGTAAGAAATATTCATGAATTCCTAAAGCCTTTTAATTTTAATTTCAGTTTTTCAGTATTTTGTTTCTCATTAAATTTTTTTTCTGAAATACTAACATATGGACCACCTTGATAAACATGTAGTTACAAACATATATGAGAGCAATTTAAGGATAAGCCAATAGAGAATTTAGTTTAAATTTTAATTGGTTTTTGTTAATATTTTTCCAAATACGCAAAATGTGTGAACGCAAGTGAAGTTTTGATAATTTTCTGCGGTTGAACACAGCCAATTTTTGGTGGTTTTAAACATAAGTACTTGACCAATGTAATATATTTGATATATAATATTCATATATGGAATTGTTACTTTGTTACCGATGAAGAGATTTTCGGCCGCAATGTAATATATAATAGAAACTAGTGATAAAGAGCAATACGAGGTTTCCTTTTATATTTTAGGATTTGGAAAACTTTTGGGCTGCAATATGGGAATTGACGACGTTATCGTATGTTTAGTAAAGTAAGTTTGAAATTTTAAAGGATATAATATATAAAAAAGGTGTTGAATTTGGAGCGCTGTTTGTGGTGCTTACACTAACTTCAAATATTCAACTCGGCCAAATAATGGATTTAAATGACAAAAATTTTCGCGCGATTATTTTTTGCAACTTTCGACTTGGATTAACTCAGTAGCAGTATACTGATGAACTTCATTTTTTTTTTTGGCAATGAAGCCCCATCATGTACTAGTGTTTGTCGATGGTATGATAAAATCCATCGAAGTCGTAGATCACTCCAAGATGAATATCGTGAAGTTGTTGTTCCTGAAACTACTGATGTTATGCTCATGTGTAATATCGCAAAATCATCACATGACTTATCATGAGACTGAGCCAATAGTAGGCATTAGTGGGTCTAACATACATTCAATATGGCATGAATACTTGACACACAAATTATCAATCGTTCAAAAAATAGGCTTGGCTTTATTGGTCCTGACAGATGATGAGTCGTGGAATTTCGCGCACGAGCTCAAAATGAATTAGCGGTGGACCGTATTGGTATTTATAGCTGAGCTGAATACAACAAAGGTGTAAGGATGAAGTACTTCCACGCCAATGTTTGCTTGTTTCTTATTTTTGGAAAAATTGTACATGTCGCCAGCTTACCTCTAGAGCAAGAATTGCCAGCAAATTCTTGCCATTTGTTTATCAGTTGTCTTCCAAAAAAATGTTTCGATTGAAACAACGGAATTTTTGAACAGGCAAAACATCAATTTGATAAGTTATCCACCATATAGTGCTGACTTGGCGCCGTATGACTTTATTTTATACCCGTACGTAAAAATAACTGTGAGATCAACGTGTTCCTACGTCGGGGGAGGCAGTAGATGGGTTCAGAATACATGTTTTGCAGCTATCTCAACCAGAGCGTCAAAAGTGCTTCAAAATTGGTTCAAACGCATTCAAAGGTGTATAGAACTCATTGGAGAATATTTTGAAAAACAACAAAGCGATGTTCTATGATTAATATTGGTTTTTATTCTTTAAATTCGTAATATGAAAGGAAACCCTCGTATGTAGTTAATATCTGAATTTTTTGTTGTTAGCTGTGCTGAAGCAATTTAAAATTGATTATTATTTGCCATTCATTTTAGTTATTTGTAGTAGTTTTTTTTATAATTTTTTGGGTATAATCAATTAATAATTTGGCAAATATTTATAAAACGAAAATATTTCTTTTTTATTATGTATACATATTTATTAAATTGCTATAAATAAAACTAAATAAAATAAAAATTTTAATTTATGGTATATATTTGGGCATCGATAAATGCATTGAAGTTCTGTAGGTTTCAAAGGAAAAAAAATAATAAAAAAAATTAATTAAAAACCATATACTTCGTTGGTTTTCTCAATATGGTTTAAATCGAATTTATGCTCATTCAATTGATTATCATTACCAAAAACTTTGCATATCTTTTTATTTCACTGCCAGAAATAAATATTTATGCTCCACATTGCTGATATTTGTTTCTGATGAAGTTTTTAGTAATTGCAGTATTTATGCAGCACATAGTATGTGCTTTTCAGTTGAATTTCATATAAAGTGCAAATTAGTTATTGAAAACCATATGCACTTACCACTAAATACAAATAAATTTGACCATTAATTTATAGAAATGCAAAAAATTGTAGAAAAAATTAATAAATAATTAAGTCGATATAGGTATGTATATGCATATATGTATATATAGTACAGCAATTTCTATTTAGTTTTGTTTTTAGACAATTTGTTTTATTTTTTTAAATTATTGTTGGTAAAATGGAATGCAGAATTCTTCTCTCTCTATGAAATTAATGTTGGTACGGCAGTGCGTATACGCAATGCAATGAATTTTTGATGTGTTGAATAACATTTTAAAGTGCAGTTACATTTGAAAAATGTATTTACGTTTCAGAAATATTTTAATGTACAGAGAAATTTTTAGATTTGATAAATTTTTTTAATAATTATATTTTGGTACTTTGTGGTTCCAAATGGTCTGTTTTATTGCACGAAGTTCAAAAGAGCCTTAATATTCAATTTTCAAGCCTCCTCAAGTCTTTTGAGCTACAAAGCTCCGAGATATCTAAGGCGAGTTCTAGCTAAGACCGGACAGAAGAAGTACTCTAACGTCTCACTCATGACTTCCTCCTTGACATTCCTACATGTGTCACTAATACTAATGTCCATTCTGCTCGCATGGGATGCCAACAGTTTATGGCCCATTATTAGACCAACAACCATCATGTAGTCCTTATGTGATTGTGGAAACAAGAAACGAATATTTATTTTCCGGTTATTGCACATAATCTGGGTAGTAATGCATTTCATCTCACTCTGAACTCGATAGAGATCATTTTTAGCGACTTTTGGATATCCTGTACTAGTTCGCAAGCAAGACGGATGGCATTTTTTCCACTTTAATCAGCTATTTCAATAACCATAGCATTATAGCAAATACTTCCTGGAAAAGTTGACTGAGGTCTACGTCAGCGCAATAGTCTACGGCGCCCATAATATCAGCCATTTTTAATTCATCGATGTAGGCATTACACATACCACTGGCGGGTCGCATGTATCTACGGCATCCGCCTTCCTTGTACGTGACTTAAAACTATCTTTCACAGATAAAGCGTGGGGGTATGTGGTCTACTTTTTCCTCCATTCCCCTGAATATGGAGCTGTGCTCGAAGGTTCTAGTGGAGAGCTCATCAATCATATGCCGGATTTTGCTGCAGTGATTTCCACTGCGATCTCGATTGCTCGATAGCTTTCCATTACATTGCTGATGGTGTCTAGGCATTTCCACGTATAATTCTGTAGTCCGCATAGTCAATGAGTTTTGATGCTTTTCCTTTAAATTTTCCAAGAATCCCGTTACTAAAATAAAACTTTTCACAAATTTATTTTTTTTTTAAATTTACCAAGAAAAATATCGCACATTACTGGTTTCGATTTTCCAAGAAATCAAAGAGTACAGAAATCTACTCAAACATATGTTGAGATCAAATTATACAGAGGCAATATGCTTGTGTGCAATGTATACATGCTTATGAAGCTTTTATGGAAAGGTGTAAATGCTTGGCATTTGCGTTTTGAAACGACGCTTTGACGTCAACTGTCAATCGAAGCGAAATCTCTTGAAGTCGATATTCAGTTATATGATTGATGACAACTGTCAAACTTTCAAGAAAATCATACAAAATTGATGTATTCTTCACATCATATTTGTACACATGCACACACACGTACATATTCAAGTGAAAAATGTATACACATATCCATATATATAGAAGTATACCTTACATACACGTGTTTCTGACTTTGTCGTAAGCCCATCTATGCGACCATAAAACCGAAAATCATTGATTGAAAATTGATAACTGTTCAAATAACAGCCAGTGAAATAAAAATATAAAATAAAAAATAAAAAATAAAAAATAATATTGGGAATACTTAAGCTCACGCTTTACATTAAAATGAAATGAAATTCAATACTCTTATGGGCATGCCAAATGTGGGTAAGGAAAAAAAGTGGAAACGTTCTAAAGGATATCAGAGAGTATTTTCCTCTTTAATTTTGAATTCATATTATATAAGCACATTTGAATGGCAATTAGCTCTTAACCAGAATATATTTTGACAATTGTACATAGTAAAATAATAAATGAAATTTTATTCCTGTGCTAACTTTAAAATAAATTTAAATATGGAAAACAAGTAACGCAATGCCTATCTGAAGAGGCGTTGATTCAGAGACACATTTATGGGGAACAACTAGAAAGTAAAATTATGAATCGCACTAAGAGGTTTGTGTAAATAATGTGGTTGAAGTAAATAAATATTGTTGATTATTTATTTTATTTTTCAGGAATCAAGCATTTAGACCAGCGGATATATTGCATTTAACATTACGCTGTTATGCATCGGTAAGTTTTCTTATTTGTGCTGTTGATTTATGCGGAGTAAATGTGGCAACTGTAAGTTGGTTGGTAAAGAGAGTCTATTGCTATTGCGGCACTGTCTCAATCATTCATCAGAATACCACATAAACCAGATTTAGAACATACAATGTGCATAATAAAGAAGTTTGCAAAGGTAATGGGGTGTATACATTCTACTCTTGTCAGAATCCAATCAGTAGTTATAGAGTCAGAAACTATTGTATATGATGACACCACTTATAAATCCCAATCTTCACGTCGAACGGCCTTAGAATGAATCTCAAATTTGTAATCGAAATGATAGAGGTGCTTTGGATTATGGAAACGCCGTTTTGCAGTCCTATCCCTTCGATAGCAAGTTTCACTCAGCACAACTATGAACATTATATGTTGCCTGTGGGGTTTTGCTTAATATTGCCATTCAAAAAAATGTTTCTAATCTGGATAAAGTATAGAAATATAAGCTGAAGACAACGGAAGCCAAAGCTGAGTTGAAAGAAAACGCTACTCTAAGATCTAAGTTTAATCTGAGATCATTTTGCAAAGTAAGTTAATTTTTATAATAATCATAAGTTCATTCATAACTGCTGTTGTTTTCTGTCAGGCTATATCTACCTATATATTACATATATTCTAAACATGCAATTTAAAGAAATCAAAGTCTTATTTTGTTAAATGAATTTCATTAAATTACAACTTTTTTTCAATTAGTAATCAAAAAAGAAAATTAAAAAAATACAAATAAAACAGAAAACGGAAGAAAATCAGTTAAATAAAATGAAATGTAAAAAATACCAGCTTTTATGTAGTTTTGATGCATTGTAAATAATTGAATTTATGTGAACTTACCTTAAAATATTCAAAATGATCAAACTAACCAGAAGATAGGTAACCAGAACTGGGTGAAAATAAAGTGACACATCTGCCTATTAAGCGGTGAGCTATTCTCCGATTGAAGGTTAAGATAATCGGACGCTGTCAAAACGGGCCTAAGAGACTGACAAATCAAGTTGGATAGAACTTGAGTTTAGAGTGATTAGTGAGATTTCGCATAGACATATTACAAGTTATTTAATTCAAAAGACTATGAGATTCAATGTCACCGTTGACGATTTGATAAGCCACAGAAAGCGAGATTACTGATCTTCTGGCTTCTAAAGATCTTAGATTTTAGAATCTCAATGAACGTAATGCATATTTAAGAAACATATTTTGTATCGAATCAATCCTAAGTATGGGATTATCCATTTCGTGGTTTCAAAAGTATAGGCAGCTATGACAATGAATCGCTTAACAGGCGAACAACACGTTTAAATTGTTAAAGCATTTCGTGATTTAACAGCAAACTGTGGTGCATATTATCGTCCAACTACTCAAGCAATTGATAAAATCAAAAAGAATGTTTATAATAATGACTCGGTTTTAGATATAGGATGACATGTGCATCATCGTTTTGCTCATTTCGCCTTAAATATCACCACTGCAATTGAAACTTAAGCCGAAGACTCGAATTTGTTTATCTCTCGACTTTCTTAAGAGCAGAGATTTTCTTACGAAACATTATGATGCATATCGGTTTACATCTAAATCCATACAAAGTCCTGCTCACACAACAACTGAAGCCCGTTGACTATACACAACTCCGTACATACGTTGATTGGGTCATTGAACCACAAGCAAGTTTGAGCTCCAAGAATCATCCAATAATTGAAAAAAGCCATTTTACACAAAAAAAAAAAACTTTTGGTGCGCTCTTTAGTCCGGAGGTGTGATTGGGGCTTACTGGATCACTTGAAAACCAACATTTGTCAAGTTGTAGCTGATATTCCGCCCAATATGTGCCAAAAAGTGGTGGAAAATTTCTTCAAACGGACCATTGTACATATGTGAAACACAACACAACTATGCCAGCGACGCTTCGGAGACGCATTGAAATTATTTAAATTCACTCTAAAAATGGTGAAAACCTGGAAGAGACTTTTAGTAAAACGATGTCTTAAGGCAAAAGTTTCCGGACCGTAATATCTCTAGAAGAGGTGATCGGCTGCCTGTGGTTTAACACCTTGCGCCTTTTTGCTTTGGAGCCACGTAAAAGTCAACCAAGATTCAAGACCTGAAAGAGATGGAATTCGCAAAGCTATTGAGGGCATACAGCAGCTACTCTGCGATTTGGTGCTGTGAGCGTAGCCATGACAGCTATTAGGTTGATATTGTTTTTCGTTATTAAAGGCATATCTTTCTCTTTACATTGAAATAAACATCCGATAATTTATTTCAAAATGGGTAATTTTTTTTTAAGTATCAAAATCACAACTTTTATTGGGAAACCCTGTGTATTAGGAAATAATCATTTAAATTTGCTTTATAGCTAAGGAAATAAGCAAATAAGTTCCATGCGACATCAGTGTCATTAGGTTAGTTTATGACCATTGCTCTCCACACACTAGCAACAACACACACTGACCTATTAAAATCACTAGGAAAAACAGAAATCAACTTAAAATTTATTTTCATTTACCAACAGCCTTGTTTACTTTCGTTTGAATGTCAAATTTTCTAAAAACTACCCACTTGATACGTAAAACTTTTGTGTTTGATTGATTAACTATCTATGCAAAAAACGAGCAATATAAATGTCATACACAATCGATGTGTTGGTAGTGGTAGTATAGTAGTAGTAGTGGCCTTTTGGGCGTTAATGCGCCAGGCGTTGGGTGAGTGTTTCCAAACAGAAGCAAAAGACAAACAGATGGTAGAGATGGAATTACATATTTACTATATACATACAAATTTGTCTTTTTATTGGTAATCTAAATTGTTTTTGCTTTTATTTTTCGTAAATTTGGTCTCGCTCATTACACTGCTTTGCTTTGGCTCTCCACTTATTTCAACTAAAAGCATTTTAAAGTTTTTTGTTTCTTATTTTTGCTTTTATATGTAGGTATGTTCATTTCATCTATTTTCTTCTTCTTTGTTTGTGCTTTGTTTTTGTTTTTCCCTGTTTTGTTTATTTTTTGTTTGTAACTTTTTTTTTGCGGATTGATTTCTCTGCTATCTGCTGGCTATTCTGCAAATGACAAATAATGTCGTAGAAGTCAATCAATGCCTTAAAAGCATATCATTAATCATGATTTAAGTTTGTCGTCAAAACGATTAAATGCCAAAAATCAAATAAACAGAACGAATCAAATGCGTACGAAGGAATGACAGTTGAAAATTTAAATGCGCTCGCAAAGCTTATCGCAGATTTCGGAGAAATATTTGCAAATGAGATTTTGTATTTTTTTCTTTCAATTTGTGCACTTCTTTTAAGAATACACAAAATTTCAGTTTTAGTTCACAATCTTTAAACTTGCATGTCTTATCTGAAGGCATATTCTGTTCTGTTTCTGCCTACGTTGTTTATTTCGCCGGCCAAGGTCAATTTATTCTTTACATTTATTTACTCTCAAATCAATTGATGATAAATGATGAAAGTTTAATCTGTCTATATCAAGTAACACATAAACATCCATACATTTATCGATTTTCGTACATCAATCTTCAATATTTGTTGGTTTTCTACTTGACAATCACCTAAGACGATAAAACAAATGGCACGCGCTATAAAGTTTCACCACCAAGAAATTAATACAAGCATTTGAAGTCAATTCGAGGCTTATGCTACTAATTTTCTTTAGATAGTTTTGTTAACACTTATAAGAGCGCACAACAGCTGGCGTGTGCTTATGGTATTGATATCAACGCGGTTAGTTCTGCTTTCTCCAGAGTGGGTAAGAAAGCGAAGCGTATGGGTCTGGCAATGAACCAAGGCAAGCAGAAATATCTCCTGTCATCAAGTGAACAGCCTGGATATCCTGAGCAAAACCACTCTTGCTAACAAGTGCTACTTTGGACTGAGTAGGCAATTGAGAAGTAAAGTCCTTCTTAGGCAGCCTTGACGATGTCGACATACGATGAGTCGGCTTTGGAAGTCTTCGAAAGAAAATTTTGCGAGCGATTTACGTGTATTGTCTTTTGCGCATTGGCAACGGCGAGTATCGCAGACGATGGAACGATGAGCTGCACGAGTTATTCGACGACAATGATATAGCTCAGTGAATGAAGATACAGCGACCACCGAAAGGATGAAAGCACCCCAAATTTGAAAGTATTTTATGCAAAACCCACTGGTGGAAGCAGAGGATAAGGTTGACCTCCACTACGTTGAAAGGATCAGTTGGAGAGTGACTTGGTTTCCAACTGACGCAAACAGCAAAGAGAAAGGAAGAATGTCACGTTCTTGCTGATTCGACTATAATTGCGTAAGAGGAGCCTACGATAGAAGAAGAAGAAGAAGATTTGTTGTTGGATGAGTCTAAAATTCTACAGAAAACCAATGAATGTTTTCCTATATACTTTCGTTCGAATCGGAATGACTGTATGTTGTCTACTAGGACAAAACCGTAATCTGAATAAACTAGAAACACTCCCGTCTGATAGGAAGTCAAAATTTCTTCTTTTTCAAAATATTGCCGATTAGCGCCCACGCACCAATTGAAAAGAAATACGATGTTTCCAGAGATGATTTCTATGAGAGATGTACCTACGAGCTCTATTCTGAGGAGGCTGAGGCTGATCGGCTTGCTATTCCGTGCAAGTGAGGCCTGCTGGGATTCTACCGTTAGAAGTTACAAACAGACATGTGCCTAAAGCCGGGCCATCACCAAGGCAGATCAGGAAGAGTGAGCCAAGTGCACATGGACAATTAACTTTTGGATATTTTAGTCAACTAAATTCATATTTATTCAGACTTAACCCGGTGTACCCAACGTTTGTTTTGCATGTAATGAAACTCTACGCGACACAACCACCTCTTTGCATTCCTCTTAAAACCTAGTCATTTAACGCCTTCTGGTCTGATCCCGTCAAAACAGCTCGTTTCTTGGGCCTCACTTTGGATGACCTCGATGACTAAGACCGGTCTTTCCTGTGCCTAAGCGGGGTTAAACTAGCCGCTACAACAAAAACAATTCATAAACAGATAGGCAATGTTGTGATAGACGGAAGACATGCCACCAATGTTTCAAAGGGCAAAAAAGAGTCCGAAATGCAGAGTGTAGAGAACTTGCAAAACTGGCCGATATGGATAATACTTGAAATTCCCATGATGTGAGAAAGTGTAGCGACTTATTGCAGGTTTCATGACCAGAGCATACTCAAGTGGGAACGAAAAATGTATCACCACCTGACTATGACCGCTTCGAACAGCAACCACCTGACTTAAAGAATAATAAAGAGGCGAGTTCCTATGAATTGCTGGTTGAGCTGCTCAAATACGAAAGTAGACAGCTGACAAGATAAAGTTATCAGCTTCCTTATAGAATATGGTCGGACGAATGTACACTGAGTAGTCCATAAAAGAGAGGACCATACAGTAGCGCCAATTATAGTGGGATAAGCCGCATCGCATATATAGTCTTATGACTATTTATGACCACCCATAGGGTTCTGAGTGGCCACTTGTTTAACAGTTGCCTTTCATGGATCACTCTTCACCACGACAATGCGCGCTCTCACATATCTACTGAAGCAACTGCATTTTTGGGCACTCAAAACAACGATTTGACGAGTTATCCAACTGACTTGATGTTGACTTGGCACCGCATGACTTCTGTTTACTCGTTCACGTAGAAACATATTTTGGAGTTACCTAAATCAGTGTGGCAAAAGTGCTTCGGAATCTGGTTTAAACTCATGCTAAATTGTAAAAAAAAGAAAATATTTTGAAAAACATTAAACCGAATTTCGGTGGTTCAAATTTGTTTTTTGTTCTCTAATTCCGAAATATGTAATTGTTTCTTATTTATTTTATTCCAATTAAAGAAATTTTTCTTTTTTTTAATATAAATATTAAATTTCTCTGAATAAGGTTTTTAATAAAAGTTTCAAGCTCTTTTGTTTTAATACATTTTCTGAGTAAATTGATTATTTCTACGTTGAAAGTTTACTTAATTTTATTTAATATATACAAATATACATATGCTCTATGTACTCACCTATCAACCGCTATGGCAACTAAATGCAATATGGAAGCTGTACAGCACAATACATCGCAGGATGTCCAAATGTCGCAAAGCTCCGGACCAAGTATCCAGCCTTGGCTTATCTTTTTTATTTTTATTTTTATTTATTTAGTATTATTTTTATGTTTTTTTTTTTGACGATAGAAAGTTGAGTGACACGTTTGTATAGTTTTCGTTGTTTTTTTTATTATTTTTTTCCATTTAGTTACATACGTTTATTCGGGTGAGTTTCCACATCATACGTTATTGTTGTTGTTGTTGTTCAACATTTTCGGTTGTATGATTGTTACAATTGACAGCCATAGCACAGAGAGAATATGTAATGGAGGAAAGAAAGAAAATAGGGACGTTATGTTAGTACAGTTTAACAAAAGGACTATGGTGTTTATCTGTGGAATACAAAGATGTGTATATATGTATGTAGACATGTACATGCATAAAACGAATTGCGATTTTTTACGTAAAGCTTTCGCTGTGTCGTCCAGTGGTCTTTTAAATGAGTTCCTCAACAGAGGTTGCCTTGCCATAACGAAAGCTTACTTCAACTAGCTCTTTGGCCATTTATATATTAGATCGAGAGAACTTCGACTTCAAACAATGGAACTGCTTTGTTTTAAAAAAACTTTGGTAAGGTCCGATTTTTTGTTGGTTTACGATAAGGGCGCGAGAGCTTTGACTTTGTTCATAAGCATACTGATCAGAAAACGCTAAAACTTACCCCAACTACTTCTCACTATTCTCTGTTCTCAGGTATAAGGAATCAGTTTATGACTAATTTAATCAAAACTAAATCATATATAGTATCTCTTTTGAACGAGGGGCACACACGTATGCAAGCATGTTTCGTTGATGTTTTTGGGCTATGAATAATTCCTTTTCTATTGATACACTATTAGTAAACTGATCAACTAATTCGGATTTCTTATCTCGTGCAGGCATAACGTGTTTGATTTAACAAGAAAGAGGATATCAAATGCCGTAAATTTATAGAGCAAGTTTATGTGGAAGCTCCATGCAGAGGAGAGGTTGTATAGGTATACATACAATATAAGAAGATATCAGATTCTTCGTGGATCATATCGACTGGGTTAATGAATTGGTATCACATAGGATGAGTCCAGCCAATCCTGCTTGAACCGCTGCTAGAAATATCATATACAGGAAATCATTGTTAGGCATAACTCCATTTACATTGTTCGAAAGCTTACTTAACCTACCAGCAATCGATATTGCAATGAAAAGCTTTGTAGCGAAATTAGCTGTCGGCAGTAGGTAATTGGACCCAGCTCGATAAACTAAGTCAGACACCCCATGCTTTAACTAGGAAAGAAGGTTTGAAACAACATTTAAAAGGACTGAAGGCTTAAACGGCCCATTAGCCTTACTTTCAACATCAAAATTGCTGATGGAGTGAGTCCTGAAATCTATTGCACTGAGCTAGATTTAAAGTGATCCTTCAAAGTGTCGGAGTACTACAGTATTTTCTGGCAAGAGGCCTTCGCGATAGAGAAAGCTGCTGAAATCCTGACTGAGTACTAAACAAAACAAAAAACAACACAGCACCACACAAAAAGCAATAATCGAAATATGTTTGAATATACCATCGGAAGCAGTGAGGTAAGGGCTTCAGGCCACAAGGGCGTTGAGCGAAACGAAATAGTTGAGGAGATTGCCAAAAGTTACGTCCGTTTGCTCATCGAACAAGCTAAATAATGGAGAAGAAGAAAACACATCAACGTTTTGCATACGCGAATTCGAAAGTACTCCAGAACGGTTGCTAGTCTAATGACAGGCTAAGGTATGATGCTGGAATTCCTCCCCCTCTACTGACTAGCCTTATGTAGAACTCGTCCTAGGAGCTTGGAAGTTTAAAGGACTAGAGGAAGTAATCTGATAGTTCCAAGGACCAGATTTTTGTATGGCTTTGAAAACTGTTGTATATCATAAAGGCAGCGTTCAAAAGAAGAGAACTTAAACGTTGTTACCAATTTTGAGACTTTCTCTGCCCCGTTTGTTAGAGATTGGTCAGCGCGTTGCTTTTCTTGAATGAGCGCGTATATTTTTGTGGAATTATACGTACTCTGAACGAAGAATACACATTTTTTGTAACATTTAAATCACTAAATATTTTCAATATTAATTTATTTAGTAACTGCGAAAATGTAAAATAAGATTTAAAATTTTTTTATCATTTCCCAACTTCAAAGAAATGCTTTGGGGAAGCGTATATAAGCCCCGCTACTGAATATATAACATTGCACCACTTTACTAAGGCAGGTTGCTCCACCGGGTTGTATACTCGTAAATCTGTTCATGGGTATGCGCTGTAAGATTTTCTTCAAGACAAAAGCAAAGGTGTCATGCTCGCTTATCGATATCAACTTTAAGCAAAGTTAATATGTATTAATGATGGTACAAATATCTACATACATATATACCATGACTTGCAACAAAAACATTTAAACTCAGTTCTATGGCTGGACAGATGGATGGCTTAAAAAATGCTTAAATTTTCAATGGGTCTTACATACTCTCTTGGCAAGTATATGGTATAACTAACCACATACAAGTATGTATGTACTATCCGCATATATGTATTCATATGCTTATTTCATTGGGAGGTTATAAATACTTATAACAAGAGAGACAAAGCACAGTTTTGAGTTGATGATTTTCAAAAACGTATTACAGCTTTTCTTGTTATACTTTTATTTTGTGCTTAAAAAAACCAAAATAATATCAATTAAAATAAGAAATATAAAATAAATGAAATAAATAAAAAGTTATCTTAAACTTCTGCTAAATAAAATTTTATTCAAGTTTTATTTTATAATATTCTTATATTAAAATGTATTCGTATGATTAACTTACTAAAATTTCAAGCAATAAAAAATATATACGTCTAGTTGAAAGAAATGTTTTATTTTTGCAAAATATGGCTTTAGTGATCTGTATCTCTCATTCTATAAGTGAGGCTGAATTACGCTAGATGGCGCTAAACAAAGATGACAGATGGACGAAGTGTTGATCACTTTACTTAGCAATGTTTGGGCACATGTCAAAGATGTACATCAACAAAGAGAAAATAAGCTTTATTCTGCAATTTCTTTAATAAAAGAAAAAGCAAGTCAACTACAATAGCTAGAAATGTGAATAGTGTTTATGATCCTGATACTGCAACAGTCAATCGAGCACAATTTTGGTTAGGTCGATTTCGTTCCGGTAATTTAGATGTAAAAGGTGCTCCATGTGCTCCACTGTGTAGGAAGCCAATTGTCGAAAATGTCGACAAAGTATTGGAAATCGTCAAGCTAAATATTGCACAAAGAAGCTAGGTACGCAAAGATGAATGGGTGTCACATGAGTGACTGATGATGAAAAGTGAATCAGCAAAGTCAATCAAAAACGGTCGTGGATGAAGAGCAGCAAGCCGGCACAAAATGTTTGCAAGCAAGGAAGGTTTTATCACTATGTGATGCTATTCTATGGCCAAGCTCTTCGATCAGGCCCAAAAGCGCATAGCTTATTATTATGTTTAATCACAACAACGCCATGCTAGGTTCTTATGATTATGTTTGTTCGGGCCTCGCTTTCAGTAAGTACCATCAGTTCCTGTCAAAGGCGAATTATTTGGGTGGTTAAGAGTCGACCTCAAGAGAAACTTCGGAAAATCGATTGTTATGTCATTAGGTACAAGGGTTTCTGTGAGAGAGGTGTGATTGCGTTGCCTTCAAAATAGCAAAAAGTTATCGAGCAAATCGGTGCATAATCGACATAAATCAGGTCATTCTAATTATGGTAAATAAAACTTTAAGTTTAATGCAAATATAATGGATTGGTTCTTTACTAGACCAATATTTACTATTAGTTAATATTTGGTTTTAAATATAGATATTTTTTTATATACATATTAACTTATAAATTCAGCATTTCGAGTAAAATAAATTTAATATTCCTTCAAGCATACCTACATAAGTATAATGCTGACTAATAATTTTCAAGAATCGCATTTTTAGAGTATTCTGCTTTGGAAAAGTGGCCTTTTGAGTGGGAAAGTGAGCGAATCATGAGTACCTATGAAATAATTTAATACCATTTTTCCCATAATGCAAGGTGGCAGCCACTTATGCTTGCACATGGTATAAACAGAAATTAAATTGAAAAAATTATAGAAAAAAAATTAATTTTGCTTTCACAAACGAGTTTTCAGAGGGTGAGAAAAAATTATGTTGAGATTTATACATGAGGAAGCTTTGCAAAATTCTATTTCAGTTTCGGTTTCCTAGTGTCTATAAATGAAAATTTTAGGAATGATTATACTCATCGATGTACTTGGTCATGAAGCCACTGTCTTGGGGCCGCAATTGATGAAGTTAATTTATGGAGTAAAATAACCAGAGTTCAGCGGACGATCTTCATCCTCATTACATTAATATTGCCTCTAACCTTTACGAAACTCGAATATTTTTACCTTGTACCTATATTAAGCTCTACATCGTTCTCATCAGTTTTCGTTTGTCTAGGCAAAACTTTTTCAACAATAATCACAGAAAAAACGAATGAGAAAATTCAAGAGTTTTGTATCCATGTTACGTAGCCATATTTACCTCCTCAGTGCAGTAACACCATCTCAAAGGTGGCATTGATATGCAAAAAAATTTTAGACAAACTCTATGCAAAACGTCTCTGGTTTGGGTCAACGGACCCAGAGACATCCGAGTGAACTGTTAGTGAACGAATAATGAGAGAACTTGAAATTTTTATTCCTATTCTGTAGACTTATCGCTTCAAAATTAAAATTTATGTAGACTTCATTTCACTGATTTAACTTTTGAGATTGGGCACATCCGATGTCCAAGCGAGGTCGGAGGTATAAATGCCTTCTCATGCGCATACCGGCTTTGCGTGGGAGGGCACAAGAGACTCTTCAAGGAAGTGTCTTATTCCCACTTCTTTGCATGATGGCGCTGAACTGAATTCTACTCGAACTTAACAGTGGTGGAGTGAATGTGGTAGCTTACGTAGATGATCTAACCATAATTAATGAGATCATGGAGAGAGGCTTGCGAAGATTACTGTCTTGGATCGCGAATAACGATCTGGGTGTTAATCAAAGGAAAATAGAGCTCATGTTATTTACAAATAAGACCAGAATACCACATTTTCAGCTTACTTTAGTCAATGGTATAATAATTCCTCTGTCCTCCAATAAAGAAGGCATATGTGGCTTACTACAACTGTAAGAGAATACTCAGCAAGAACTGGGGTCTCAATCCAAATATAGTCACACGGATACATAAAGTGCTGGTTTGGTGCACAGCCTTGTAGGGGTTGGATCATGTCCGACAGATGCGTTCAACATTGTGGGGTTTTGTAGGTGAGAAGGATACCATCTCAATCTACAATAACGGGTCCAAAAGTGTGAAGTGAGGGTGGGGAATTGCTCCGATAATCTCAAAATTTCCCTAATCAGATAGCATGCAAGCAGAAAGGATACGGAAAGGATAAAATCGAGCGGGTTATTGGTCCTTTAGAAAGCATGAATATAATAAACGTTTTGTTAAAAGCGAAAGTTGGCTTAACATAAAATATTTGCCAAACATAAATATAGTTTAATAAATTTTTTTTATGCTAAGCGCTAAATGGCGAAACATAACATTTTATCTAAACATAAAATCTGGCTAAACCGAATTTGTTCGAAACATAAAATTTAGGTGTACGTGGAATATGGCTAATCATAAAATGCTTCTAGGCACAAAACAATTTTAAGCCAAAAACTTTGTTAAACAGAAACAGCTGCTGATAATATAATTTTCTTAAACATAAAAGTTTGCTAAACATAAAATATGACAACACAAAAAGTTTGGTAAGCATACTACATGCTGCTGACTATAAAATCTTGTTAAAAGCTAAACTTTGAAATATTGTATATAAAATATGGTTTGACATAAAACTAATACATAACCACATAATTTTCTAAACATAAAATATTATTGCAGAATTTTTTTTTAATATAAAATATGTCCGAACTTTGCTAAGCATGAAGTTAATGTGGCTAAACATAAATTATGGCTAAACATAAATTTTTTTTTGACATTAAATACTCGTATATCTTAATATGAAATTTGTTAGAGATGTTTTTTTGCTTAAAAATTAAATTATGTCTTAACATAAAATATGACTTTCACAAAATATCGATAAATAAAATATTTCCCAATCGAAATACGTATCAGCGGAGCTAAATATACGTTGCTATATATTTAATAGAATGCAAATATATGTAAAGGATGTATTTTTAGAGGTGTGATTTTTAATGAGACAATAATTTTTACGTAGTTCGCCGTTTTTGCAAATCGTGCAATTTTATTAGCGTAATAGTGGCTCGGTTCGCGCGGGGCAAAGCGCGGTTCGCCCATATTCGGTTAAAGATTACGCAAAGGAGCATCGGTAATGCACATCCTCAGAGACGCCGTGCAGTGCAAGAATTGATGCCGGACGACCGTTCAAAAAGACGGTACTACAGGCCATGCAGCCAAAGAAAAAATCAATTTATTGAAAGAAACTTTATATGCACATAATCTCGCTCGATGAGCCAGTGGCGTGGCCTCTAAGATCGTGAGATTTAACACAGCAGTCTCAATTGCTGCAAAATGTGTTCGGAACTTATTCGAGCCACTAATTTTTGAAGCATAATGACAAACTCTTATCTTCACCATAAAGCTAAATTTTTGGTCCTAACAGTAAATTATGTGTGTTTTGTTTCCACTGAAAAATCCCATGTCTAAAAAAAAAACACCCTTTCAACACGCGTTATTATTGTCTATCAACTTTCCCCATTTACATGCATATATTCTTACAATTCATATATATGGCGCATACTTATCGGTACCGTATAATTTTCTCTGCAGATTTTCATTTATTTTTACTTTTTATTCAACATTTTCATTTCTTACCTCGTAGACGGCGCTCAGCGGCATCACCAGACAGGCAACGAGTAAATCAGCAACAGCCAACGATGCAACCAAGTAATTGGCAACATTCTGCAAGTTACGTTCCAATATGATGGCAGCAATTACAAAAACGTTTCCTATTGACGAGTGTGGCAGCAGCAGCAGCAGAAACAGCAGCAATAAGAACAATAATAAAAGTAGAGTGGAAAAGAAGTGGGCGATGAAGCCAAAAGAGTCAATGGCATTTATTGTTGTTGATTTTTTTTATTTTGTTTTTGTGATTTTTTGTTTTTGTTGATAGCCGCAAGACATGGCAGAAGATGATGAAGTTGTATATGATGGTGCAACATAAAAATATGTATATATCGTCGATTTAATGTACAAGCCAATGTCCATGCCATAAATGTTGATGAATACATTTCAGTTTTTATAAGTCATATTTTCCCCCACATTCCAGACGCACACACACACACACCGAAGTGTTTGGCAAGTTTATTGTTGTGATAGAACGATTTTTGTAATTCATTGTTATTGTTGTCGATGTTATTATGTATCACAATGTTGTACAAATATCGCCCGCAGGTTGAAGAAACATTTGGAACATTCCATATTGCGTACGTTGGCAGATTGGCGTGAGTGGATTGGGTGCGTCGCGTGAATATATGAAAAGAAAACAAAAGAGAAGAAACAAAGTTGTTGAGATAAATACATGTATACCTTTGGGTTGTGTTGGTTTAAGAAATCATTGATTGTAAAGTGCAATCAGCATTATTGCAATTTTTCTCCTTTTCCCATCGTTAATGCCAAAGGGGCATTCTTTCCCTTTAGAATTATACTTATATGGACCTATATATAATTGTGTGTATGTAGTTTTCAATTACTAAGATCTGCCCCAGCAATAATATCTATACCTAAATACATACATACATTTGTACATATACGAGTACATATAAGTATACAAACATTACTCATCTTCTTATTCGTAGTAAAAATGCAATAACGAAAATCATTCCAAGACAATTTTGTTCAGACTTCGCACACATATTAATATAGTACATATAGTATAAAAACAGATAAATAGACAATTTCAGTGTGAAACATAATTTTTAAAGTAAGATGTGGACCCTTCTTTTGAAATAATCACTGCATTATAGGAAACAAAAGCTTTGGTCTCGAGTGTCGGCAACACCTGGTATTAGTTGAAATTTGAATTTGAATTTGCCGGTTTTTTCGATAAAGAAAACACCTAATTTTCACAAGAATCTCAAAATTTTTTTATTCAAAGTATTGACCATTAGTTTCTACACATTTCGCTCATCTCTCAGGCAAATTATGGATACCATTCCAAAAAAACTTTTTTTCTTTCGAGGCAAACCATTCGACGAACCATTTTTCGACTTCTTCAAAATTAGCGAAGCACTGCTCTGCAAGGGAGTGTCCCATCGATGCGAAAAGGTGATAGTCGGACGGGGCGAGGTCTGGAGAGTACGGTCGGTGCCATATAATTTCCCAATTAAGTGTTTTTAATGTGTCTTTCACCAGTTTAGCGGTATGAGACGGCGCGTTGTGATGTTGCAAGATAACTTTGCCATATCTTCGGGCCCATTCCGACCGTTTTTCGATGAACGCGTGATTCAAATTGATCATATGATGTCGGTAGCGATCCGTGTTCACCGTTTCACCAGGTTTTAATAACTCATAGTACACCACACCACACTGGTCCCACCAAACACAGAGCATTGTATTACGGCCAAAACGATTTGGCCTTGCAGTTGATGAGCCAGCTTCACCAGGGGAAAGCCATGATATTTTTCGCTTCGGGTTCTCAAAATAAATCCATTTTTCGTCCCCCATGACAATTCGATGCAGAATAGATTTCCTTTCGAATCGTTGAAGCAGAATTTCACAAACGGTTTTTCGATTTTCCATTTGTCTATCGTTCAGCTGGTGTGGCACCTATTTTTCATACTCTGGATCTGGATCAAATTGCTCCTCGAGTCACATGTAGTGTTTCTGCCAATTTTTGTTGCGATTGGGTTGGATCAACATGCAATTCTTCGTCTTCGAACTTTTTCGCTGTACCAGGCTGTTCACTGTCTGCCAAATCGAAATCTCCACTTTAAATTGACGAAACCATGTCTCACATGTTCTAATCACTGGAGAATGTTCACCATAAGTTTCTACCAGCAACCGGTGAGCTTCAGCTGCTTTTTTCTTTTGATGAAATAAGAAAAGCAACGAATGCCGCAAATGCGATTTACTTGGAACGAAACTCGACATATTCACTGAGGTAAACAAATATGACGCTATTATTTTGGAGGAATGTGACTTGCGTATTTTTGTAGGTTAATGTCAATAGAAAAAAATTACATGCATGCCAAATCATAGAAATTTATACATATTGCTAGCGTCATCTACTAGTAAAACCGGCACACTTCAGCAAACACACCTGGTACATACAGTTTTTTCAAATAAGAGGTGTTATGTTGATATTCAAAGAAAAATGGTACAATATTTTTTGATATGCAATAAAGGAACGGATGTTTCTTTCAATGTAAAGAGGAAGATATGCCATTACTAATGGAAACCAGTATCGGCCAAATTGACACCAAGTTGATTTTTCGATGAAATTTCGGATCACGACGGCCGAAAAATGTTTTAGTTTTACAAACAGTCTCTTCCAGGTTTTCGCCATATTTACGGTGAATTTTAATAATTTCAATGTAACAACTCTTATTGGGAAACCGTTTAAATTGCGAAATTTTTTTTAAGATTGCTAACGTGCAAAGTTATGTTTTATTTATTTTTATATTTTTATTATTGTTTTTTTTTTTTTTTTGTTTTTGCTGAGGGAATTCATTTAATATAGTTATCTGTTTGGGTTTTCCATACATTCATACCCGTTACAGATAATTTCTCTATTGCAATAAGTTCAATTCAATCCAATGAAGCACTCCCTTCATGCTTAAGGGGTTAGGGGTAGTCAGAAATTTCAAAAAATCAATTTTTTTTTGCATTTTCGTTAAGTATGATATCTTAAAAATAATCTCTGAAAATTTCAAGTTAATCCGATAATTCGTTTTTAAGTTATTCGACAAATAACAAAGAGAGCTCGGGCCTTTCAAAGCGCTAGTGTGAAACTTTAAACGCGTTTTTCTCAAAACTATGTTTTTTGAACTGGTGACAACTGTAACTCGAAAACCGCTCAGTTGATTTTAATGAAATTTATACAGCTTTTAGAATACATAATAAACTCGGGCCTTTATTGAAGGATTTTTTTTTTGAAAAATTTCGATTTTTTAAGACTGTTGATTTTTTCCCAAAAATCTAGACAAAAATTTCCTGAGGCCGCCATTTTGTTAATTTTTGAAAAAAAAAAAAATCCTTCGATCAGGCCCAGGATTATTTATTTATAAAACTAATTTTTTTATCCGATTGATTTCAGATGAATCTCCAAGGACTTATGATTGTCACCGCAAGGACCTTTTTTTTGTAACTGGTTTAACACAGACAGATGTAACTTCGGAAATAAATTTTTTTTTGAAATTCAAAACATTGTTTAATAATACCATATCACTACTTTTGTAACATAAAATTATTTAATAGCAAAAAAAAAAATACTGAAAATTCTCATTTTTTCGTGCCTCTGACTACCCCTAACCCCTTAAGGAATTCAGAGAATTATTAAAAAAATATATATATTTGTCTCCCAGTGAACTAAGCAAAAAAAGCAATTTGTCCAATCACCTTTTCAGGCTGATTTTCGGTGAAGTTTTGCTTTAAATTAAAACCTGTTTCAATTAAAAAATAAAATATTAACATCTATAGTCCAAAAAATGGCAGGAAATTACAAAAAATACAAAAAGCTCTTCATAATGCCGCTAATTGCAGTGAGTGTATACCTTCAAATCTTATTTTCTCCACGAATTTTCAAATCGTTATCACTTACAGTAAAATTTAAAATATATGGGATTGATCATTTTGAGATTTCGAAAATGAACGTAAATGAAATGCATTGAAAATAATTCTTTTCAGGAAATTCATATGTTAAACACTAAATCAATCAAATGAGCTTCTCCTGAATTTTTGCAAACTTCGATCCGTTTAAAGTGATTCTCCAGCATTTTTTGACTTATACTGGGCGGTATCTCAGCCACAATTTGACGACGCGTAGGTTAGTTTTCAAGTGCTCCAGAGTTAAAAGTTTATCCGCATAAACATGGTCCTTCGCATAGCTCCACAAAAATGTCCCTTGCTTGCCTGCCCAATAAGATATGTCCTGTGAGAAGACCTATAAGTGTGGACATATCCTTCCTTTTCAGTTTGATATGGTCACGTGACTTTCTACTGTTCCATTCTGGCCATATTGTCCTGGCCACATTATATGAGTTGCGATTTCTACATCTTCAGTTAGTATCTTTAATGAATAACTCACTTATATTGAGCCTACAAGGGGAGAGCGGTATATCTAAACTCTTACATGATGGCGAAAGTGGAGAGGAAGTGCCGTCCTGGCAAGCTCTTCCGCCATCTCATTACCCGTTATGTTACCGTGACCCGGGACCCATACCAGGTTCAGAGAGAACTGCTTAGCTATTACGTTAAGTGATCTGCGGCAATTCTTTACGATTTCAGATTTTACTGTTATAGACGTCAGGGCTCGTAATGCGTCCTGGGTATCCGAGAAAATATGGATACGATGACCCGAAAGTACCACTGATCTGAGTCAGTTGAAGCGAAAGGATTTACAGACACCAAGTTCCTTCGAGCAATAAGTTCAGGCTTCTTATATGGCAGTGATCGAACCAACGTATACTGACTTAACAGTCAAATGCTCTAGTCACTGAGTAACTAGTGGATGAGGCACCGATCTCATTTAGAATATTGAGTAATAATAAAATAGGTCTTGCAGGCTCAATCAGCCAAAGTCGGTCATCTGAAAATCTCTGTACCTTTCGTGAGCATATCACGGTTATGGTAGATGAACAGATAGACGGGCAGGGCTAAGAAACCCCAGCTCGCCTTAGTAATTCGATTGGTAGAAATTTTGGTGGATCCTAAATTCATGTAGATTAGTAAATCGCTATAGGTTTAGCAATTTGATGAGAATGTTGGAGCCAGAGGCGATTCAGACATAGAAATTTCCTGTATTTGTTGTCAGCACAACTCATTGAATCACACTTTATATCCAAATGTTAGCTTCTCGTTATTTAATTAAGATGCTCGATCACAGAGCTCTGATAAATCTACTGGACGATTGTAATTTTGAAGAAGTCGAAAAATGGCTCGTCGAATGTTTTGCCTCGAGTGAGAAAAATTTTGTTTGGAATGGTATCCATAATTTGCCTGAGAGATGGGCGAAATGTATAGAAACCAATGGTCAATACTTTGAATAAAAAAATTTTGAGATTCCTCTGAAAATTAAGTGTTTTTTTTATCGAAAAACCGGCAAATTTCAACTAACACACCTGGTAAGCGTTGCTGAAGAAAGTTCTGAAAGAAACGGGATTAGACGGAACTGAGGGCCGAGTAGTGGCAGAGGGGGTCTACACAGACTCTTTTTCGTCTATGTCTCTGCAGACGCGATAGAAGTCATTAAAGAAGTAAGAGATTATTTTACCATGAGTCCCCATCAGCCTAGGGCCCTAGTCAGGTCTAAGTGAATCCAACTCGAAAGATCAGATCCAACTCCCCTCTCGACCTGGTCCGAGCCCGTCGAAACAGCTTGTTTCCTCTCGATTGATGATCTCGTTGACGTGGGTTATCTAGCGGCCGCTACGACAACAACAGCAACGCAAAAAAAATAAATTTTGAGTCTTACGTTGCTATTTGTTTGCAACTTGTCTTTTAATAAATCCAGAAAATCAGCTATCGAAGACGGATCACTCCTCAACACGACGATAGAGCTCTCCATATCGACTGAAACAACTGCATTTCTGTGCACTCAAATCATCAATTCGATGAGTCATATAGTTGACTTGGTCCTGACATGGCACCGGATGACTTATTTTTATGCTCATACGTAAAAAATAAACTGAGAGATCAATGATTTTCGACACCTAAAGAGGTGTTTGGTGCCTTCAGAACGCATGGCTTGAAGTTTCCTCAATGACAGTAGCAAAAGTGCTTCAACAATATGTTCAAACGCATGCAACAGAGATAGATAAAAAGCATAATTGCAATGAGTCTAGATCTCACTGCTCTTCTGAAAATGTTGGAAACCTTATTTAGGCTTTTATGACTTGTAAACAAAGACTCATGTCGCATAACTACAAATAAATAACACACATACGAATATTTTATGTAGGTATATCCCTACTGAGGCCAATTGTGTTTACCCAGACGAATTAATACAAATGTCTGCGTTGACAAACAATTGTCATTGTGCCATTGTGTCAATATGTCAACATGTCAATTTGTCATGCACTGACATGACGGTGACAGTATTACAGTGCACTAATATCAGAATTCGCACACACATATTATATATAGTACGCACACAACAATAATAATAATAATCGGCGTTAGTCATTTTTGTATTGCAAGCGAGCCAGGCAGTTATCAACCATCAACCGGCAGTTGGCAGTCAAGCGGCTAATATAGATTAAAATGGATAAGTTGTGATAATGTGAGTAGATCAATTGTTGATATCTTTATGATGACATAACTGCACTGCACTCATTAAGCAATTATATTTATTCGCATATGTGTATAATGTGTGTATGGATGTGCATTGATATGTAAAAGATTATATCTGTTAATGCATGCGATAAATCATTTATGAAAGCCCAATTGCCATTAAGATTTTTTGTTTTTGCGTTAAATTATCTTAAATAAATTTATGTAATAGATAATGAGAGAATTTAATTAAATCATCTTTTTTTTTGCTTTGGATAAGTATTTAAATTTATTAATTTAGATCTTGGAGATGTGAGTTGGAAAAAAATAGAAACTATCTAAATACCCTTGAGCATTTCATTGAGCACTTGGACGTGCATTGAGCACCATATCTGGGACGAGACGGTGTGCTCCTCTTGTTAGTGGGGGTCCCAGATATTTCGTGGCGGGGTTTTTGGGGTAGGGAACTTCAATTGTTTTCGTGATTTCTGAAAATCTATTAGTTTTTAATTTTCCGAATGCACTTACGAGATATTTGAGAATGCTTTCCGAAAATCTGAAGTTGTTCCGACAAATAGCCACTTTGAAGTGTAGAATTTCTCACAAAAATGATTCTTTTTTGAAGCCGCCATTTGGTCAATAATCCAAATTTTTACTATTTCTTCTATCATTACCTGTATTCGTGCATTATAATACTAAATTTGTTTGGTTTTCGGGTTGGTTCAGATAATTTGAAGAAGAAATATCTTCCGCACCGCCAGACATCTTGTTTTTTGGAGGCCCTTCTGGAGAACGGCTACAGGAATAAGAGGATCCAATATTTTTTAAAATGAATCGTGTATTGTTAAACAAACTATAATGGCCGCGGTATCGGAGTGGTTAGCATTGCGTACTGCCATTCGGAAAGCCTAGGTTCAGAACAATAAATTCAGGTGGAACATAACATTATAAATATATTCGGATAATTACTATTCGCAATACCAACATCCATCTTGAGACTCAGCGTTCATTACTGGATAATATTCGATCGATTAGATCACATCCAGCACATTGAAGAAAATATGTATAGCCACCGTAGCTGAGAGTGTACGCGAAGACCGTGGAAAGTCGATTCGGCGCCATTCGCAGCAAATCGGACAAATATATGGAACAATATTACGCATTTTATGTCGAGATCTTAAATTGAAAACGTACAAAATACAGCTTGTGCAAGAAGTGAGGCCACTCGACCTCCGCAAGCGATATCGCTTCTCTCTATTGATTCTTGAAAAGTTAAAGGAAGATCTGACGTTTTCGAGCCAAATTTTGTTCAGCGATGGCCTAAACGCTGGTTCAACGGGTATGTAAACAAGCAAAGTTATTGCCGCAGAGCATCCTGAAGAGATTCAAGAGTTACCATTTCGTCCAGAAAAAACAACAGTTTGGTGTGGTTTGTGGGCCGGTGGAGCCATCAGACCATATTTCTTCCAAAAAAATGCTGCCGGTGAGAACGTACCTGCCAATAGTGATCGTTATCATGCCATGATAACCAACTATTTGATACCTGACATTGAAGCTCATAATCTCGGCAACATTTGAAGATGGTGCCACTTCCCAAGCGTCGTTTCAATCAATGGATTTATTGAAAGTACACTTCGGTGAGCAGATAATTTCACGTTTTGGGCCAGTCGATTGGCTACCCAGGTCGTGCGATATCACACTTTGGCCTTGAAGCAAAACATTAAGCATGTTATTCGCCAGTTACCAGTCGAAATGCTCGAACGAGTCATCGGAAAAGTGGTAGTCTTCAAAAAATAAATGTCAAAGAATGTTCTTCCGAATGATAATAAACATTCCCATTAAATTTGAATTTTCTGTGATAACCTCGAAATGTATCAGTTTTATATATATAGGTTCTATTACGTCACCTACTTCCCATAGCACATAAAATGTGCAGAGAACGTTATATATGCGTTTATGTTTGAGAAGCTCGGGAATATTCTTCAAACTAAATGTAACTACATTGACTTCTATACACACAAGAGATTTTGATAAAGAATCATTTCAGCAATCATTTGTTAAGACAAAAAGCACAAAGATCAGCATGAACCTACTCCTTTTAAGCATTCATATCTCCTTTCTGAGCTGAGGACGATCTATGATACTGAGTATTTCATAAACTTATTAAGCTTAAGAGATATTTGCGAAGGGAATTAATGACGTTTATTCATAAACAATAAACATTTATCTTGTTGTCAACTGAATCCCCAACCAAACCTCAGCACTCTTATTTCCGTAAATTTACTTAATATTCATATCTCGCGAACAAAAAAAAAACAACAAAACAAGGAGCGCTCATACTTCCCAGAGCTTATAGCACCGTAATTTAAACGCATTTATATAAATGTTTTTTTTTTTCAAAAACTTTAGACGAAACTTTATAATATCATCATATCTCACAAATTAAGTTTTCCACGCTTTTTTTTATTGCAATTAACGCAGCTTAAAACCCTTAATGGGCGGAACTTTAATGCGAACTTAGCCTGTGAACTCATAAGTAGTTGCACGTTTACGTTTCTCTTGCACTTTTCTGGTATTTTTCCTGCAGTTTTCTTTTGCATTTTTCATATACTTTGTTTGTGTTGCTGTTTTTGTTGTTTTCGTTTTCGTTAAGTCTTTAACCGTGAAGCGCATTTCACAAATTGACTTCATAAACTTGCATATACACACTCACTCGCGACTATCTATACATTAAAGTGCAAGCGCAGTGTCGTTGAGGACATTAAAGTTAGTAAAAAAAAAACCAAAAACAAAAAACTATAATAATGGCATGTGAAACCAAACTAACATAAAAAAAAAAATAATGAAAAAAGTGGAAAAGCTTCGCAAAAAAGTAAGTAATCATAATGACGTTGATGATTAAAAACTTTTCTCGCATTACATGCAGCAAAATACAAAAATCAAAACAATAAAAAAAATTATAAAAACAAAAAAAAAAAAAAAAAACTTCGCGTAATAAATGAGAAATGAAAAGAATGCTTCTCAGCGCATTAAAATTGCACTCAATGCGTATCTGCAATGCAACAAACTAGTATAAAGATGCAACCTATAATGATTGCCGTTGTTGTTGTTGTGAGTGTGTGTATGCGTGCGTGCTGAAAGGCATCGCAGAGGGTATAGAACTTTTACAATGCCCGAGCTAAGTACTGGGTGTCAAATAACGGAGGAGAGAGTGAAAGAGTGAAGGAGTGTCTAAATGAAAGAGTGAATGTATGAGTATGAGTGCTTTTCCATGCCGCGACAGAGTCAAAAAACGTATCTGCTGTTATGGCGTGAGTATTAAATAACCTTAAATAGTGATAACTTTGCTCGTAAACTTTTTGGTGGTTGTTGAGATAAATATAAGAGAAATAAAAACAACAAAAAAGGGTAGATATCTACGTATATTTGTATGCATAGTACATATAAAAGCCAAAAAATCCATATACTCTGTTAAGTATATGAAAGAAAGCGCGAAACATGAGCTAAACGCATCATAAATAAGCGTGTGTACCATATACAGTCATTGTTCACTGGATAGTAGACAAAGTTTTGTGTTTACTTTATTTTAATTTCGGTCACATAGAGATATTTTTTGTATGAAAGCTATACAAAAAACTTTAAATTGTTGTTTTTGAATCGATATTTATTATTATTTGTAAATTATTTAAAGCATGCATGTGTGAAGCACTGCATTTCTTTCTATGTGACAAGCCGATGCAAGAAAAATGCCTAATTGAAGTCTTCAACAAACTTATAATTTTTTTTTTGTGATTTCACTAATACTCTGCATTCATAATAATGTGTATAGTTAGAAAATTAAATTTGAAAAAGAAGGTGACAACATTCAAAAATTTGTGCGTTTTAAGGCTTGTGTATATACTGTTTTCCTTTGATATAGATTTGCTATATTATATTATATTTAGCACATCGTATAATATAATATTTTGCATAATAAAATATTTACATTTTAATTTTTTTCGCAATAAAGTAATTTTCTGAAATTTCCAATTTAATTTCTTATTTGCTTGTTTTAAATTAATGAAATAAAATTAATTAAATATTGTATTAACTTAAAAAGGAGGCAACCCTATCTGAAAATTCTTTAAAAAATATTATGTTGCTAAGAAACGCAGTCAATAGACATAACAATAGTCTCGTAGCTGCTTCATTACTATGTTTTTCAAATTTTATGTAAAAAAATATTTGAGAATGGCAACCTTGAGGTGTAAAACACAGCAAAATCCGGTATTCAATATTAACTTTGTGTTATATATTTTATTTTGAGTGTATATTCAGCTCATTTGTGGTAAATATTTTACTTTGAGATCATATTTGGTGCATTCTAACTATGAGAGTATTGGTAACCCTGTTTCAGAATATTTTAAATTTTATACTTTTTCAATAAATTTTCTTAAGATCATTAAGCTACAAAAACTGAATTAAGAGTTTTGAACAAAAGATGGCAACCCTAACTGAAATTGTTAGCTAATAATATACATATACGTGTATGCATGTATGACTCATGAAAAGAGCTTAAGGTGGTGTGTAAATTTTCATAATGTTGAAATTTAATCATTCTAACAGGAGCTTGCTATTTTTATGCTGGATAGTCGTATATACTTTTACTTAATTTTCATGTGAGGGGCAGCTCTACCTGTTGTAAAAATACTAGTATGTACCAGCACAAAATTTAATACATACCCATTTCTGTAATATTTCACAATTAAAAAATCTAAATTTATAGTTTTTATAAAAAAAAGTTGGCAACCCTGCTCAATTCTTTTTTTGAGAAGTCTGAATTATAACATTCGAAAATTAGTTTTAATTCTTAATCCATTTCATTTGTTGGTAATACTATCTATAGGTGACTGGTAAAGACAAAATTTGTTCTAATTGATTTTTTTCCGCCGAAATATCGTTTGGAAAAAAGTATGTCTTTGGAGAGTAAAATGGACCAATCTCTAGAATTATAAATGGAATCGCCCTTGGTTTCTATACAACTCACCGAGGAGTTCAAATGTAGATACTTACAAGAACAAACGACCGCTAGAGCCTGTTGTAGGGGATTTTATTACTCTTATCCAAAAAAAAAAAAAACCGTTGACCTCAACTTAGTGCCATCGCACCCCAAAGGACAACCTCGCAAACCCACTACGCACATTTGAAACAACACAAAATCAAACTAAATATAAAACAAGATTTTTCAACTTCTTCACCAACTACAATATTTGCTCTTATTGCTCTCGTATACCCTTAAAATTTTGGCAGTTAAATAGTAATGCCACTTGAGAGGAGATATCATAAAAAAGTGGCGAACATAAAATCGGGTAAATCTGACAAAGTGTTGTGGTGAGACATGTGAAGTGCTTATATACATACATATATGAGCACACACGTACATAATTGTATACATGTAGGTACATATATGTATGTGTGTGGGGAAGAATAAAGTTGAGAAAATGTGCCATTGAAATAAAGATAACTACTAGCAATAAGTGCTGAATGAAAAAGGTGGGTTTGTAAAAAAAAAAAATACCGTTTACGAGTATGTGAGGACCACTTGAAGAAAATGTGCAGATAAGACAAATTTGTTGCAAAGCTTTTGTGGCACTTTTACCACAAGTTTGTGGTCACTTTCATGAGGGTACAATGACCATACTATTTAGAGAATAGGAGTGTAGAAAAGTGTTATGTTAGTTGATGAATAAAGTGTGTGTATTATTGAAATTATGCAAAATTATGGAAATTATAGTTTAAATAATGCTATAATGAATATATATACTGCTTGCCTCAGCACCGATCTTTTCTTAGAAGTCTGAAAAAGATAGAAGTTAGTCCTTAGTAGTAAGAGGAAAGGAAACCCAGACAACCCAACAACGCCCCCTTTTATAAGCTTGATACTGGCGGAAAACTTCCAGAAAGACTGCTTAAGTCGAGGCTAAAAGCAGCCATTACCGCCACTGGAGGCCTCTCAACAAATCAATATGGTTTATGCTTGGAACATCAACTCTAGGAGCAATTGAATATGTTATCAGCGTCAAAGAAGCTCAAAGAGGAAGCTACGAATTCAAGCGTATTGTCCTTTTAGTCGCACTAGATGTCCAAAAAGCTTTCGACAGTGCTTAATGAAAGGACTTGGTCGAAGCTTTCAACATACCCACTTATATAATATAAATGGTCAAGTGCTACCTAAGGGATAGAGTCTTGCTATATTAGGATCCATACTCCGCCCAAACTTTTAGAGCATCAGCTATGAGGACATATTACGTCTAGAAGTGCCTGATGGCACTTATGTAGGTAGTAACGCAGACGATATTG
This sequence comes from Ceratitis rosa, assembly GCA_037013455.1. Lineage (NCBI taxonomy): Eukaryota > Metazoa > Arthropoda > Insecta > Diptera > Tephritidae > Ceratitis > Ceratitis rosa. The sequence goes on from JAWMAG010000029.1 coordinate 3,541,488, forward strand.
CTGCTATAATTAGAAGATGCACGCCGAAAGCTAAATCAGGAAATTTCAGGAACGCAGATACAGCAGGTAGACATATACACATCCTCAAATATCCTGAGAATGACGAAATTTGTCAGCTACTTAGGCATTAGACTTCGTTCCAGGTTAAATTTCTGGGCGCACATTCCGCACTCGGTGGAAAAAGCCGCCATACTATATAGAGCAGAGGTATGGGCGGACTAACAAAACAAGGCCAGCCGACGAGAATTACTGTCCAAAGTATATCGAAACGGTATCAGTAATAAGCTCTCAAAAAAATTAGCTCTCAGGGAAGCATCGTCAATACCACAAGAGAGGACATACGAAAGGAAATCTTGAACCTGTGGCAAACCCGATGGGAATTAGAAATCTGGGGCCGATAGGCGGCCATGGTAAGGTATGGACTAACAGGAAATTCGGAGAGGTTTTACGGGGAAGGAAGGCTGAGGCACGCTGAAAAGCTAAGTGCAGTAGGCTAGAAACCACTACACGAAAAATGGAACACCACCCTGAAGTACTGCGAAAGCGGTTCCAGGGTGGGCGATGATACCTTAGAGGAGGGTATTTTTTTTTGTGACCTGCAAGTGACACCTCCTTTTATTTTATGATATTATTTAATTTATTTTTTTTATTTTTTTTTTTTAATTTATTTTTTTCATGTTATTTTATTTTGTTTAATTTAATTTAGTTTAATGTAAATTAATTCAATTTATTTTCCTTTATTTAATTTTATTTTGTTTTATTTTGTTTAATTTATGTTATCTTATTTTATTTGATTTGACTATTTTAAATTTTTATTTTTATTTTATCTCAATTAATTTTTCGTTATTAGTTTTTGTTTACTTTATTTAATTTAATATAATTTATTTCGTTTTATTTTATTGCTATGGCAAAAAATAGCAAATGCTGCAACAGAATTATGAATACATTTCTTGGAAGTAACTCAAAGCATACTCATGCACATAAGCATACATAAATACTCAAATGCAAACTGCTTGTTGATTGGCCCACTTGCAGTTGTTGCAACAAATTTCGGGGTCATACGTGTCGTATGAGTAATATAAATGCTATTTATATGCAACAGCCAGTATACAACTAAACACATCTGCATAGCACACACGATATTTTGCGAACTTTTTGGAAATTCTACACGCTGCAGGTTGGAAGAAGACACTTCTAACGACTAACGATGTGTTTTTCGCTTTTGATCAAAGGTAAGCGTTTAATGTTCTAATGTCCTTAGGCAAACGTCTGGCTGCAATTCGGAAGGAGTGACAGAGCAAGAAGAAACTGTAGACAGCAAATGTGAATATACTTATAGGTAAACACGTGTATGCATAAATATGCATTGGCGGCAGTGCAACAGAGGGCATTTGGTATATAAAATTCTCTTTTTATCGGATTTTTCTATTTTTCTGTGCCTTCCTTTTGCGTTTGAAAAGCCACTTACATGCTTTCACGCACCTTGAAAAGAAAATGAATAAAGTAAAAAATAATTTAAAAAATATGTATGAAATAAAAATAAAAGCAACCAAAAATTGCACACTTTCTCTACTTTCCACTGATTTACCGAAAATTCAACTTCCGCCGCAATTTGTGGCAAGCAATTTTCCAAGCACTTTTTCATTTTTCGTGTCTAGATTTTGAATAGTTTTTTTTTTTCTCTTTATTTCTCACTTTGCTTTCGGTGCGAGTATTTTTCGTCTATGTTGGCATTGCCAAATTGTCTGGGTTGGCTATGTGTTGTGTTGTGTGCCACAGTGTCACTGTCGTTGTCGCTTGCTATTCATGCAGAAAACAGCGACACAGGTGGCATAGTTGAATGTTGGAGTGTAGATACATATATATATATGTATGTATGTATATGAAAAAAAGCAAGTGTTAGTGGCTGCTGTGTAGGTTATGACGCAGTGTCACGTTTACCTTGGCACTTATGACTGCAAAGATTCTGATAAAAGACTTTCATCTATTTACTGATATGTTCTTATAAGCTTATACATACATACATGTACATATGTATGTGTAAGGAGGAAAAACAGTTTGTGGGAATTTTAAGTATCTGCTAAGTCTTAAAAGAATTTTCATTTTAAATATCTTGAAAAATAAAATTTTTAAAGAGAATTTTTGAACAAATTTTACCAACTTGTATGTTTATTAGAGAACCTGTCGTGGAGAAAAGATACAGATATACGTGTATTAAGTCGTCGTTGAAAGACTTGTGGATTTTTATAGAAATTATATTCAATAATTTTTTCAAGTTTTGGGTACTTTGAAGGTTTTGATAGTACTAAACCATAAGCCACTTAGTTTGTTTAGTTTTTTTTTAAAGACGTTGGAAATATGAGATTAAAGTTGCTTTGGTCGCAACTTAGTTGGCTAAGAATATATGAGGGTTGATGATATCCCAAAGCTTCGGAAACTTCACTTTTCTAAAGCTCATGTTAAACATGGAACTTCCTGATGTATATGAGTTATGCATATAAGTCCATAATCTGTTGATAGATAAAGATTTACCCGTTGCAAAAAACTACCAATATTAGAATTTTGGCGCCACAAAGAGAAGTTTACATTGAAAGAGAGCCTGAAATACGTTGTTTTTGAGAGCCTGAGAGAGGTTTTCCGAAGTTCTAATCAAGTTTGATTGTACTTGGTAGCAGAAAGCTGCATATATAATAAGGATTAATACCTTCAAGTTGACATTCGGTATTGAAGGTATGTTTATCCAATATTGTCTTCTTAGTGTGAGAAAGGACGAGGAGGGCAACCTCAACGAGAGAGTGAAGTCTTTCCACCGCCTAATATCTTCACTATTTGGGAGCAGAAATACCATTTAATACCTAATATTTATAACAATGAGCAAACTACACCATCATCATGAAGAGATAGAGAGGAAGAAAGAGAGATAAATGGAGCGGGAGAGAGGGAGAGAGAGAGAGAGAAAACAAGAGTAAGGACTGGTTTCTACTAAGCAACTTGGAAGAAATTCAGAACGATCTTGTATTTACATACATAGCTGACGCTTTGTAATCCTCAATATATATATATATATAGTATATAAGTATGTAACATATGACAACAAATGGAAAAATTTACTTATTTCTATTATTTAAATTAGTTTACTAGAATTTTGAATGTCGATGGGGCCGAGCTCTTCTGCATTGTAGTACGCACTGCTAATAGGCAATCGTAATGGTGCGATCAAGGGTAAGAGAGAGGGAGAGGGAAAGAGAATAGAAAGAGGAAATAGTGGAAAAAGTGAAGAGGGAGTGAGTTCTCAGCACTCCTACCTACCATCCCAGATAGGATCTTACTCTTTTTAAATCTCCATTTTATCGACATAAATAAAACCTTTTCCGCTGACTTCTCAGGATAAGAGGGAGATAGAGAGAGATAAAAAGTAAAGTCTTAGCACTAAAAACGTATTTCTTCGTATTTCTGGGAAAAAGAGAGTAAATAGCCTTTACCACAACATTTTAGGAGAAGATGTAGAGTCCGTGCATATATGTTCACTTGACCCTGTTCTTGGAATAATTACATAAAATAAAATAATAATCCAATCTTTTTTATGCGAATTCTTCCTACCATCACTACAGTCGGCTTACGATGGTTTTCTTACGGATTCAGTCACGTGGCTCTCTGCTAGCCAACCCGTATGCCTGTTCATCTGCTGCCCTGAGATGATCCTCTTAACTGTTTTGGGACTTCTCCGGGTTTTTATCTATGAGGTTCGCCACACTTAGGATTGAAATACTCTCTGTCATATGCAAACAATTTAAAATCATTTATAACACCGCAGCTCGAGACGTTTATCATTTTATCAGGAAATCCATCAATTTTTGTTAAATAACAAAATACACACTCATTTCTTTTTGCTTAAAAAAAAATAAATAAATAAATTTAAAAATATAGAAAGTTTTAAAAAGTTACACATGAAATGCACATGGTGTCTGCCAAATGCATTTTCCACATGTTCCGTTATGCATTTTCGACGAAATTGAAGCGTTACTATTTGTTATTATCCTTTGTGTTTGCTCATATGCGTGCCTCTCGCTCTTTATTGTTGATGCGAAATTGCATACAAACATAACTGTAGTGTAGGATGATATTGTGCCACACCGCTCCACGCCACGTCACGCCATGAGTACGTTGAATGTGAATATTAAATTGGGTGCCGCTCAATGACAGTTGAAGATGACAGGAGAATGCTTGTGACAAGCAAACAATGCAGGAGGCGAAGAAAAAAACAAGCAGGAAATGCACTTTTCGGTTATACTCATATATATATATTGTGTTTTTATGCAAATATTTTTGTATATACCATATGCATGTGTACGAGTATGTATAGTAGCCTGTGTGGGAAAAATGCACTTTCTTCGTTTGATTTTACGCTCTTCCATCGCGCCGCTACTGTTTGTGTTTGCCTTCACATGCTCATGTGTCACTCATGCTCAATTTCACGTTCAATTGTCGGTGGCAGTGTCAAGGCATAAACACACTTAATAGATATGTCGCTATACATATCATCAATGTACGGTCTTCGTCTGCTCAGTGCCTCCCTTCTATGTCAAACACATCATTTAAAGCAAATTTTTAACTGAATCGTTTACGTCTTCCCATTAAGCGATGTTTTTTTATAGTAAAATTTAACTATTTCGAAAATTTTTGAAAATTATATCATATGTATGTATGTATATATAATTTTGGTATGTGAGGATTATGCGGTTGTATTGATACTCTTTCTATTCCCCGCAGGGAAAAATACTGGTTGTCAACTACAATAGAACCAAATAGTTCATCTTCATCAATTTTCCATGTACGCAACTGGTATTTTTAACACGACGATGCCCAACGAGCTGACAATTGCCCTACCATGCATCAGCTTCATACTAGATTTATACTAGTTCATTTAGGCATGTTGAATTTTTACTTCGCCAAAAAAATAAAAATAAATAAATAAAATAAAAACAACATATGAATGATGAAGTGGTGAAAATTTCTGGCTCACCAAAAATTAAAAAAAAAATTAAAAATAAATTTGCTTCTATCGGGACTCGAACCTGCATCCTAACGTGCCACAACGATAATCTCTAAACATTCAGCTATCGGGACGATGTAAAGATCAACGTCATTTTGCGAGCATCAATAGAACAGAGCAAAGAATGAAATTCAGCCGCGGCATGCCGATATAACAATAACAAACGGTGGTGGAAATTATTATTTTTCCCGTTACTGGTGGACGAACTGGTATGATTTAATCTTCAACATCCTAGTATTTAACTAGAATTTTTTCATACTAGTTGGTTTTCCCCTGCAGGGTTATTGCTGTTTATATACATGTGTGTATCTTTCAACTCTATATTACTCAACAGACGACTGCTCAAATACGACGCGTATACATACGTACGCGCAGACATACAGACGCCCGTTGAAATAATACATACCGACACAACCGACGCATATACATACAGACATAACAACGATCTGATATATATACCGACGTGCATACATATGTACGCACAGCCAAACCGACAGCCGCGGCAAACGCATAACGACCGGGTAGTCGAATCCTACCGTAAGAATATCTGACTGCACTTTTAGCTGTTACATGTTGCACTCTTACTCCTCTGTTATCAATGACTGCTCGCACACCACCCGCCGCAAAGGCTATATAAACAATGCTTTGCCAGCAGCAAGCTCATTTCGCGGACAACCGGAGCGAGGAACAGATCGGCCAACAGCCCAACGTAGCAGGTAGTAGTAAGTAATTTATTAATTATTATTTAATATTATTTAGTACTCCTTCCTATTGCCCTCTCTGCTCTGTACTAGCCTTGCAGCTTCGGTGCGGAGTCCGCAATCCCTCATTTCCTAGTTCCTATCGCCACCTCTGTTCTCTATTAGCCTTGCAGCTTCGAAACAGAGATGGATATTCCTTTCTGCTCTGATCTCTCCTAGCATGACGCCTTCGGGACAGAAACAACTACTCCATCCGTTCTGTATTTTTGTCATCCGGACTTTCCGCGTCGTTCCTGTAAGGACACCGATGAGACCGCTATACGACATCTGGACAGTCAGGTTTTTGAGACACTTGGGTTGATTTGAAAAGTACACAAGTGAGTGAGTTGATTTAAGGGGTTAGGGGTAGTCAGAATTTTCAAAAAATCAAATTTTTTTTTTGCATTTTCGTTAAGTATAATATCTTAAAAATAATCTCTGAAAATTTCAAGTTAATCCGATAATTCGTTTTTAAGTTATTCGACAAATAACAAAGAGAGCTCGGGCCTTTCAAAGCGCTGGTGTGAAACTTTAAACGCGTTTTTCTCAAAACTATGTTTTTTGAACTGGTGACAACTGTAACTCGAAAACCGCTCAGTTGATTTTAATGAAATTTATACAGCTTTTAGAATACATAATAAACCCGGGCCTGATCGAAGGATTTTTTTTTTTAAAATTTCGATTTTTTAAGACCAATTAACTGTTGATTTTTTCCCAAAAATCTAGACAAAAATTTCCTGAGGCCGCCATTTTGTTAATTTTTGAAAAATAAAAAATCCTTCGATCAGGCCCAGGATTATTTATTTATAAAACTAATTTTTTTTATCCGATTGATTTCAGATTAATCTCCAAGGACTTATGATTGTCACCGCAAGGGCCTTTTTTTGGAACTGGGTTAACACAGACGGCTGTAACATCGGAAATAAATTTTTTTTTTGAAATTTTCGTGACTTCAAGTCAAAACATTGTTTAATAATACCATATCACTACTTTTGTAAAATAAAATTATTTAATAGCAAAAAAAAAAATACTAAAATTTCTCATTTTTTCGTGCCTCTGACTACCCCTAACCCCTTAAGACCGCCGAACTGATAAGATCGCACGGGAGTTGATCTTAGACTGCAAAACCGACAAGATCGCATGGACGTTATGGAGAGCTACGAAACATCGGCCCACATGTACGATACTGTAAAAATTTACCGACCAGCGACTTCTTCTTGCTTGACACTCCGGGTGTGTGGTAAACAAACACATCCGTGTTTTAATTAACCAGTGGCAAGGGCAAAAACCCCACGTTACAAAGTACTGAATAATAGAGAAAAAGCAAGAGAGAGCTTAAGGGATAGCACCGATATAATTTTTGGGAGACACGAAGGAGTAATTTTCTTTGAAATTGAATTGTATTTTTCTTGGAAATTTTTGGAGGGTAAAATTTAGAAGTGAAAAGCAAAAAAAAGCACGTTTGGCACTCGAGAACTTATATATAAATATACATTTAACCGCTTAAGCGATTTTCGGCAGAGATCCTCTTCCAATTTGTGGTTTTCGCGTTTTGATGGTTTTCCAACAAATGTAAGGACCTACAGGGCGTGATAACTCCACATTCTATAAATTCACCTTTAGAGAGAGTTGACTATACAATTTTTGGTTAATTGAGTTTTCGTTTTATTTACTGCTTGGACTTCAATTTTTCCACTGTTGCTGTCATGCAATTTTTAAAATATTATTTTATTTTATATTAGGATCGGTTAGGTTCCACTGCCCGACTGATGCGCTTTACATACGCCAACGAGTTAACGAGTCTAGTGATTTTTGTATTTCCTGTAATGGTTTCCCAGAAAGGCTGGTATTTTTGGCGTTCTCATCAGTTATTTAGCCGCTCATATCGCCCGTGCGGTCTGTAACCCAGTATATGCTCGTATGTAGCTGCTTACCGCCCTGTCTACTACTTTTCTGTTTCTAAGGATATTTTCTGATGCAATACGATCCTTTCGAGGGGTGATAGAAAATCACACAGCGAAGCTCCTGTACCCGGTTGTCTGAGCAGTGCGGCTACGTTACTCTCTGAGTTAATCTTTCTGTACTTCAGCAAGATTTTTTATTCATAGTGGAATTGCATACTCTGGACTTCTTCTTGACTCTCCACTCTTGCCTCATAAGTGGCATAATTAAATGCCCACGTCGTGGTTGTTGAGGCCAATAATGTCAATATCATCGGTTTGGTACTGACCGGTCAAAGAGGTCCTTCTCGATCATGACGGAGCTTTTAATGTTGCTTAACGTCAGTTTTACGGGGATACCGCTGCTGGCGAAGGCGGCTTTAAAATCTTCGAAAAGGAGGTGGGTGTCGATCCTCTTTTCATGAGTCTTTTCCAATATTTGGCGAATATCTGGTGAATGGTTGATTTGTCAGGTTTAAGACCACACAGATAAGGTCAAATCACAAAATACGCACGATAGGACTTTATATGCGATGTTAAGAAGAATATTGGAATCGCCTTTTTTGTGGATTGGGAAGAGCACATGTAGGTTCCAATCGTCGGGCATGCTTTCGTTCGAACATATTCTGCCAAGTAGCACCTTGTCTGCACTTCACCGCCATGTTTGAATAGCTCTACCGGTAGGCCGTCAGCTCCAGCCGCTTTGTTGGTTTTTAAGCGGGCGATTGCTATTCGAACTTCTTCATAGTCGGGCAACGGAACAACTTTTCCTTCGTCATCAATCGGGATCACTACCTTCGGGTGTTTTAATTTTCACTGCCATTCAGCAGGCTGGAGAAGTGTTCCCTCTATTAATTCAGTATTCTCTGGACATCTGTTACTAGATCAGCTCTTTATGATCTACAAGAGTCTGCTCCGGTGTTGAAACCTTCAGTAAGCCGCGGCATCTTTTACCATAAGCGTCTTCCTTCCCTCTTCAGCTCTCGGGTGCTGTGGTCGATCGCAACGTGGCCAGATAGATAACCTGCTTTCCCTCCACTGCATCATGGCAGTCCTCATCATACCAGCTGTTTTTGCGACCTGGCGAAATCCAATAGCTGCGTTTGCAGCAGTAATTCTGGTCCTCATTTCCTTGTATCGAGTGTCTAATGAGTGGTCTCAGAGAGCAGGAGTGCAAGTTGAGTGAAAAACCGTTTGGTTGTCTGTTATTTATTTACAAATACCGATTCATTTCGGAATTTAGTGGAATCCTAATTAAATTGCAGCAAAATGAGCACTGAATTTTATATCAGAAAGACGAATCTCTTCAGAGCGTTATTTTATTTCAACACCATAATCTAAATGAAATTGTGGTCAACACCAAAGAGACCATGAATTTCCACAAAGCAAAGAAAAGTTCTAAGAATCACATGTACCAAACGAAGACAGATTAACTAACAGAAAAGAAAATGTAGCTGGAAGCGTTCGGACGGAAGAATAAAGAGAAAGGAGACAAGAAGCTTTGTGTGTTTTGTGAGCGCAACGGCAAATAACAGGTAGCAAAAATAAAAAAAAAAAAACAAGAAACACTCATACATACGAGTATATATAAATGATACTCAGCAAAGAATGCAACAAATGGCAGAAGCCAAGCAAAGGCCAATGAAAGAAATACAAAAGTAACGTAAAAGAAACGCCCAAACAGACATGTTTTACTACTCAGAACAAAACAAGCAAAATAGACAGGGCGAAAAAAGGAGAGAGGAGAAATTGGCAAAAAAAAAAAATTAGGAAAAAATACAACTAGTAAAGAAAGAAAATGCGACAAACTGGTGACAACAGTAACCAAAGTAGAAAAGAAATCCAATTGAAAAGAACAACAACGCAAAGATTGTTCGACATCAAAGAAGAAAAAAATGCAGGACGTACTAAAGAAATAAGAGCAGCTCATTGCAACCGGGAAATGGCGCTGAAAAAGTGGCCTTTCTCTAAGCTTTTTTCTACTTTGCCATTTGTTTACACTTTTCTGTTTCTGCAAACTACAATATTCCCCCTCTTGCACTGCCGCCGCCGCTATTAGGAAGCACTATTGTAAAGCACATGTCCAGCGGTTGGTGTAAATGGAAAATGTTGCAGAAAAGTAGAAACTGAAAGCAAAAAAAAAACAAAAAACAAAAAAAAAAAGAAATCTAAGCTTCGATATCAGAAGGCTGTGAGAAAAAAGCTGAGAGCAACAAGAAAAAAAAAAAACAAAAAAATAAAATGTTGAACAGGGAAAATCTGCGCAAAATGAAAAAGACGTAAAAATTCCAAGTGATAAACTAGAAATGGTAAATTGAAAATGGCAACAGTATCGGCAACAATGGGACAACAACAACAAAAAGTATTTAACAACAATCAGCAATTCACTGCCGGTCTATTTCCACCTCTTCTCACAATTGTAGAAAGAGATGTTGCTTGGAAATTTACAACGCCAAGAAAATGACATAAAAAGCAGCTGAAGAAGTGAAGAAGCAAAAAATGTGTGTCTTTGTGTATATTGGTCAAATAAAAGAAGAATATCTCAATTGTCACATTGTGGAAAAACACCTTTTAATTTGAAATATGCAATATTTATTTTTCGAAGAAAAAGCAAACTGAAGAAATGCCATGCAAAGCGAACGAAGGTGGATAGAAAAGTGGGCTATTGATGCAGGTTTAGACATTAATCCACAGAAGACACAGCTTGTTTTCCACACTAGAAGATATAAAACTCTAAAACTTTCAACACAGGAATCAGCCTGCAAAATACCAAAGACTAAATTGCTCATGGAACTCGAAGGAAAGGGCGTGCCACCTAAAGTAGTACGTTGGCTTTACATTGCAGTTATTAGACCTATAATTCTCTACGGGGTAATAGTCTATGGAAGAACCACACTTACAGAGGCTTTAAATGTGCTAATAAATAACGATCAGACTAACATCCTCAGAATGGTCCGGAAAACAAAGTGGACGAAATACTGTTAACCTATACTAACTCCATGAAAGATTTCAAGGTAGCTTTTCCAGATTGAAACCAAAGCGATCGTATAGTATCAGTAGCTGCATACTCGTTTCATTTTTATATGGATTGATCAAAATTAGACAGCAGGATCGGCAGTGTAGTGTTTCTAGAGCGCTGTAGAGTTTTTACTGTGGAGTTTTTACTGTAGAGTTTTTACTGTAGAGTTTTTACTGTATAATTTTTCAGGTGGAGTCGGTGACTGTACATGAGGCTGTTAAGGGTTTAAGCTCATCGGTTCTCTCAGAAAATCGCATCTATTGCTTCTCAGATAGCCAGACCGCATTTAATGTCCTGAAACTTGTAACAACAGAGACGAAAACTTTAGGGGTTTTACGCAGGCCACTTAACGTGATGGATAAGCAATTCTCTCTCAACACAGCATGCATGTCTGGCTACAGCAACAAGCACTTCGCTTCAACTTTCATCAGTGTGAGAGAAAGTGGGCATGCCGCTCTCTACTAGTAAGTGCGGAGAGTTATTCCTCAAAAATGCCAAGAGATTTTCTTAAAGGACATTTTCGAACTTTTGCAGATGTTGAAGATAGGAAGAACCGGAAACCATAAAACATTTCCTTTGTGAATACGCCGCATTTTGGAATAATAGGTTGTTGGGCGGCAACCTTCAGAGACTTGAGAAAACAGCAAGTCATGTCGGTTGCTCAATTTCGCAAACTGCGCACATTGATTTAACTAGCAGGTGGGGGTAATTAGGATCCTCGGTGGCATTGCAATGGCTCAGTTTGATGACCTACACGTAAGTGAGCTGATGCCCGGCAACTACTTTTGTATAATCTAACTCTAACTTCGTTTCAGCGAACATTAGCGAAAAAAAACTTTTTCTGGAGGATATCTATTGAATAGTATCAATGAAAAAGAGGACAATGTTTGGAGTGGTTATTTCTATGGCGAGATCCGAAGTGGCTTAACTGTGTCTTCTCACTTAATATCCAAGAAACAATACTTACTAGTTATCTTATGTTTACTCTCTCAAGCTTCAACGATATTCGTCGTTGCAATGTGTTTGATTAAAAGATCCGCTGAGCTTTGAATCTCATCATTTCGAAACGAGAGCTTGAAACTCTATTGTGATTTTAATGAATAAACAACGTAAATAAAAGACACATACTCTACTTAGTTCCATATGTTCACTAAGAGAGCGCTCTTTTGATCGTCTAAATATTTGTAGACCATTTGATGGTGACGAGTGTCTCTCATCGCCGAGTCTTGAGCTGGATTTAGTAATTCAGAAATTAAAACTGGTATTTTAACGATGAAAAAATAAATGCAGCGAAGATATCATAACCACAGTAAGAAAGCGTTTTTTGTGCAATCTTTAGCCCTTGGGCAATCGAAACAGTGCTTACATGACGGTCGGATTCGACATTGTCTATGATTTTATCGACATTTTCGACAATTGACCTTCGAATCCGTGAAGCAAATTAGTGCTCGCATGAAGGGCAAACTCAACGATTTCCGTTATTATTATCAACATTTTCAACAGTTGGCCTTCCATAGCGTGGAACGTCTTGAGAAAAGGTCCTGATATAGTAGTATAACTATTTTGTCTTCTCTCAGGAAATAATGCTAAGTCATGCTCAGTACTCTGAATCATGCAGGAACTAACTTGACGTGAGTTGTAGAGCGTAATTCAACAATAGATTAAAATAAACTGAATAAGTCTCTTTTCATTTCATTTTTTTTGGATTTTTTGTATACCTATTTATGATTATATATGTACACCTTCCAAAAGAAGCTGAAACTATTTCTTCAATTGAATTACCATATTATTTTCCACCACTTTTGATTTCATTTTTTGTTTAAAATTTTCCTTTTTTATATTAGGAATTTATTTTGCCCGCAATGAAGTTATAAAAACTGAATGTTGTTGTTGCGATTGTTAACAGCCATTGACCGAGATTTCTAGTACAATAATTGTTTTATTTATTTATACTTTTGGGTGTGTATGTACATATATGTAATAGTAGAAAGCTGAAGAAATATTCTTTAACATGTGTAGAAAAAAATTAGCTAAGAAATTTCTTAACGTGAAAAGCTCTAAAGTATAACGACGAACCAAGACCAGTAGTTAGGTTTCTAGGTTGGCGCTCTCAAAAACAAAAAAAATTTGTATATTTATATCAAACTAACTTCCTAAATATTTCGAATATTGAGATTTTTTTTTATCTAAAATCAGGTCTGAAGCAAGGGATAAGCTAATCTGGGTCGTGTAATTTTAGACTTTAATGTAAAGGTTATTCCACTGAGGTTTACGCAAAAAAATTTCACTTTTTTAAACGCCGTCTTCTTATTATTATTATTTTTTTATGTACACCTTTAAAGCCAAATTTCCCAATTTTTTTATTTTTAATAAATGTGCCTTTCATTCAATTCTTCAATATACGAAAGCTTTGTCACTGGTTTGCGTTATTTTCCATTTTCTACTTGAATAGATTTATTATTTTCCATTTACAAGCCGTATAGAACTTGATAAACAAAAAATATGTCAGCACACATTTTCATACTTACTTATATGGTATACGTGTATGTGCACAACAGCCTTCTAAACAAAGAAAAAAAGTTCAAACCAATGCCATTATCCTTAAGGAGGCCAAAAGCAACAAGTCGCAGACGGCGGCGCCGAATGAGTGGCAAAAATGTTAGGCCGAATGACGGAAGATTAAGTTAGAAAAAAATGCGTAAAATCAATATTTGTTGAACAAACATGAAACTGAGCAGTGTGTTGTTTGCACACGCAGAAAAGTATGGAAACACGCAAACATGTTTTTAACGTACACACAAAGCATTAGTGAGTGAGTGCGCAAGTATTGGTGAAGGTCACTTAAAATTAAGAAGTAAAATTTCGTACCGCCACCGCTCATATGTGGTTAACTAGAAGAATAACATGAAAAAGGAGATAAAGTTATGCTGATTTCAATTATCAGCGGTTTAAAGCAATTTTAAAAGCAAAATAGAATTAAAATTTTTCTTAATTTACTTTTTAATATAATTTAATATTCTTTATTTTATAGCATTTGATTCCACTAGATATATTTATTTACTTTTTATTATTTATATTATAAGCTTTTTTTTACTTTATTTATTCTGATTTAATTTGTTTTTTAATTTATTTCACTTGGTTTCAAAGTATTTTATTTTTTTTTGTTTTATTATTTTAAATTATTTTGTACAAGCTACGAGTTTAGTTTGTTCTTCTTGCTTCACTGCTATCTCGATGAACTTTCACATTTCTTCATTGCAAGACAATTAAGACTGCAACCAGTTAAATCCACCGCTAACCTTTTCACCAGCTGAATGAAAGAGTACAGCCAAGGACTCAATATGAAAGTCGATAGCGTCAAAATTCCGACTATCAACAACGCTAAGTTACTGGGAGTCACATTAGACAGCCTGCACTCCTTCACTTTGCATACGGCGGCAATTCTGGCAGACATTTATTATAAGGCGACTCTCCACCCAGGCACATCAAAAAGGGAGTACTTGACCTAAACCGCTGGGCAGGGTGGCGTACAGACAGGCATTAAACACCATACATCGAGAGTCCGTCAACACCTTTATGAACTCTCTCCCTGTGAATGACGTTCTCGGAACTACCACCTGCCTCGAGAGTTCCGCGTAATACTGGTACAACTCTTGTCTGGATATTGTAGTAGATTAAACTCCTACCTATCCAGTCTCGATCTCGACATATCTAACGTATGTCCAGCATACAATGAGTCCCCTCACGATACTAACCAGTTCTTTACATTCCCCATAAAACCGACTAATCTAGCCACCCTCTGCTTCAGCTCGTTTCCTGGATCTCCCGGTAGAGAAACTCGATGATTCAGGCAGATCTAACCTGCTTTTAAATGGGGTTGGTATAAGAATTGCTTGTAAGCCAAAATAAATACGATGTATGCTCATATCCAAATCATACGAATTTTTGTCAATCTGTCGACGGTTCCTTTGCCGTAAAGAAAAATTATTTATACTTCGATCAAAACGAACTTGGTTCCAGGTCTCAGGTCCATCTCCAAGAAACAGAAGTATTCCATTTAAGCATATCATCCAAGAATTTAGCTAAATCAAAACTAACTAAAACTAAAAGAGGTTAATCGCATTCCTGGAGAAAGGCGAGTTTCAAGTAAATCGAACTATGAGTTGAATTGATTAGGCTGCTGGTCGCTACCATCGCACCTAGGCCAATAGGCCCATTGCTATTAGTCCAGTTAATATGCCAGTCATTATGTTAATGGAGAATCGGTCTGATAAGATAAGATGTTGTATTCTTTTCGTGTCCAACATCGGCCAAAGTTGTCTGGCCACGTTACACGTGATCTCGTTCAGCCATCTTGTGTTTGCTTCCCTGGCAAAGGCCAGCTTAAGCATGTATTTTGCCGTGGACAGAAGTAGAAGTGTTCTTTTTCTTGCCAGTTCGGCTGTCATTTAATTGCCTGGGTTGTTACTGTACAAAAAAAAAAAAAACAAAAAAAAAAAACAACATCTATGAATGAATATGTAAACTAACAAAAATTTTAGGTCAAATGGTAGGCCAATTTTTGAGATTACCAGATCTTTCCAAGCGAACACAAAATTTGTATATATAAATATATGATATTATAAATATCATATTTCATTTATTGTAATCTGACTTAATTTAATATATTTATTTATGAATTTTGCATAATGCCGTGCCTTTTTTTTATATATTTTTTAGTAATTATTATAATTCTTTTTATTGCCCTTTATTTAGTTAAGGTGTCTGTTATTTTATTTTGTTTAAATTTAAGTTTTCATTTTATCACTTTATTTAACTTAATTTTAAATGATTATTAAATCTAATTTTATTTAATTTTATTTTGCTTCATTCTATTTTATTCTTTTCTTATTTTTATTTTTATTTTTGATTGTATTATTTTATTTCATTTTATTTAATATTATTTTAATATATTTCATTTATTTATACTATTTTTTTTCCTTTATTCCCTTAATTGAATTTTACATTAAAATTATTTTATATTATTTATATTTAAGTTTGTATTTAATTTTATTTCATTTACATTTTTTTTATAATATTTGATTTATTTTTATTAATTAAAAAAAGAATAATTTTAAGGATTTATACAGATTTATAACTTTATCTTGTCGAAGTTTTGTTTTAAAATCTCAATTTACCTAATTGCCAACTGAATTTTAATTTGCGTTTTTCTCTTTAACTCTTCGCTGAATTTCACTTCAATGCCATTGTTATGGTTATGT